>JAGFBZ010000639.1:600000-1093624 GCA_018398805.1 Hirundichthys speculiger
AACCATTTCACTCCCTTTGTTATTGTCACCTGTTTTAAATCCTGTTACTTGTGGCAATTTATTTTATTCAAACCATTTATCATTTAAAAAAACAAACAAAAAAAACCCTTTTTTCACCTACTCTGAAATTGCTTTTTTTCCCCCTTCACTTCTTCAGCTCCTTCATCAAAGGTACTCTGTGGGTTTCCATTTAGCAAAATACTAAGAGTTTTTATTTTTTTATTTTCTGAGGAAAAAAAGAATAGCATGATTTTTCTTTCTTGCACTGCAAATTTGTGGCTTCAACATTTCCTCGTCCAGCTAACACTGACTCCGTGTGGAAGTACCAGTCCTTTTAGATTTATTCAGTTGTTCTACAATTCTAAAATAATTTCTTCTATCAATGTGATGAGACACTGGTCTCGCTGTAAGATTCTTTATATTTAAAACTGACATCCTAAATTGCTCCCGGTTACCAGTCCTGCGCTCATCTTTACTCTGTACATTTACACCCTGTGTGTGTTTTCCAGCCAGTTTTAGCTCTTAAACAGCACATAAGTTAATTAAAACACCATGTGGCCAGTGCCCTGTTCTGCAGGCATGCACCAGGATACAGGAAGAGACTGATAGAAGAGAGGCACCACAGCAAGGATATAATTGAAGTGACATTTGAATTAGCGATAAAAGAAAATGTCAATGATTTTCTTTTTGGGAGCTTGCGTTGGCCCGATCATGATATTGCTATGGGCAGTTTTCCATGTCACCGACTCTTAAAATCCAGCCTGAAGGCCTAATGAATGACGATTGACAGGTAGGAGTAACTTTACCCTTCGTTCCTTCTGCTTGGCCAGCTTGTTATGTGCCCAGTCTTTGTGATGGTACTGCTGTCGTCGGAAATGAACATAGATGACACAGCATGTGGCTTCAGCCCGTCTGTGGTGCACCCAAAAAAAAATGTCCACACTGATCGAAGCCTCCTTTCTCCTTACAATCAGAACAACTAAAATGGTGTCAGACTCCGAGCTACCGAGGGTTCCTCAGAGGATGAACGTAAAGAACCAGTTTTGACTCGGGTCCTTTGATTGGTGATACGATCATCCTCATTTTTTTCCTTGTGTTCTATGACTTCTCACATCTATAGTAGCTTTAATACTATCCACTGAAGCCACCTAAGAACAGAGCAGGTCTGACCAAACAGGCAAATGACTTCACTTTTGGGCTTCTTCAAAGATGGCTGTGCCTGTGCAGCGAAAAAATGAAATACAACACAACTTTCCAGGCAAACGACTTGACTGACTTTGTTTGTTTGTTTGTTTTGGTGATAGTTAACCTGAAGAAAATAAAAGTGTTTTTACAAACAGGCCCCACTGGATCTTTTGGTTAGAATATGCAGAGTGGGCTCTCCTCTGACATCGCATTGCAGCAACGGCAGAGGAAGAAAATGAGTTTATCCATGAGTTTGTGAAGTTGGAAGTAAGGCAGAACCAGAAAGATTACACAAAAAAATGTATCACATAGTCCTGATCAGAGAAGAAGCATCACTGTTCAGAGAAATGTTTCACACATGCCCACATTTACACACAGCCTCTGGCCATCTCCCACACAAGAACAGATTCACAGTGAGAAGAAAATACTTACCATGTACATGTTAAGTACAATATCACATTTCATCAACAAACTGTAAAATGGACTCTTTCAAAATGAGGCTCATTATTATAGCTGGTTAAAATGTATATTTTATACTACTCAGGTTGGAACAGTTTGCTTTTGCTCCCCGCTCGTATATATTTGTTTCTGTGATGCACTAAAGTGTTTGTTTTTGCAGTCTTTGTGTGTGAGTGTGTGTGTGTGTGTTTGTATCCCACCTCCGTGTGTGTAATCACAGAGCAGTGTGCTTTCAGCTTTTTTAGCCCCCAGACACAGCGAAGCAGGTGGATCGTGGAGGGAGAATTTGAAGACATGCAAATAAGAAAAACAACATATCGTGTTCTTACTTGAGTTTTGGGGTGGGTGTAGTTACAGGCGTGGGGGTTCTGGCTTTTTCTTCTCTCCATGAGCAGCACTGACATCAGCTGATCTTGACAGATGAGCAACATGAGGCGAAGTTAGTACCTACATACCTTTAGGATAACCACAAACCGCTTGTTCATCCTCACCAAGATGGCCGTACCACTCTGTAATCTCCATTTAAGGTTCTTATTCAGGCTTGATTTGTTTCGTCCTCATGCCTCTTCTTCCGTCTCCTTCCTGTCATTGCGTGTGCGTGTGTTTGCGTTTGTATCTGCGCGTGTGTCTCCCTGGACTGAGATGCAGCGAATTTTGGCAGGTGCTATTGTTTTCTGCTGTGCAGCTGCACATCATGAAGAAGTTCCCTCCCTGTGTGATAGTGTGAGGTGAAGGCAACACTTTGTGTGCATGCGGGTGTGCGCGTGTTTGTGTGTGTGTGTGTGAGTACGTGAGTCCAGTTTGTATGTAGTAAATTGTCCAGGTCCGCATGTAGAGTCCACTCTTTACATTATCCAATAAACACCAGGTAAAGTACAGTTTGATCTCTATATTGTGGTTTATAAGGAGGCTGCATTGTACCCTTTAAAGACCCCCCCCCAAAAAAAAAAAAAAAAAAAAAAAAAAAAAACACACACAAAGACACACACTTTTGTAAATATGGTCCTTGACAGCATGTTCAGTTTTTCATGCAGCCACTAATGCTTTACTAATCACCTCAGTCAAGATTTCACAGCATGAGGCTTCACTTCTCAGACACACACACACACCAACACACACACAGACTAGAGCATCTTTAGTCTTAATTAGGACCATTCTCTAATAAGTGTACTGAATGTCCCTCCATTCCTCGTGCTTACTCCTTTAAGAATTTCTACCAAAAGCAACAGTTAAACACTTTTTTTCTCCCTTTGTTCGCTTCCTTTCTGTCCGTCATAGTAGCTTTCAGCTGCAGCAACAATATCTGAGCCGTAATTATACGGCTACATCACGGAGCGTTGTGCTGTAGTTGCTGAAGGATGGGAAGAGCTGCAGATTTTAGTAGTGTGATGTGACAGAAGCTTTTCATTGACTCAGATTTGTTTTGGTGTGTTGAAATGCAGAATTACTTCTGAATGTCTTTTCTCAATGACAGGACGTTGACTTATCTATAATGCTGCGTTTTGCCTCCTCCCTACACACATCACGTTCGGTGCATTTTACTAACCCTGCCCATTCTCTCCTCCGCTCTCCCCCCATCCCCACCTGTCTACTGGATGGCTGTAGAAGAGCCCACCTGTCGGCAAGGTTTGTCCCCTTTCTGTCTCCTTAGCTCAAACTGTGAGCTGCCTGCCCATCATCATAAACATGATCCAGCTTTGTACAGATTACTTTTTACTCCAAAGTAGATTTGATTTTATTTTCAAATCACTGAACACAGGATCAAATCACTCTTTGTCATAGATATGCACATCTAGATGCTGCTTTTGGAGTTTCTGTTTCCTGGACTGATATATCAATGAGTCCACCATATTGGTCAGAGAGAAGTCCCTGCGTCAAAACATGGAGACTGGTTTATTTCTAAAGCAAAGAAAAACATTAATTTAAAGCTCTGTGATTTGATACAAATGCCAGGCTTCCCTTTTTATCACAGGAAACTTGCTTTTATTTTTATTTTTGTTTTTATTTATAATGTTCTATACCTTAGCTTATATAGGTTGCAGTATGATAGTAAATGTTTTTTTTTAAATAAATATAGATAACTTTTTGTAAAATTTGTATAATCTTTTTAGCAATGTTTTTTGCAATTTTTTCCCCTTTTCTTCTTTTTTCCTCTCCATTTTCCTATTTAAAAATAACAAACTACACACTACCTGAATAAACGTTTATTACTTAAATTTGAAAATTAAATAAAAAAAAAGGGGGCAATGTCACATGTTTAACATGTCAGGGCTCCCTGCTGATACATCAGCCTGTCAACTGGCTCAAGAAAAAAACTACCGAAACAGAAGTTTTTGCACTGTTGAATCGCACAGTTGGTCATTTTTTGATGACTACTTTATGTCACGTAGTCTGTTGAAGCAGATCTGGTTGTGCACAGACAGCCAGAAGAAAGAACGACGGACCTGCGATATCACTTCTTGACAAATTTAGGGGGCAGAAGTCTGTCAGCAAAGGAGCGTTGTAGCGCCATCACATGTCATGCATGGGGTGAGAGACGCTGGCCATCTATCAGGGCAGTTATATTTTTCTTTAAGATGCCATATCAGGACAGTCAATTTTAACTTTGTTGGATAAATCAATATTGTTGATAGATTTTAAACACATTTGGAACATCCAGATGTGGCACCAGAGTCTGGTATTTACTCTGCGAACGGTGAGAACATTTGGAGTAGAAAACAACACTTCTCAAAAAGACCTGACGCCACATGATACATCTACGTTATAGATCTCTCCAATTGCTAGAAACTATGCCTGAAATCCATATTACTTGCTGTTTGCTGATGGCAAACGTTTAGACCAGACAGCAGATCCAGAAATCAGAATGCACAATGAAGCCGATTAAAGTGTGTTTGAAAGAAAGAAAGCTCTACAAAAATAATGAGAGAAGATTTAAAATTCGACTAGTTTGAGACCAACCTTTGCACAATTACCCCTCACCTCACCTCAGCTCCTCATTCACCCCAATCCCTGCTGCTACCTGCATGCTTCATTGTCCTTCCCACCTCATACACGCACACAAACGCACATGCACGCACACACACATGCACGGATGCCTTGGAGATATCGAGTGGCCACTCACCTGGATCTAAGTGCTCCCTGTGGAGTGTGATGGCTAATGATGTGTCCTCAGCATGAGCTTTACTTACCTATTTACATCAGCACACTCTGAGAACTGTAGGTACCATTTCTTATTCACATTCTTCACAGTTTCACAGACTGTACATAAGTGGGACACTTTTGAACTACTTTGTTGTGGTGTCGTCTGTTGTGATTTAGCCAGTGCTGGAATCGCCTTCCTGATTATTTTTGTTTCAGAAATTTCAACGTGGGCAGCTTTTTCATCTTGAAGGTGGTGTGTTAAACTTAAGTCACCTTCCACAGCACCTTCTTATTGTGATTGTTCGGGTGAGGAACACAGTCTATGAATCCCCCCTCTGTATGGACGAAGGCATTGAGCAATCTCAGTTTGCTTTTATTTTGTACCTGGAGGTCACATTTATCTGCTGGCTGAAAACAGCTTATTAGCCTGCAGTCAAATCTGTGATGCGCTCGACTGGTAATGTCGGTGTGCTGTCTAAGCAGCTATCCCACGGGCTGTGGCCGAGCCGATGTCTGTCTGTGCACACATCTTTCTGTGCTACTAAGTGCCCCCCCCCTCCCCTGCCTTCTCCTTTCCCTTTAACACATATGCGCAGACACACATCTATCTGTGCTCATGTGTATGTGGTAGTGAGCAAGGCCTGCTCTGGTTACTTTGTGTCACTGAAGACTTAATGAGGCGAATAAGAAGCTTTTAGAGTCAATGGAGGTGGATAATGTGGTTTAGGACCCACTCATGTATGTGTGTGCGTGTGTGTGTGTCTGTGTTTGCCACCGGCCAGCAACATGGCTGTTTGTTTCTGCCCTGCTGCACCTGAACTAATAAGATAGAGGCTCTCTGTCTTCTCTGTTGCTGGTGTGCCCCAGCACTCTCTGTAGTGCTCTGAGCTGAGGATGTTGCAGCACCTCTACCTGGTGGGAGTCACCTGAACTCAACTGCAATAAACTGCAATCTGTTCTTCAATACTTGAGAGTCAATTAGTTGGTTTAATATTTGTGGTATGCAAATGTATTTTGAAGTATGTGGACACTTTGTCAAAGATTTGGAGAAGGAGAAGCCATGGTTGTGTTGCGTGGAAACACAACTAATCTGGTCGTAGTCACAGGTTTGGAGCAAGTCATTTTACAAAACTCAGCTTAGATATAATTTCACTGATGAGTTGGTGTTCCTTCAAGTAAAAGCTCCTTTCACTTACCTCTCTACCGAATGTCACTGCTCTTAGAGGAACTGAAGCTTCTTAAAAGGGTAAAGAAAGTGCCGTCGACACAGTCCTGGTTTTGCCAGTCATTATAATAGCAATTAAAATTTAGTGTCTTAAAGCTTACTGTGTGCTACAAAGTCAGAAATATGCCTCAAAGCAGAGCATTTATAGTTTAGAGACACACATTTTAAAAATGTAAAAAAGCCTCAAAAAAGTTTCATTAATTGCAATGCAAATATTTTTGTGCAAAAAATGTCATCATTTTTGTTTCCATCTCTTGTAATACAAGTTCCTCTTTCAGAAACACCTGTTTGTAAAGTCTCTGTCCATTAATGTGGAATGCATGATTACCTGGGGGACATTTTATTAATGATTTATATTTCTTAATTTTAGATACACTGTATAGTATATATATTTAATTCCAAGTACACTGTAGCACTGAATATTTCTTATAAAAATAACACAGACACAGATGCTTCTTATCTTCAGCAGTGGATGTCAGCACTTTAAAGAAAGACATCCTCAACTTTGAGCTTGGTTTTACAACCCCAGTTCTTATGTTGAGCACAAAAGAAGTTCAAACGTCATCTTTCTAACCTTGTCATATAGTTTATATGTAACGAGGCAAACTGCACATTATCTCTAATATTGACTTGATCATTTTTTTAATATGACTCATAGTCCAAGTGTCCAAAACTATTGATACAGTTTTGCCAGTTGAAGCAACTCTTTTCCTCTATACTGCATTTTAACAAGCGAAACCAGCAAAGCTCCAGGAAGCAAAAATACCACAAGTAGGAATATATATATAAAAAATGTGGGTCTGTTTTTTATAGTACTAATAGTAATTAAAATAGTCATAAAGCGTCCTGCAGTGCTGAGCTGGATGTTGGTCTTCACTGTGATGGTGTGAACAGTGGAACAGATGATGGCAACCCCCCTCCTTCTGCCTTCCATCCCTCCCTCCATCCATCCTTCCCTACATCCCTTCCTCCCTCACCACCTGGAGCCAGCGAGCTGTGACACCAGAGGGAAGGAGGGAGTGATGATGAAGGGGTAAGGGAATAGAGACGGAGAGAGCGAAAGAGGGGACCACGCAGGATCAGACGATGGAAGGATGTGAGATTAAAATAAGTGTTTGCCTTAACAAGGAAAACTTGATTATTTGGTACATTATTTAGATTTATTTAAATTAAAACTTGTTAATACATGGCATTGATCTCCACTTTAACATACTTGACAATCATAACGAGACTCTGCTCAGTATAGAAGTTACATCTCTGTGCTTTTTGTCCATAAGTCTGCCTGTCCTACATTTCTCCACAGATATCTGCATGAACATGAAGCCTTCTGGTTTCTGTCTGTGGACTGAGTAGAAATGAGCAAATATGTTAGACTGGGTTCTGGACACATGGAGATAAATACTCTAAACTCTCAATACTTTGGTCAAAGTGCATGAACATATGACCTAAAAACATTTAATCAGTGACTTAGGGATATCCAATAAGAGGCCTTGAACCTGCTATCGGTTATTTACGTATCAATTGGTTACACTGGAAATGATGACGGGTACCCCCAGATTTATCAGGCGACTGCCAGTAGTTTCTCCACTTGGTCATTGTCTAAGATATCTAATAATTAGTTTAATTTCATCATTAAAATATATCATGAAAAAGGAAACGAGTTTTTAATTTCTGACTTCAGTGTTGGAGAACAAGATGTGACATTTACATCAACTGTGTGATGTTGTACACTGATGCATTCTCAGAAAACATGTTCAACAGTGGCCATTTCTCCTGCCTTTATTGTGCATTTTAACATCATTTTAACCTCTTCACTGCAGTACACTCTACAGTATATATGAATGTTATTGCCAGATTTAAAATAAAGTGCAGCGGTGTGCTATAACCAAATGACAAAAAACAGTAAAGATATCTCAATACAGCTGATATTTCAGGGGCTTTCTCCACATTCACTATTATGTCTGTGATGTTCTAGGGTTGGTGTGCGCAACTGCCCTTTTTTCAAACCCAACAAAAAAGTTTGATAGATCTATCTGCGGCACTGTCTGCGGTCCCCTACAATTTTGGGGAGGTGCACTGGAGTGTCTGTGGAGGGTGGGGGGGCATATCTGCGTTATCTGCGTCACACACGCAGGCGACCTGATTTCTGAGCATAAACCAGTTTTCAGTCTGGACAAGGTATTTGGTGAATGATGAAGTCTAGCAGCAGCCAAGTATGTTGAGGATCAGTGATATTTATACATAATTCCCTCTAGAGATGCATCAGTGAGTTTTTTTTTTATGGAAAAAATAATATATACCTTTATATTTATTTTGAACCACCTTTTGACTGTTATCTCTAAGTAAGACTGAATAAAAGTAAAGACTTAAAAATAAAGACTTGGCCATGACTAGATTTTAGTGAATTTTAACTTCTACTCCATGCGAACACATACATCTCTGCAGATTGATGTCAAATGACCCAGACGTCCAGCATGAGCAACTATTTTACCTGAGCAGGAAAGTTCACTTTACAAAACTCATGTGTCACACAGGAGCACAGCCCTGCAGGCGTGCAGGACAAGAGTGGACTGAAGTCTCATGTTCTGTCTAGAAGCAGGAATTATGAAAGTCATAAATGAGTAACAAGGTCAAACATGAAATTATATTTGTTTTCAATCATAGACTATTAGTGCATCTCTAATGCCCTCTGTAATCAAGTTACAATAAAGAAATGATTAGATTCTGATAATGAAGCTAATATGCAGTGGGGGCTGGGTAGTTCTGCTGCCCCCTGCCCCTCTCTGAACCCCCTGACAATGTTAAAAAAAAATGTTCCCTGTATGTTGGTCCCTACAACATGCCGTTGTGTGGCATATCGACTACACGTGAATACATAGACAGAGTTGTTGGTGTAGTTCTGCCTGTGTGTTTGTGTTTTGAAAGCTGGGAGCATGGTGGTCCCCTGGAGAGCTCATTTTGTCATCTTCTCGCTTGATTTACCTTCCTCTTCTTCTGCTGTTTATTATC
The DNA here is from genome assembly GCA_018398805.1 of Hirundichthys speculiger. Classification (NCBI taxonomy): domain Eukaryota; kingdom Metazoa; phylum Chordata; class Actinopteri; order Beloniformes; family Exocoetidae; genus Hirundichthys; species Hirundichthys speculiger. The sequence goes on from JAGFBZ010000639.1 coordinate 609,020, forward strand.
AGTCATTACAAGCTGTTTGGAAATCTAATAGGAAACACTGACAAATAGACTGGGAGAGACTCAACCAGGAACAAAATAATAATGTGTGTGCGCGTGTGTGTGTTGCATTTAGCCTCAGAGGATCTTTCTACATTTAACATCAGCTATCTTAACTTATGTATAGGAGTTGTCTGCTTTAAATGAATGATGTCTTACTTGGGCTGCTGTTTGCTACATCAACGTGTGTCTGTGTGTGTCTGAGTGTGTCTGCGTGTGTCTGCGTGTGCACGTGTTTGCCAAAGACAACCAAAGATGGACTGCGATGTAGCATGCTATACCTGCTGTACAACCCTCCAGTACATCCCCCTCTCTCAACCCGTCCAGGTGTAGCTGCACCAGCTGCTAAAGAGAAAGGGACAATTGTGCTTGCCCACACACACACAACTACACACTTAGTCTCTCTATCTCCGCTGGCTAATTGTCACAAGAAAAACAAAGCGCTTTGCCTTTATGCGCTTCATAAACAGGGGCCAGGCAACAATTAACTCCCTGCTTAATTCTCTAACTATTCTGAATTCATTTTCTCCTGTGACAGGCACATCTGTTGAGTTAGCAGCAAGTGTGTGTGCATTTTTGTGTGTTTGTTGCAGATAGCATGGACCTGTGCGGTAATGCAACATAGTTGTGCCTTTGTGTTTGCATTATGAAAGGCCGAGAAACAAAGAAAAAGACATGGAGACAGAGAGGAGGGACACCAGAGAGTTTTTCAGAATGTGTGAACAAAGAGGGTTAAGTGTTTGTTGGTGTTTGGTTTCTTTGTGTGTCCTCAGTATGTATTATGTTTATGTTTGCGTCATGCATGATAATATAATGCTGCAGGGTGGGTTATATGTATTTTATTTAAAGGTGAAGAAGATAACAAGATAACAGCTTGAGGCAGACTATTGAAATAAGGCCAATAAATTGAGATCAAAGTAGGTACGTGGGTTTGGAGAGAAATTGCTCGGGCTGCAGCAATTAACTGACGTGATCGATTATATTGATCATGAAAGCTTGTCGACATAGAATTTTACCATCGGAAAACCATGTAAAACCTCATAAATGTCGCAATCTCAGGAGCTCAGTGGTAAATGTTAATTTTTAACTGCAATGCACCACAGGAAGCACTGGGGCAGTATAGCTTCCACTGTCTGCCAAGAGGGCAGCATGTAGCCCACTAAAGAAAAAAAAAGAAAAACAGAATATAATGAGCATGTAACTTTCTACAGAAAATAAACAGGTGAAATTTAGATTTTGTGATCTAGAACGTTTATGACCCAGCAGCATTGTGGCAAAATGTCTACTTGGAAGTGATACGTGACAGGTGTGTCGACTAACAAAATAACTCTGAATTGCAGGCCTAGAAATTCCAGATGGTCTGATGGGTGTAACCCTGGATCTCTTTTCTGACTGTGTTGGTTTGTACAAACTTCTGTCTCCGCCGTCAATTCTGGTTCTTACAAACAAATTGCCATCTATTGCCATCTCGCCATGCCATCTATGGCATGTTCTTGTGTGGGTCGACAGATGTGTCCCTCATCTGCAGTTTCTCCTGCCTCTCAAACGTGTGTTCAATACTTGTTTGCAGATTTTGATCTCCTTTTTTTATTTTATAGCTATCACTGAAGAAAAGTAAAGGTCAGCGTTTTCAGTGTGTGGTGTTTGTGAGATAGTCTGACTATCCAGGTTTGAAAAGTAGCCAGTGAAAGAAAAACACCTGCCTGAAGGCTTGGAAAAGAAACAATGGAAGCAGTGGGCCAGTACCAAAGACACTTCATTATTAGCTTCCCCCCACATCATGAGACTTAGTTTAAGAATTGAGTTTTTATTTAAATTAACAAAACAAACCCTCATTGAAGTGGAGTAATATCCCAGGTCCTTGTGCCAGGAAATGTTTTTGGACAAAAAGGACTTAACTTTTGCTCGCTCTCTTCAGATAGAAGGGCATCCATGTTACTAAAAATAAGATGATGCATGTTCAGTATGGTGAAATTAGAACCAGGAGGAGCAGGTTGTAGCACATGATAAAAATGGATAAATGGGAATGTAAAGGAGTTCTAGAGGGGACAAACAGGAGTAAAAAGTCAAAGTGTACAATGCCAAAATGACACTGAGAAGCGGAAATAGTGGTGATTACAGAACAATTGAGTGAGAAACGGTTGGAGAGGGAAGCAAACTGATCCAGAAATGAAACTGCAGAGGAGATGGAAAGCGAGGGCGAGGGAAGAAAACAAGTGAATGCTGATCAATAGTTGGAAATGAAACAAGAGCAGTGGTGTGGCTGGATGGAGCAAGACAGTTAAAGAGTGAGGAAGGGAGAACATGCCAGAGGAGGGAGACGGAGAGGATGAGAGCGGTTTCTGGCAGATTTTGGCTCACGGTTCGTCCTCTTGCCGAGCAGCTGGACTTCATTAGTGACTGGTGTTAATTACTGGGACTGGACACGCACACACAAACAGAGTGCAACATGAACACACAATATTTGGTACATGCACACACTTACACAGCCTGTGATTCAGGGTCACCTTGCTCGCCTTCTTTGAGCCAGCAGAGAGGGAGAGATGGTGCCAGACAGACAAACAGAAAAAGGGTCTGTCCATTGTGCATGTTGTTTTTTATTTTCTTTTCTTTTGATTGTGTTTGGAGTAGATGGATAGCAGCTGCTGGGCAGACAAGTGAAACTTTAAGGAAAATACTAAGAATTGAACACACTTGTGAGTTCAGAGATCACAGTGTGAAGTGCAGTTAACCGCAAAGCCACAAACACTCATCACATCATGGATAGCACTTGATGATGATGTAGAGAATGGAGATAGAGTTCCCATGATCCAGTTCTTGGGGTCACGCCTGGAATTGATTCTCGAGTCCACTGTTTGTTTGGTGTCCTTAAAAAATCTGAAGTACAGAAGAAAAGAACTGAATTCATGACACTGATTTCATCCTACAGCAGTAAACTGAGTTAAATATTTAGTGATCCCTCTATATAGCAGTGGCAGCAACACTTTTGGTGACAAAACTGGAGAAATTTCCACTGTAAAACCAATTTGTTCTTCTCTCACTTTCTGTTATGGCATATTTTTCTGATCTAACTCTGTTCTCGTTGAAAAAGACAAATTCTGCCAAAGCCAGAGATGTGGATGAAGGGCAGAGACGCATGAGAAAAGGATTAAAAAAAGTCTCAAGATAAAATCTGGATTGAATCAGTATTTTCTGCATGTCAGAGAAATGGGAATGACTCATTTGACAGTGAGAGAAGAAGTGTCGGTACTCAGTTCAGGGTAACTTTTCCAGCCCACAGCTGCAGTTTGGAAGCAGAGAGCTGGACAGGTTTAGTCGACGGAAAGACAGAGATTTCAATCTTTGTAGAGTTCCTTTCATGTCAATAATGGTCTGCTTGCACAAATAAAACGAAAACAGAAAAATATGGTGTTGACATCCTGATAGGGAAGCACACACTGAGCCACAGCAAACACAGAGACAAACTTTTCATAGAGTGAGAGAGATGAATGACAGCTGGAGATCAATTGTTGGCTTTCCTCTCCTGCTTGGCAAATAATCCGATTGATAAACACGATCTTCATCAGGATGGACAGTGTTGGGCTTGTTTGGCTTCTAACAAAAGAAAAATGAAACTTTGTTTTTGTCTTGTTTTTTTTTTTTTTTTTAAAGAAAGTCTTTCTTTTTACTCTTGTTTTGAATACAGATATCATCGGTTTGGCAGGCGATACTGTATTTTTTGCCCTTTTGCCAGTGTTGTCACTATAAATGTGACCCATTAATGAATCTGCTGGGGATGAGAGGGGGAGAAAAAAAAAAGTTTTGCGTGGCAGTCTTTCACTAGAACAAATCATGATTCATCATCTCAAGCAAGATTAAGCTAACAGCTGTCGATACAGCGTCACACTTCAGCCAGAGTGCAGTTCCAGGTAAAGATGAAGGAAAGATGCTTTTAAAAACAGGCAGCAGCACAGCAGGATGCGGGATGCTCTGTCATGCTGGGAGAGGTCAAAGGGTTTTCTTTGGCTCTTAATTACACGTCAGAAGATACAACAAGATAGGAGCGAGCACAAGGAAAAGAGAGAGGTTGATACAACGGTCTGCACTGGCGCTCTTATCTTTCGGCTCTTAACAGATGTCGACCAGGCTGTTCTCTTTATTACAGTACAAAGGCCCTGTGACAAAAACACACTCTTTGGCATGTACACACATTATCCTGAATAAATCAATGCATTCTGGACTCAGTAATTTCCCAGGGTGCCTTGCTCTAACCCCCTTTGGGTGAGCAAGGTGACAAAGCCTGCCGCGAAGGAGTGAGCGTCTCACTTCCTGCCCTCATTTTTACCGTGTGTTTGTGCGGTTTCTTAGTATTACTGTCAGCGTTCTTCCTTTTTGATACTGCATGTGCATTTTCTTCTAAACATCGTGTAATGTTTTTCACTTGCAGAAGAGACTGAGTTAGCTTTTTCCTTCACTTTATTAACATCACCGCTGTGTTCATGATGCCCTTTTTCTTTTTTGAAGGAGGTTACTTCACTCTCTGGCATCTCTAATCATGGTTTCTAGGGTTTTGTGCTCTAGGTTTGCTAGTCTAAACCTCAGTGCCTGATAACCTGCAGATCTGCATTTAAGATGCTTTTTGGGGTTTTCCTTCACTGCTATATAGGTTTTTTGTGCATGTAAAGAGGTTTCCAAAGTAATATAATTTACCCAAAAAGGAGCTTTGTCCCCTAAATAATTCTGGCTGGTCTCATTTTTGATCCAGGTTTTTCTTCCCCTCTGCTTAATAACATCACAATGAAACATGTTTGAACAATCTTCTTGACCTAAGTTTTTTTTTGTTGCATCTTTACATTTTGAGGAGTGAGCTGACCAGTCAGAACAGACCTGGCCTTTCAAGATGGCGGGCCTGAAAGAAACGAGCAAAAACAAGGCATGTCACACAGAGAGTGACAAGAGATAGAAATAGAAACAAACTGTGTGTTTGTTTATATATTAAAGCTTTAAAACCTTTACTACCAAACCACCCCAAATAACTTCTAAGAGAGCATAACAGTGGCTTTTTAAGATCATGCTTTCAAGCTTTTGCCATTTTTATTGCATTACTTTTGCAGAACAGCAGATCTGTTTGATCTGCTGAAAGCCTCAGAGATGTAAGCAGCAATTCAGAATTGCAGAGGTCTGGAAATGGGCAATTAGTTTCCTGCCTGATAAATCTCTAAAAGCACACAACCCCCTGAGAAGAAAAAAAAAGATGGATATTAGGGTATGTTTAAAGGAAAGAAAAAAAAGACAGAATATAACACAAAGCTGTATGAACATTCTTGTTGGTTGTAAAGCATACATTCAGGGTTCAAAATTGTTACCACCCTTAATGAAATCAACAAAAGTAATCATTCTTTCATGGAAACTACCATAAATAAAAGTGTATATATTTTATTGAATCCAAAAGAAAAAAAGGCAAATCTAAATTACGGTGAATAAAGTTGTTTTTTTTTTTTTTTACTGATGTGTTCACTTGAAACAAATCAAACAAAAAAAAAACCCAAAGATGTCAAGATTGAAATTAATATCCCTCTGAGATTAAATGATAAATACAGTAAACTGGTAGTTGTTGGCACATGTCTTTTGAGGAATCTGAGCTCATTCTTCCACGGCAAATCTTTCCTGCTCATCCAAACTGCATATAGCTTCTAAGCATGGACGTTAACCGTGAGTCCCCTCTGCGGATTTTCAACAGGACTGAGATCAGGGATTAGAGGGGGCAACTCCAGGGCCCTGATGTTGGTGTCCTTCAAAAGGTTTTGAACAAATTTGAATGTATCTTTTGGACTGTTGTCTTGTTGGAAAACTGACTGCAGATTTGTTTAACATTACCCCAAATATTAGCATCATCTTCTATATATGCAAACAAACTTTCCTGTGCCTGAAGCGCCAAAACAGCCACATTGCATAATGCTGACACCACCATGTTTCACAGTGGGAAGTGTGTACTCTGGGGCTGAGGGCCCTTCCCTTCCTTCCCCCAAAACAAGTTGGTGTACGCTGAAGATCTGAACACGTTTCTCAATCCATCAGTAGAGACCAGGTTTGGCATACATATGATAATTTTTTTGGTTTATGATTACATAAAAGGCCCATCATTTTCATAACTGTTCTTTAAAGGTTTAGTGGTCTATGGGTACTGCTGGTTCTCTTGTATTGTCATTAAATCTGCTGTTTAGTTTAGGGAGTAATTAATAATGTCCAGAACAAGGACAGTTTTTTCCCTCTCATTTTCTTTTTTCTCAGTTCTTCCTGCCCCCACCCCTTCCTCAGCACCCCATCTCCATTTCTTCATGTCATGTTCCTTGTCCCTCCTAATCCTTGTATCTCTCCTGGATGAGGGACAATCATTTGTAACTCTGCCAACCTGCTAATGGTGGATGGCAAGAAACAAAATTGGTCATGCCAAATATACACACATGCACAAACATAAACATCCATCTGGAAATATGCATACAAAGACGTTTTCTTATTCAGCCACGTACCACACATCCACATTACCAGGTATATGCACAAACACACACACACACGGACACACATCAGCGCATAGATGTACAACACATTCATACTAATGTATTCACATAAAACTCTGCATGCTCCCTGCTGCATTGCTCCTGGTGCTGGGCTTCCTCTCTGCTCTGTGGCTTGCCTCCTCCTCCTCTTCGTCCTCCTCCCCCACCACCTCCTTCTCCCAGTACATCTGGCACGCTCAGCTGCTGAGGAGCACCATAATTATCCCGCCGGAGACGCACATACTTGCACATGCATACACAAGCTCGCACACGCTCTGCGACGAAAGCTCACACACACTTGTCTTCGGCGATCCGCGCCGCTCCCTGCTGCTCCTCGTCACTACCGGGGCTTCATTAGAGTGTGTGGAGGGTGTTTGCATACGTATGTGTGTGTGAGAGAGTCTGTGTGTGTCGATGCATAGTACTTCTGGATGCTTTCCAGATGTTTTTTCTTTATAGTTGAGGAGTCGGGCATGTCCTAGATGCAACTGCCTTGCTCTGGTATGAACCGTGTTTTTGACTCCTCTACCTGTCTCCCATGCAAAGGTGTTTCTGTCCCCTTCTCCAGCTGTTCACACCTGTGTCCGGTCTAATTTAGCTGTCAAGTAGCAGACAGTGGACAGCAGAGTGTGTCTTGGTGTGGTGCAGAAAGGGGAGAAAAGGAGATGGCGCTGTGCTCTCTGCCCCATGTGGAAGTGCCATCTTATGGCATATAAAGTCATTTTATTTAACTCAAACCATTGTTGATGACCTTCTTTACTAACACAGTGTATTAGAAATAACAACACTATAAAATGAAGAAAGAAATTATAATGAAACATTTCAGATTACACAGAGGTGGACGCGATCCTCGCTTGCACCTTCTCTCTCTGCTGACTGCAGGCTGTTTTAGCCTGTCTGGTGTCACATTATAATTACTGGTCTGTACAGGTGAAGGAAAGGCTGGGGTGGACTGCTGCTGTGTGGCATAGAAAAAGATGGAGTCTTTGAATGAACGAATACAGTGTGATTGGCTGTAATTGTGTGGGTATTTACAGCATGATTGGCAGTCGGCGTGCAAGTATGTGGGTTTCAGTTTGTGAACTCTGTGCGTCAGCCCGCTGTGGTACCGCATGTTTGATTCCCGGTTCCACTTTGTGTCAGACATACCACAGGGCCAGAGGCAATTCAACTTTGTCAAAAAGGGTTTGGAAACGCCTCCCACCATTCCACGTTCAATCTGAGCTTTTAGTGCCACAGGAACGTGGAGTAAAAGCACCTGCATCAGTCAAATAGATTGACTTAAAGACCAGTCAAGTGGCAAGCTTTGACTCAAGCTGTGAGTCATTGAGACAATGGAACTGGTTGATTGTAGTATTTTTTTTGCACCTTTGGTCCCTTTTCCTTGTCATTTTCCTTTTCTTTATTTGCCTAGAAAAGCTTTTCTGTACTGCTTAAAAATGTGATTGCGGTTGGAATATCTGCGTTTCAGTTTCAGAGATCTACTGTTGTGCTAGAAGTCCTTTTTCAAAACTTTCTTCCAATGAGTTGGGAGCAAAAGAAGAACCCACTAAATTTAGCATTTTTGTACACTTTAGTTAAAGCGGCAAACAGAAACACTGTCTTGTTGCAGGATTTTCTAGCAACTCACAACCTTTACACTTCCAACTGGTTCCTTACTTTGCCACCCGATATGTATTATTTCAACTTAATGAGAGTAAAATGACTAGGGCATTTTGTTCGTTTAGACATTCCTACAAGAGTGTTCAGAGTGCTTTCTTTATCTAGGCCAGCTGGTGTAAAATGTTTACTTTTACAATAATACATATAAATTTACAGTGTGTATTTTTATTTGTTCAGTTGCAAGTCTTTTTAAGTAAAAGTATCTGTTGAGTACTATTTTGAATTTTTAATGGTCAATAGCCCAAAATCTGACTGGCTTAACAGATAGTTAATCTCCGTTAATGCTGCCACCAAGCAATGAGATCAAGAGTATCGGGGGGATGTTTGCATAGTGGCTGTTATGCTCTTTTCACCAGCTGGAAACAACTATGGATCCAGCAATATCCCTTCATCTTAGACAACACCACTGTCTCATCTCCAGACAAATAAACACAAATATGTTATATCATCTGTACTGATTATACCATGCACATACAGATATTAAAAATATCCATATATGTATATATATATATATATATATATATATATATATATATATATATATATATATATATATATATATATATATATATATATATACACACGTGGACAAAATTGTTGGTACCCCTCAGTTAAAGAAGGAAAAACCCACAATTCTCACTTAATACCTTGAAACTTACAAAAGTAACAATAAATAAAAATTTATTGAAAATCAAATAATCAAAATCAGCCATCACTTTTGAATTGTTGATTAACATAATTATTTAAAAAAACAAACTAATGAAATAGGGCTGGACAAAAATGATGGTACCTCTATAAAAGATTGAAAACTATTTGACCACAGTGACATGATTAACTCAGGTGTGTCCTTTAATTGGCATCACAGGTGTTTCCAAACTCATAATCAGTCAGTCTGCCTATTTAAAGGCAGACAAGTAGTCACTCTGCTGTTTGGTGAAAAGGTGTGTACCACACTGAACATGGACAACAGAAAGCGAAGGAGAGAATTGTCCCAGGACATCCGAAAAAAAATTATAGACAAACATCTTAAAGGTAAAGGCTATAAGACCATCTCTAAACAGCTTGAAGTTCCTGTGACAACAGTGGCTCATATTATTCAGAAGTTCAAGACCCACGGGACAGTAGCCAACCTCCCTGGACGTGGCCGCAAGAGGAAAAATTGATGACAAATTGAAGAGACGGATCATTCGAATTCTATCCAAAGAGCCCAGAACAACCTCCAAAGAAATTAAAGGTGAACTCCAAGGCCAAGGTACATCAGTGTCAGATCGCACCATTCGTCGTTGTTTGAGCCAAAGTGGACTTCATGGGAGACGACACCACTGCTGAAAAAAATCATAAAAAAGCGAGACTGGAATTTGCAAAAATGCATGTTGACAAGCCACAAAGCTTCTGGGAGAATGTCCTTTGGATAGATGAGACCAAACTGGAGCTTTTTGGTAAGGCACATCAACTCTATGTTCATAGACTCAAAAAAACCAAGCATACGAAGAAAAGAAAGAACACTGTTCCTACGGTGAAACATGGAGGAGGCTCAGTAATGTTTTGGGGCTGCTTTGCTGCATCTGGCACAGGGTGTCTTGAATGTGTGCAAGGTAAAATGAAATCTGAAGACTATCAAGGCATTCTGGAGAGAAAATGTGCTGCCTAGTGTCAGAAAGCTTGGTCTCAGTCGCAGGTCATGGGTCTTCCAACAGGACAACGATCCAAAAAACACACAGCCAAAAACACCCAAGAATGGCTGAGAGAAAAGCGTTGGACTATTCTAAAGTGGCCTTCCATGAGCCCAGATCTGAATCCCATTGAACATCTGTGGAAGGAGCTGAAACATGCCATTTGGAGAAGACACCCATCAAACCTGAGACAACTGGAGCAGTTTGCTCATGAGGAGTGGGCCAAAATACCTGTTGACAGCTGCAGAACGCTCATTGACAAATACAGAAATCGTTTAATTGCAGTGATTGCCTCAAAAGGTTGTGCAACAAAATATTAAGTTATGGGTACCATCATTTTTGTCCAGCCCTATTTCATTAGTTGTTTTTTTTAAATAATTATGTTAATCAACAATTCAAAAGTGATGGCTGATTTTGATTATTTGATTTTCAATAAATTTTTATTTATTGTTACTTTTGTAAGTAACAAGTGATTTCAGTGAGAATTGTGGGTTTTTCCTTCTTTAACTGAGGGGTACCAACAATTTTGTCCACGTGTATATATATATATATATATATATATATATATATATATATATATTTATATATATATATATATATACATATACATATACATATATGGACATAATGAAAGTCATCTGGTTCTTCGTACCATGGCTCAAGTATCACATCAAATAAATATATACATTATTAATTGAAGCTGAAATGCAAAAGTAGCATGTGAAAAACACTGTGGAGCAGCAGCATCAGAGCCGTTGACTCGAGGAACTGATCAGACTGATATGACTGGGCTCTGTGCCGGAGTCTACTCTGAAGTCCTAGGGGCTGATTGTGCTAAGAAGGATGTTTTATAAGTTGCAAAACACGATGGACAAGATTGCACATCCTGTGCACACCGCAGTGATCGAACAATGGAGTGTCTTCATTCAGACGTTTCATCATGTTTGCTGCAATAAAAACCACTATCAGAACTCACTCTAGACTCACTGCAACAATATAATTGACTCTCTTATATTCAAACTAAATAAAAAAGTAAGTTCACTCCATGATTTCATGGCATTTGGAACCACGTTTTATAGCATAGACGAATTGTTCTCTGTATAATGTTGCTTTAGTTGTTGCACACATGACCTCACATTTACTTTGGTATGCAGAGGAGCTCGTGGTCGAATCATGACCCAAATCATGACCTCCACCAAGCTTGATGGTTGGCATGAAGTGTCTGTGATGATGGGCTCTGCACTATGGCCACACCTCTGCTTTGGACTTATCTGCCCAAAGAAGATTGGTTCAAAAGTCTTGTGGTTTGTTCTGATGCAGCTTTGCAAACCTAAATTGCATTGCTTTGTTCTTACAAAACTTCCAAACAAAACATACTTGTGCAGTCTTTTTGTAACTGTACAGTCAAAATCTTAATATTTAACATGCTAGCTGAGACCTGTAAAGCCTGGCATGTTGCTTTTGGTTCTTTTGCAGTTTTCTGAGCATCAGGATGAATTTGCTGGGACATTTACTCTCAGCAAGACAGCTCTTCTTGAATGTTTTCCACTTGTCAACAGTCTTTTTTTATTGTAGAGTGATCACTGCATACATCTTTCTTCCTTGGCAAAGTGTTAACACACACCTGAATGATCCAGACCTGCAAACTGCCAAAACATCTGCTTTTATAAAGGTCTGACCACCTGCTGATGAACAATTCATCAATTACATTTCATTAGTAGCACCTGGCTGCTACATACTCTCCTCCTATAAAAGCAGTGAGGGCATATGTAGTGTTTTTCTTCACACACTGTTTCTTTATTTGGAAATTGTTTTATTATGGAAATAATGACACATATGTCATATTTTGGTGTTGATCATCTGAAGTTCCTTCTACCTAATTTTAGATGCATTCTAGATATTCTATTATCTCCTGATTTCTTTTGGCATGACAGTATATCTGAGCAGGGAATGTCTTGGACAGTGATGCAAAATTCCAACCTACATAATGAGAAGCAATGGGACTGGTTGAATAGCAGGGTCTAGTTGGCTTCTGTTTCTCTGTCCTCTTCATCTTCATTGTAATCCCTACTACTCACTTCTGCACTCCATCATCATCCAGCCCTCAACTGCTCCCCCTCCTATCAGTACTTCCCTCTATTCTTTGTCTGTCCACCCCCCTGAGGTAACAGATTTACCCATGAGATTCGCTGGACTCCCTCTCTCTCATACACACAGTGCTTGGGGCCTCAGCAGAACTGTAATTTCCCTTGTGTTCTCCCTAACCTGGAATATCTGACACTTTGACACCAAAAAGGGAAGGGAATCTGTCTGTGTGTGTGTGTGTGAATTTATACCCATGAGTGCATGAGGAGATGTGAAATTTTGCAAGAAGGGAGAGGTCTCATGGTTCAAAGGGGTTTTCAGTTCGTTATTTTTGTCTCTGAGCCTTTACAGAAACTTCCTGCTGTTCACAATGGGACTAAACACTGCTAGCTGGGGCTGAGGTGTAATTCACAGATAATTTACTGTTTAATATAAGGCCTGACAGAATTAGGTTTCATCCACCTGTGTGTGGTACCTGCCAAAAGTCATAATAACTGGGAGAAGAAAAAAGTCAAAATTATCAAAGTTTTGAAAGGAAACTACTTCTCTAGTGTTACTGCTGTGGTGCAGTCTCAAGTGTTTCTTTTGCATTTAATTGGAGAAATTCATTTGAAACTGGCTCTAATTAAAGATACGATTTTATTCATCAGGAGAGGGCTGACTTTTTAGTCAGTACTGTGAAGAAGCATAAGTCTACATTAAAAACTTGTAGATCTTTAGTACAGAGACAGAAAGTTAATCCCGACTGAGAGCAGTGTTTGAACCTCTAATACTGTGATGGTCCAAACTTCAAATGAGGAGAAAAAAACGAGACAGGCAGTGTATTAACCTTAACTTCATGTGTTTATCACTCTACTCATCTGTTCATCACTGTAGACAATTTAAAAATGTGAAACATCTAAATCAGTTTGTGATTGGATCTTAACATCTTTGATATTCTACTGCCATCATTGTTAGTTTTTTTTTTTTTTTTTTTTTTTTTTAATGCTGTTGTCCATCTGTCTGCTCATCACTAATGCCTGTAGACTCTGCCTGCTCTCTGACTCAAGTTTAGACAAATGGCTGTTGGATCGATAGCTTCCCACAAGCAATATTTGCTATCAATGCATGTCCTCCTCATTACCACAGCAGGCTGCCCTCTCCACGGACCTGAATTATTCAGTCACACAAACGGGCACAAATGTACCACTGCACGCACAGATACACACAGAATCATTTGCTCCTATCTCTCTCATTTATGTCCTCGCTTTTTGCTCCTCTGGTTCGCTTCAGCTCATAGTAGAAAAGGGGGCAGACCAAACGCCAGGACTGCCTTCCTGTTTCTGTGTCACCTTTAACATCCTGTTACCCAGATGCTCCCTCATTGATATTAACCTTGTTGTGCACATCTTCCCTGTTTCTTTATTTTGTATGCACAGTTAAATGTTTTTCTTTCCCCTCAGCATAAAGACTTTACATTTTAATTTTTTTTTAGGTCCAGTATAATGTTGTGTGCTGTAAAATAATGAAAAGCTCTAGGGGACATCTGCACAGGGTAGAATTAATCTCTAAACCTCTGAAACCATCAACAGTTCTCTGCTGGTTTTTCGGGCAGACTCGTGATGATACTCATCAATTAAATGAAAGCAACAAAGCACTGGTCACATTTCAGAATCAAAAGGTCCCTCTGTGAACTAGAGGAAGTGTGATTAACACTCCACATTTGAATCATCCATATATTTATGGTTCTTTTGGTTAATCATTTTTTTTTCCGTAATCTTCTATGACCTCTTCCTGTTGTCTCAGTGTTCAATATGTAATTGTCTACTATAATAATGATCGTAAAGTTTAACACCCCGGTGCTATTGTAGCCGTCAGCCATTTAATGTGGGTATTTAATGTCTGGAAATGGTTTTTAATGATGCTGCTTATGTGTGTGGGGTCCCTATTGTCCAATCAAATCTGCTCTACAAGAGGAAAGGAAACAAAAGTGTGTGGTGTCAGAGAGTACATTAATTTAAAAAAGAAACAAAAAGGGAAAAAAAGAAAAATACAATGACTTTGCTTTCCTGTGCACATTTCCCAGCACCCGTTGGCACAAAAACAAACACGTGCTGTTGTGGTAGAGGTTCTTTGTATTTCAAATGTTTCCTCGCACAACTGAAATGCTGAACGGTCAGATATAACATTTATTTATGAAATGGTAATCTTATTTATTGCTATGGTAAACTGTGGCAAACTGTCAATATCATTTGTGCTGCTATGGTAAACTCTCCATCAGTTATTGCTGTGATAAACTGCCCAACTTGTTTGTTGCCATGATCAAACTGGCCATCATCAGTTGTTACTATGGTAAACTGTGTATGGTCCAGTATTATGAAACTCAGCCTGTTTAGCATTTGAGGTAGCATTGAGTCCTTACTCTGGACCTGAATTCAGATCAGATATCTGCATGTATGTATGTATGTGTGTGTGTGTGTGTGTGTCCTCTGGCTTGCATGTGCGTTCGTTGTTGGATGGGGCAGTGTGCCCTGAGGCGCTCAGTCCTTAACAGTGGGCTAACGGGGCGCAGAGCAGCCCTCATCCTCACCCTGATCGATGCGGAGTGTAGCCTCTGTATGTAAGAGTGTTTGTGTATGTGTGTCTCGTTAGCAGGAAGCAGTGGAGAGTCCAGGGACCCCTGCATTCCCTGTCCAGGGACCCACGCAGGTCCCAGCACCTGGACCAAACATGCACATGTCTCCACTCGCACATAGAGTACACAAACACACACATTTTCTCATTTTCCTTGTCACTCTTCCTTGTTACACACTTTCTACCCAGCACACAGACTTTCTGCTCAACACACAGACTCACACAGCATGCATATAGATAGAGCACACACAGTGGTCCCAATGCGCTGCAGCAGCACTAAGCTTAAAGTACAGACATGGCCTGTAAGACAAACACATTCAGTTCTGAAGAAATTGCTTCTGGGTGTTGGAAAATGTAAAGAAGAGATGCATCATAACAGAAACAGTGCCCACATACTCGTAATTCTCCTTACCCCCGAACGTGAGTGTGTGTGAGCGGCCAGCATGGTCAACTTTATCGCGTTTATGTTTGAGTTGGGTGATATTTTGATATAGCAGAAATCGTAGTGAGAAGAGTCAGAAGTAAAAATGAAAGAAAACCCATAAAGGCTACTGGTCAATCAGCAGTCAGCAACTGTACAAATGCAGCATTGTCTTATAAACCCCCCCCAAGATAATGTCTCTGTTTTCATTTTGATAGTACTGGCTGTCAAAATGACTCTGAAGGTGTTAGTTTTCAGAGTCGTTGTCAGGCTCACGACCAGGCTGCTGCTGCTCCACATTACAGACGGATGTGACGGAGGAAACACGAGTGCCAGCGCTTGCTGAAGCCTTTGCTGGTGACACTTTTCAACGCAACTTAGCTTCAGTTTGTCCAGTATGTTGCTGCATTTATTGCTATTTGAGTCTTTGCAAAGTTTTCAGATAAAGTTGGCAACAATGAAGAGACCGTGTCACTTTTATTTCCGTCAAACAGAAATTAAAGTGAGGGTGCTCCATATGTCTGATGTTGTGTCACAGAGAGAGAGAGGAAGAGGAGTACCATGAAATTGTTGATGTGGAAATCTATTGTGGGTGTAAAGAGAGTGTGTGTGCATTTAAATGCCAACATTCAAACTTCCAAAAGTGTGAAAGAGGCCTATCACTGTCAAGGACACCTTTAATTAAAGCACCGGGGGTTTCATTGTGTGAGCGTTTGTATGTCTGTGTGAGATACAGAGACGTACAGATAGTTGTTGCAGCTTAATGAAACATGTTTTTGAGAAGGTGATCAGCTTTTCTGTGATACCTCTGTTCCTCTCTATATTTAAGTAGTAAGTTTTCGTCATGTCCTAAACAAGAAAAAAAAAGGGTTTTACAGACCAGCCTGAGTCAGTCTAGTAAAGACGATCTGCCAGAGTTTGTACATGTTCAGAAAAAACAAAACACTCCAGCCACTGTAGAGCCATTCTGCCCTGATTGAACAACTCCAACTGTAAGTCTGATTAGGCAGTGATAGTGAAGTGGTGATTATAAACTATCTGGACATCATTTAAAAAGTGGAAAAAGCTGAATGTCAGGAAAATATCATCATAGTCTTTTTTTTTTCTCAGTTTTTAATATGGTGATAATGGAGTTCAGAACTATCGAGTAAACACAAGAAATTTCAGCTCAAACTGAGCTGAAACTAAAAGCTTTTGTTTAGTTTCAGTGTGAAACATCACTGAAGTTGATATTTCACATTGTGGAATTTGAATCCACATAAACTGTGAAATGAAAAAGAAGATGAAGAAGAACCAAACAGAAAATGAACTTCTGATTTTGAGTTCAGAAATGTGTTATTCTGTTTCTTGTTGTGCTGCATGTGATAAAACCTCCATGTTCCAGCTCAGTGTTCCTGTAGTTACACCACCTACAATTTAAACAAACACAAGTGGAACATTTTAATTCTCTCTTTTTCTCCCCCCTTTCCTCCTTTGAGCTCCACCCCCTCCCCCTCCTCTCTGCAGGAGGAGATGGAGGTTGGGGGGTTTATGAGTTGGCAGTCAAGCCGTTGAAAGGGTGGACACCTATGGGGACCCTCACAGCAGCAAACTGACACATGCGCACACACACTTCATACCCAGAGCCCAGGGAGTGTGTGTGCTGAGAGCAGCTGTAAGGCCAGTGGACTGTTACTGTAGTTCTTTGTCCGGTCCTGGCTCAGCTCCACTGCCTCCTCCTCTCGCTCTTATTCTTTATTTTTTCTTTCTGGCCATCTCTGGCGATCTTATAAATCATTCACCTTTTTTTTTGGTCCCTATACTTTTATTTTGTGTTTCTCTTATTCTAAGCTGCTACTTCTTCTGCTGTCAGCAGGTCCTTCAAACATATTAAAGTCTTTGAAGGATCATTTGGTTTTATTTTACTAATTCATGTTGCATAATGATGATTCAACTTTCACACCCGTTTTGATCAAGTGCATTTCTAAAGCTGAAGGAAGAGCTTTGAAGTTTGCACAAAATTAAAAAAAAAAAAACAAAAAAAGAAAGCAAGAAATCAGCGCCGGCTGCAGACAGTGATGTCTCTGTAATTGACATGAAATCTCCACTAGATGTACTTATTCACTGTGAAACAATTTTCAGAGTAGGATGAGAGAGAGAGAGGTGATTTAAAAAGCAAGGCAGACAGGCGCCCATATTTCCATTATAGACAGCTAACTTTGGTGTATCATCAAGTTCAAGCTGCTTTTAGTCGGCGAGTCACAAACGCACTTTGTGTATCTTGTGCATGTGTGTTTTAGCCTGTCTCTCCCCTGTGGGTCTGTGCTTGTGCATGACAGACATCACAGTCATGTGTGTTTATTTTCCCTCGTGTGAGTGCGCTTTAGTGTGTCATGCCAGTTTCTGAAGTGAGGGGATGTGAGAATGAAAGGGCGCATCTTCAGTCACCACGGCGATCAGGCTAATTACAGCAGCTTAAGTGCTTTACCCACGGTCATCACACACTGTCAAAATACACCACTGAGCTTGAGTGTGTGCGGTTTAATTTTTAAAGGCCATGAAAGCTTGCTTTTAACCAGCTCAGCTGTACTTTAGTGCTGCAGGGGGAGGGTGGGGGTTTGGGGGTGTTTGAGGAGGGGTGCAGTTTTGATGGTTTTATTTATTTTTATTTATTTTATTAAACAGTCTGTCATTTAAAGTTCTCTTCCGATGCTATTTGCTTCTTTCTTTAGCCTCTGTCGTCTTCTTTCCATCAGTTCTGCTTTCAAACAAATCTTACCAGGTCATTCATCCATCTGCGTGTTGCGTATTTGTGCATTTTCTGTGTGCTTTAGTTCTCAAAGATAATGGCCAAATGTGCCACCTACCTGGACACGTGCATGTTCAGGTTTGTGTTTATGTGCAGACTCCTTTGTGAGTTAATAAATTAATTACTCTTGGACTGTGTGTGTGTGTACTGAGGGTTTCTGGGTAGCATGGTGCTTGCGGAGCCCTAATGGAGTGTGTGGTGTGTGTTTGTACGTGTGTGTTTATGCTCTCCCAGGCTGCTGTTTACCGCTTAGCGAGCTGGAACTAATTTACTAATTGAGTTTTGAGTTTGGAAGGAGCGACAGCAAAATAGTGGGAGAGAAGAATAAAGAGATTCACCGGGGGATTCTGAAAATCTCTTACATGTTTCTCAAGAAACGTGGGGAGAAAGCATGAGTGATTGATTTTGTTTTTGATTTTGTCTAAGTTGTGTATTGGCATGACACGGCTGCGCTCTTTCTTCCTCTCAAACGTGTGGAATCTTTTCATAACTCTTTGGCATCCTCTGTATGTGTGAATGTACATGTCTGCTGGGTAGCTAACTGGCAGCTGTGACGGCCTGCTGGTAGATTATAAAGAAGGCTGACATCTCCCAGAATGCAATTCAGCAGTATTTCTCCTAAAAGAAAGCAGTGGGGATGTGCAGTCAGAAACCAAAGACAAAAAAAATGAAGAATTTCAGACTTGACTGTGCAGCTTACAAAGTGTGGGTCAACTGGTTTACATGCACCTGTTCAAGTTTTATCAAACTGTTTTTTTAATGTGCTCCTTTTACAAAATGTAGTCGGTGGAAATATATAAATAGGCCTACTTACGCACCAGACATTAAAGGACGTTTCCTCTCAGTACTCAGCACACACCACACCCTCACTGTCGTCTCTCTTTAACTGTCTTGTCTTTAAATGTCTCACTGCTGATGTATTTTAGTCCTCTCTGACGGAATCAGGATTTAAGATGTTAATAAAGATGTTAGAATTTACCGCCAGAGAGGACTGGTGAAGGACACATTCACCCTCCAAATTAGCACAAAAAAGTTTCCTCTAATGATCCAGTTAGTGATGCAGTGCAAAAAACAAAGTAATCAACATTTAAAAGTACTGAAACTATTAAGAATGTACAAAAATTCAGAGTTTGGAACAAGGAGCAGGGCTGCAGAGTTGTTGGAGGAAAAGCAGGAGCTAAAGGCTGTAGTGGAACAGTAGAGGAGGGAGTTAAGTTAAGAGGTCCGGTTGGATCTGGTTCACGTTAGTGAAACTGTCCAGAGATGCCAACATCCTTCTGGGTACCAACAAATGTCTTGTTTGATAATAATGATTAAAAAAAGGAAACTTTTCTAACAAAATAAATAGGGACTAACTGGACCAAATTATTGAAAAATTGTAATTTTACTTAATGTCTTACAAAAAAAAAAAAAGTCTTTCCTATTCTTATGAGACATCTAGGATAGCCCGAGCTGCTCTTATTGGTCAGAGCAGGCACCATCCACCATCTCACATCAGCACAGCACATGTTCAAGAATTAAAGCCTTTCACTGGACTCAACATGAACATGTGCTGTCAAAAAGTGAGTGCCTGATGGTGGGAAGTTGCCAATAGATCCTTTGTTCATGTGGGCGGTGGAGCAGGGCTTCCTTCCCCCAGATCCCACCAGATCGGTACCTGGGGAGTCTGGAAGTTGAGTGAACACCTCAGACCCTGTCGTTTTCTTTGAGACCTTCCTAAACAGTTGATGTGGGCTTCACTGACCTCCTGCTGGGTGAGGTGGTTACTGTAGAAAAGTGCTCCTGCCATATGGGCGTTGTAACTGTTCTTTAAAAATATTAATACAGGTGTCAAAATAATATCCATGTGAATGTCTGCATGGCTTCCCAGAAGAACCTTATGACAAGATCAGCAGCATTATCAGTGGTTTTAATGTTTTGGTTGATAATTGTGCACCCAAGTACAGGATAAGTCAATATTTTTATCTAACAGAAACCATAAAATTAATTTTCTTCTTTGGCATTGTCGGCCCTGATACTGGTGTGTAGTACAAGACATCTTTCATAAGAGCATAAATTTGATTCCATGGTTACAACATTTTTGAATAATGTGCACTAAAGTCACAGTGTTTAGACAGAGTTGAATGGATTAACTTGTGTCAGTGTGTGTGTTTCTGCTGTGTACATGCACACTGCCGTGGGGGTACAGCCCGCCAAGGTTTGCTTTGGAACCATACTGTGTAAACACACATTTTAAGACATATCAGATAGTGGACAGCATCGATATGAGCAACGTGGTGCATCATAAACAGTGTTTTTATAATTTTTGGATTTATTTCTTTGAGTCTACTTCATTTAGTCTTTTTCATATTGAAACATTTGTCTGCAAAGTTGCATCTACATGCAAATAGAAACATGGTAGCAAAGGTCTTTATATCGGGACAAATAGAAGCACATTTCAATTTATTTGTTTCAGGATCGTTGCTAAATGTTGCAAAAGTTGGATAATTAACTTTTTAAATTTTTCTTTTAAATTATCCCCAACAAAAAAACAACAAGAAAATAAAATTGTGTGAATGTTTGCCTGATTTTTCCATGTGACTGAGGACCTTTTGTCTGTTTTAATGTGGAAAAGCAGAATAACATCATTTTCCAAATGGTCTCTTGGGCATCTGTCACTAGCTGAGCGTGGTGGGGACTTTTTTCAGAGGATGATTTTTATGATAAATCTTCCTTTTTTTCTTCTTGATCTATTTTGCCTTTATCCCCAGTCTCCCCCCCCCCATCTCTCAGTGGTCCTCCTGTTCTCCTCATCTCGCCTCCCCCACCTCCTTCCATCTCTCGTCCCTCCTAGGGGGAGCAAATCCCTCTTTTCCTAGGTAGGAGTGCAGGGAGGAGTGCCACGTCTTAGATCTCAGGGCCCCCCCTCCTCGTCCCTTCATCACATCCCCCTCTGGTCCTCCCACCCTCTGTCCTCTCGCCATCCTTCCATCACTTCTCCATCTATTTTCTTGTTAAAATATGGTTTTATGCTTCTCTGCATCCCTCTGCCTTTCCGGTCACACAGGCTCCTCTTGGCTTTCTCATTACGCACACATTTACATTTAAATGCTTGCTTTGAGCAAAATGTTCTGATCAAGCATGACTCACAGTATTTTGACTTTAATAATCCTTTATCTATAACGTGCAATTTATAGCTCAAATGGAGTTTGTGTTAAATTGAAATTTTATCATCATTCCATAATTTTAACTTGCTTTCATTTGTAAATTAGCTTCATGTGTTTGAGTTCAGTGCCTTTGCCTCCTCACTATCCTGCCAGTCTTTGTCTACCTCCACCTACAGTCCTCTATTTGTTTTTTTTTTGTTTTGAAAACGGTTAGGGGGCAGGCTCATCCAGTCATCAGGATTTCTTCTCTCTGTCTTATCGCTCATTCTTCTCGGTCCTCCCTCTGTACGCTGTCTCTCTGGCCTTTAAACCTGCAGCAGAAGAGATGGCACTTCCCAGCTGAAAGCCTCTTTGAAAGGAAAAAGTGTTGAAATAGAATTAAAGGAATTAAAACAGTGAAGGTGGACAAACGGATTGGGGGAAATGTTTCACCTCGGGAGCTTTGGCTCATTATGTGTACATGTATCAAAGTTACAGCCTGGTCCCAGGATTTATGCTTTTTGTATCTATTTAAACATACTGTATCCTAATGTTCTTCAACTGTCCTGGTAGACTCACTCAGTGATAAACTGAGAATATGTATGCTTTTACTTTTCAAGCTTGGAGTGACGCAGTCTCATTAAAATGTAATAATGATAAAATATATTTTTACTTTCAATATAACTAAACAGTATCGACAGCTTCAATAGAAGCCCTAAACCCTGGACAGGTTGATGGAGAGATTATGGCAAAGTCAAAGCTTTGTTTCTCAAAAAGTTTTTTCCTTCTTTTTCTTTGCATGTTTCTAGTTTCCTCAGAGACCGATAAAGAAAAGGGATTAGTGAATAATCTAAAGTTTTCTGGAGAATCCACAGGTTTTTGTAAGGTGTTTTAAATGAGGCCTTAGGTGACCGAATCTAAAAACCTTATTAATCTACAGAGAGAAAAAATAAATATTGCAGTTCACTATTAACAGTTGGAAGTGCTGACAAGAAAGAGGCAACGTTGAAATCTCCAGATACTACCAAGAGTGCAATGAGGGTGTTGTTTGTTGCTAAGAAACAACTGCACTAATGAGTTCACATGCAGTGTCAGCAGGTTGGTCGACTGCATAGACGGGAGGTCACAGCCAACAGTTCACAATCCACGTAGGAGAAGTGCTCCACCAAAGTCACATATCCATGATTAAAACACCTGTTGTTAACAAGCACTACAATCCATCTTTCTTTAATCTCACTGCAGTCTCCCACTGGCCATATAAAAAATAGAAAATATCGACATAATTTAGAGAAAGTCATCTGTATAAACAGGCAGAACATTCTCCTCAACCATGTCTCACTGATACAAAATACTGTATTTCTGTCGGTCAACTCAATCTTATCATTTTATCAACAATCAAAAGAAAAAAACGTTTGAAACTTCTTCCTCCTTCTTGTTCTCCATTCTACCCTGCTCACAACCATGATGGCATCTCCTCTTCAGTTCCTCTGGAATTGGAAAACTTTATCAGCTGCTGTCAACTGTGTGAACAACTTTCCTGTTATCATGGTTACTCATCATGACGCAATGTTAGAATTTAACAGAATTACTAGCTGAAATCCCTTTAGCAGCACATCATCCAACACAATGCAGATAGATTCCTCAAAAACTAATCTAGTAGGCATTCTCAATGGGAAAAACAAAACAAAACAAAAAGAAACATAGAGCACAGACCAGAGCGGGAAGGATCTCATGTAGCATTTGTGTTGCAGATCTGAAGACTGACTGAAGACTGGTTGCTGAATCACTGTGTTGTGAAGATGTTCAAGTTTCTATGTGATTTTTTTCATTTTATGAATCATCTGGTTTTTTTTTTTTTTTTTCAAATTGAGCTCCAGAACAGAGCCAGCCTTCTTTATCAGTTTGTTCAGTTTCTTTAAGTCCCTGGCTCTGATGCTGCTCCCCCAACAGAGGACTGCAGACAGGATTGAACTTTCCAAAACAGACTTATAGAAGATAAGCAACATCTTGGTTCAAACACTGAAGGACCTAAGCTTCCTTAAGAATAAACAGCATCAGTGTTGCGTCTCCAGTCCAGTCTGTAGTCCAGGTGAACACTGAGATTTTCTACTCCTCCACTGCTTCTCAAATGATACAAATTCTGTTTGACTTGTTCCTGCCCCCCCTAAAATCCACAATCATCCCATTTCTTTTGTTCGTATTAAAGGTGAGATCAGGCAGTCCATCACTCTGTACTTGGTCTCTTGTCCGTCACTGATACACGCCGCAACTGCAGAGTCTTCTGAGTATTTCTGCAGATGACAGGACTCTGACTGGTACTGGAAGTCTGAGGTTTACGGAGTGAAGAGGAACGATGACAGGACAGTAACCTGTGGTGCTCCTGTGCTGCTCTGGGGGCAGAATATCCAGGCTGCAGAAACAATGTTTCACAGTAGCATGTCCTGGATTACACCATCTGTTGCTGACAGCCACTGCAGTTCCACTTGCTTTTGCCGCTTCTTTTGAAATCCCTGTCTGCCTGTATTGTCTGAAAGTCAGGCAGAGAGACATTAGAGCCGGGAATATGATCTGGCAGCCACTTTTCGGTGAAACCTAACACTGCATTGCTGATAGTCCAGATGGATCATCGTCAGCGCTTCAAGCTCGCCCATTTTATTCGTGAGAGAACTCACGTTCCCCACAATGGCCAATGGAAGAGATGGTTTAAACTTTTTCTCTCTCCTCCGCTGCCTAGCTCCTGCTCTACATCCACAGCATCTTCTCTCCTTAACTCACTGGAGATTTGGAGTCTCAATCTGGGTATTCTTTGAGCTCATGAAATCTCTCTTTGCTATTGTGACAAAAATATGCCAAAGTAATGATGGACATCCCACAAGCAGCATGGCATCCAAACCAGAATGAAAAATAATTAAAATATAATTGTTTTCAATGAAGAAGACTATGTTAACAAAGCTCAAAAAAGATGCACAAAGCCAACAAACCGGCTGGCTGCCACCATGACAACGCTATTCTATGAAAATATGTTTAGAAACATCGTTACAAAATCAGGTTTTAGATGTGCAATGAAGGAAATTAAATGAATGATGCTTCAGACACTGTCATCCTGTTTTGTTGATTGCCTGTCTATATGTAGTACATATACTACAGATGGATGGATCGATGGATGGATCGATAGATAGGTACATGTTTGTGTCTAAATACAAACATCTTGATTGAGAATTAAAGTTCATGTGTGAAGTAGAGAGAGCAAACATGGGTTAACCCTGGCTTACTCCTCGAGGGAATGTTAATACAGACCTGTAAGGAAATGATTATTCAGTGATAATTTCACTAGTGTCATTATTGATTCAGATTGTACACAGTTTCTGATTGTCACCCAGTTTTGCAGTTTGAACTTAGCTCTTGCCTTTGAAAGAACGGTCCACACTATTTGGAGCCACATTAGCCACAAGTATGACACTATATGTGCTGCAGTGCTTCCTACAGACACGGACTGAATGTGCACGTAGCATCTCATCCATGATTACTGATTAAAAAAAAAACATATATATGTTTGTGTTTGTGTGTGTGTAAAGAAATCATGCAATGCCAGGTAAGGTTTGGAGGCAGTGTCTTGTTTTTAGGAAAATTACTCATTCTGATGCAGGCTTTGCAGACCTTTAACATGTAAAGCAGAGCTGTAAAAAGGAATAATAAGACCTCTGTAATGTGGTGGGCCATATGAAGAGCTGACATAATGAAAGCTTGTATTGTTTTACTACATAGGCTCACTGAAATTATAGCTTTTAGCCAGTTTAGAGTGATTAACAGTTATTAACAGTTTTTTTTTTTTTATCACTGAAAATGAGAAAGCGAATATGCATATTGAGGCAAATAACTCAAACTGTTTCTTTTTTTTCCTGCCTGTGTAACAGTACAATGCATCCCTCTCCCAAAACATTTATCCATCTGTCCTATCTTCTCTCTTGCTATATCCCGCTCTCTGTGAGGTGGTGGATGGATTACCCTTGTGTGGTTTCAAGGCAGCTCCCGAAGTTACACAAATGCACAAACACACGAGTGCTGGTGTTTATCTGTGAGAGTGTTGTGATTGTGTTAGCATGCTGTGCTGGTGTGTCCAGGGCTGCTGTGGATTAAACAGACTTTTGTGTCTCCTGCGTTGGAAACACACCCACGCAGTTGTACTGTACATACAAAAGGGCAAAAGCCCAGTAGAAAACACTTAGAAGAAATAATCCAGCTCACACTAGGCTATGATCATACATATGATCATATATATATATATATATATATATATATATATATATATATATAGCATATTTCTTTTTTTATTGGTTCCACTCTCCTGGCATGTGACAGACGAGTTAAAGGTAAATGCAAGGCAAAGAGTAAGCAATATAAAATTGTATCCCCTGCCATAATTTGAATGGACCAGCCCCTACCAAGAGCCCCTCAGGGCCCCCTTCATTGCTGCAGCACCTCTCTATTGCTCTCTCCCTCCCTCAGAGTTCTCATTTTATTCCTGGCTTTGCCTTTTCTGTCTGCTTTCCTATTTTGCTCACAGACTCGTCTTTGTTCCTACATGTGTGTCAGCCTTGTCACTTTTTTTTTCTTATGTTTTTGTCAAATGTTGGGACAGCTGTGGACAGGGATCAGGTTACAGGGTTTTCTGAATTGGCACACGTGTGAGGTGTGTGTGTGTGTCTGGTTACCATTTTACCCCATTTCACCACGTAATGCTGAGCTCCTGGGTTTGTCCTCTACATTATGCACTCTCTGTACTGGTGAAAGTCTGTTACAGCAACTGTGTGGGGTTTGGCAATTGGGACCAGGCCCCTGCTTTACTGGCTCAGAAACCCTGTCTTGCCAGACAGGACAATAGACGGAGCTAGATGTCTAATCAAACACAGTTGAGAAAGACAGAGCACAGGACCCATGATGAGTCTGTCTGACTGTTCATTGTAAGATGAAGATGCATGCTTATATGTTTGCTTTAACCTAGCTGTGCTCTATAGAGGAGCTTTACAGCAGAATTGCTTCTTATCTGTGTGGGGTTCAGTTTGAGTTTGCCAATCAGAAGATATTTTTTCAATAGAATAAAAAAAAAAGTAGTAAACAATGAGTGCTTTCATACCTACATGCTTTGGTCTGCTTAAAATGAACTCCAATTTGCTCTCCTGCTTGGTGCAGCTTACTTTGTGGTAGTTTGAAAGTAGTAATTGCACTTGGTGGAGACCAAAATCGTCAGACCAAGACCTTCAAAAAGATGTCGTCTTGATTCAAATCAAACAATGAATTCCGGTCTTCCTTGCAAGAATTCATACCAAACCGAAACAGTGTCAAACGCCTAGAGTGGTATGATTGCGTCCTTTATACTAAGCATAGACTTTTGTTTCTGTGGGTTTGAACACTGAACTAAAACATGGTTTACAGCTCTGTGGGAATAATGGACACAGTCTCTTGTACTGTTTTGTTATTGTGCCTTTAGTGACTTTTCAGAGTTCATTAAAACATTCCTCTCCAGCTGTAATCATGGTTTATTTCCAAACTGGACTATTTAATAGGAGTGATGAATACGAAGAAACACAAAGAATCACCAACATGTCAACTAATCTGTGCAGTTTTGCCTTATGTAGGACAAACAGTGCACCAGGATATTCCACAACACAGCTTCCTCCTGTATTTGCATGTTTTTGTTCCAGTGGCAGACCAATCTGAGCAGTAATCCCCTGCACACACATGGATGCTGAAAGCATCCTCAGCATCACTTTCACTTCACTCTGAATGGGATGATGTCAAGTGCTGCCAAACTGAATTATGGGTTTTGTGCATTGCTGCGGCAGCTTAGCTTCTGTCAAAAGTGGCACCGTTTTCAATGTTTCATGCCTCACCGCGAGCCTCAGCCAATCAAATTGTGGCTGCGCAGCTGGTGCTAGTCAATGAAATCGTACATGGGGGCTGGGACTGTTTCAGAGCATGTGGCTTCTTTACATGCAATATCCTTCATTTTTCACTGTGATCAGGGCAATATATTGGCTCAGATCGATACAGCTATGCTTTCATATGTTTTGATTCATTGCAAAATCATAAGAAATTAGAATCTTTGTCTCTATTACATTACAACAAGCAGTTTATTCCTAAAAGTGCTGTCTGTTGCCCTCCTCACCCCTTCATTGTGTTACTGTTGTGATTTTATTATGTATTCTTATACTGTTTTAATTGTTTTTTCTTTTCACCTTAATGCCTTTGTAAAACTTTGAGTTGCCTTAATGTATGAAATGTGAAACTTGACTTGCCTTATTACAGTAGCTCTGGAACGGACAAAGAAAATGTTGGCTCTTGAGTGCGCCGTTTCTCACTTCCAACTTGTTGCATACCGATGGTTGATCAGGAGCCCCTTGGCAACCAGATCCAATGCCCAGGGTGCCCTCTTTACCATCACATTTTCAAAGTACAGAATATTTCCCAGCATGTGAGCTAACTGTCCAGGGATGTGTTACCCTGACAACGTCAAGTATGTTGGCGGCTCTTTGCAATGTTTTGATGCCTAAGCGTCATGTTTTTCTAATCCTAGCCAAGTACAGTTTGGATTACTTGTGGCCATTGTGCTCTTTGGATTGACATTTGAAGTGTTTGCGCCATTTATGGATGCAGGAGGACATCAGGTTTGATCCAAATGTAGGTGAGATCCGTAAACTCTGAATAATAATTTTGAACCTCGAAGAAGTCACTACACCCGACTCTCTGGACCTTGATACTTCTGAGAAAAAGTTTCAGAAACTCGCTTGATGCAACTGACAGCATTGTTTGTATGATTGTCGGGTTTTCAAAATGGCTTCAGTGATGCAGAAATGTCCTGCTGCTAACTTTCCAAGATCATAGAAATTATGAATCCATGTTTGGTCAGAGGTGTTGTTTGTTATCTCTGGGTTCCTGTAACACTGGGATGATGACTTTTGTGCTGAGATTTATTGTTACCTGTCTGTCTGCCAGTGGGTTCATTGGTTAATGACTGATCATTAAGACAACTGTGTGTGGTGTGTCCAGAAACAAGAGCAGGAACTGAGGTGATTAAATAATGTTAACTCAATCTTTTATCCACTTTGGACCACCCGTTCATCTCTTTGTCTTCTCCTTTGTCTGTTTTTTCTTTTCTGTCTATACCTCATTATATCTTTCAGTCCTTCTCCTCCTCTCATCCAAACACTCTTCTCCTCCACCCCTCTTCCTTCCAACTCTTTGTCCCCAGTTGCACAACATTAAGAGATGACTGAATTAATAAACTATGCAGATCGACATAACTACCCACACCTCACACACACACACACAGATAGGCAAGTGGGCAAGTGTTTTGCTGTCATTAAATGGGAAACTCCAGTTCTCCATCATGAGCTGAGTGTGAGTTATGGAGAGATACCTATAGCTGTTGGCAGAGTGTCTGCTTAAATATCACCTTTTTTCAGTAAATTTTCAAATGTTTTCCCAACATTACATTGTGAAGCCCAGGCGAATATTAGAGAAGTAACACAAGTAACTGTTAATTAACAATTAATTAGCCTCTGTTAACATCATAATATTGATTAAACAAGGCTCTGTTCATACATGTAGTTCGGTACTTTTGGTCTGGACCAAAGAAGAAATTGATACATTTAATTCTGTTTCGTAGGTAGAAGGTCCTGGTTCACATTGCGTTTAAATTGGCTTTTCAATATCAGACGGGCCAAAAGACATAGTAGAAGAATGAAGTAAAACATCACAATCCACTTAGACAGATTAATGATCCAAAATCTTACTGGTTTGATTCTTTTGGGAAGGGGCTGAAACCAGTCTTTCCAGATAATTTGGTTAGCACTGATATTTGGGTGGCAGCATTCACACATGTGACCATTGTCTGAAGCATTCTGATAGTTATTTTAATTATACAGGTTGCACTAAAAGCCATCTTTGACTACGCAATACTTAATGAAAAACTTTTCCACTGAAGACTCTGCATCGTCATGACATCTGGCCAGAAAGAAATTTGGATTTCTTAGTAACCTGATCCATTTATTAAAACTCCCAACATACAAACACACACACAAACTCTCTTTTCCAGAATTCTCTGAACTACCCAAGTGATGCTTTCATCAATGAGAACAAAGAAAAAAAAAAAGATTTTTCAGGATGGATATCAGCTGATCACTGTTCAGATAAGTTTAAAATCAACCGATTCTAATCACCAGCCTATCAGTTGGTGCATCTCTACATTTCAGTGAAATGCAGACTGACAGTCTGAAGAATTCATGCAGGCGAGCACACCACCCCTGGCAACTGTGTTTTTTATTTGTATGGAGACATTCAGTCGATGTGTGCTTGCATACCAGGTCAGGAGGGCTCAGAGGGATAAAGATGGAAAGAGTGCATGTTTGATATTTGACAGCTGATTAAAGGGAAGAGTGAGGAGCACAGAACCCTGACAGGAAGTCCCCACGGACATCACGGGAGGTATGACCAGAGATGGGTGGGTGTCAAAGAAGGGGCAAGACAGGCGAGGCTGTCAATACAAGAAGATGCAGTGGTGGTGTTTGAGCATTGATGAGGACAGATAGAGATGGAGGGCGAAGAGGTGAACAGGAGAGAGGTGCTTTTCTTGCAGTCCTTTTGGTGAAAGGGGGAGGGAGTGGCATAGGAAGACGGGTAAGGGGAGGAAATGGAAAACGAGGTGGAAGAGGAGAGAGGAAGGTGGCCTGGCACCCTGCTGCTTATCCTTGAACACTCTGAGGAGGTCTCTTCTTCCATCTCTTCCCCCCTTTCCCTCCACACACACACACACATATGCAGTGCCCAACTGGCACGCAAGGGTGCTGTTGCAATTAAACCGGCACAGCATGGAGCCCAGATTGAGAGAGAGACAGAGAGAGGACTGCGCTGCATGAACAGTAGTGCTGGAAGACAAGAGCTGAGCAGGGAGAGGAAAAGTAAGCTTAAGGAGGAGTGACGTGTAGAGACAGGACTGAGGGGAACGGAGGTGTGGTGATGGCAAGTCATGACAGAGGAGCACTACAGTAGTTTTGGTTGTAATTGTCACTGCAGCCCTTTACAGTTGTAACAAAAATGCTCGGAGTTGCAGTGGAAGCTGTGTTGGTATCATGTGTTGCAGCAGAGTTACAAATACAGAACAGACGTATGTTTTCCAGCAAGACTTTGACAAAGAGTTCTCAAAATCAAAGAGATGGAAGAAAAGATGGTTTATAAATTGCTAAATTGTGAAGGAATATTACATGGCCTCTTTTATGTTAGACATATATGTTTTAACGTGACTTCTTAAATTAACCATCAAAACAAGCCACACAGCCTAATATGTAATTAAAAAGTCAACCGATAATGCAGAGCTATATGTTTGTGTTATTTTGTATATGTGTAATTTTCTTATCACACATGGACCAGTTTTGCACAGAACTGTTGTTTTCAGTTTTTAGCCACTTCCACTATGACACAGCGCCATCACTTCACCTGCTGTGATTGGTTCTTTAATTAGCTTCTAACAAGAGCCTTGAGGAAGCCTGCGTGCTGATTGGATGTCTTATCACGGCTAATTAGCTCAATTAAGTCATTAGGACGGTCCTTGGCTTGGCTTCCTGGGGCCACACAGGTAGTGCCTCAGTCACTTGAATGCCTAGTTTTGACTGATTTAAAAGGAAGCAAAAGGAAAAAAAAAAGAAAAGTTGAGAGAAATGCAAAGCCGTGGATATGTAGTAATAAAATCATTTCCTCAACTGTGTGTGTGATTAAACACATCTTAAGGCACATCAAACAAAAGGCTGTATCAAAGTAAAAAAAAAAAAAAAAATTATTATTGGTGACATGGATTTTTCTTTTTCTTTTTTTTTTTTTACGTGTGTATGCGTGTGCATTTGCGGTGTTCAGGTGCGATGTATTCTGCAGTGAATTAAAACACACATCTGGAGCAGAGAGAGTGCACCACACCCAGATGTGCTCTTGTGAGAAGCAAATATACTTTTTTTTTTGAGCATTTGTGTCTTTGTCCAGACATCAGCTGTGTCTGTCAGGTGTATTTGTACTGAAGTTGACAGATGTTATTTTGATGTCGAGAATGACAATGGACAAAGGTAACAGACAACAATGACATGCTGACATACACAAACACACACAATCTCTGCTATGAAGTCAGCCATGAGATGATGTTTGGTCAAGCATGGTTGGGTGGAGAGGCAATTAGTAAAAGCTACATGGACGACGTGTCTCCAACTCCAGCTGTTGTGTACTTACAAATTAGTCAGTTATTTGTCTGTGTGTGTGCACATCTGTGTATCTATGTGTGCGCTCCAGTTAGTGCTAACAAGTGTGCATGCATGATTCACATCATGACATAATTGTTAACAATGATGAATTGTTGAATGAGCACAAGATCTGAGTATGATTTTTATTTTATTTATTTATTTATTTATTTTACTTTTTTAAACCCCTTCTTGAGCAACAAACGTCACAGTTCAACACAATATAGTCAATGTAGTCTTGTTCAAAAAGTACCTTGACAAAACACCTTGACCATTTTGTGGAGGTGTCTGACAAATAGTTTCCTATTTATCAGTGATGAATAGAATAGAAAAGAAAGTCCTTATTGTCATTATACACAGTATAATGAAATTTGAAGAGCAGCTCCACGAATGTGTACATACAGACAGCACAATAAAATATGAATAAAAAGACTCACCAGTATAAATATAAATACACAATAAGAAAATGACTGAGGTAGCTTATGTCAGGTGGTGCAGTGGTCAGTGCTAATATGTGCAAATATATCAGTGCAGATTAGCATTAGTGCAAATTTGAGTTTAGTACGGTAACAACTTTGGGAAAAAAAGCTGTCTTTTCTGGCATGAATGAACCTGAAGCTGTTGCTGGTGGGCAACAGGTTAAAGACACTGAAACCAGGGTGGGTGGTGTCCTTTAGGATGTTTCTGGCCCTGCTGAGACAGAGGGAGTTGTAGATGTTGGTTAAGGAAGGCAGAGGGCACCCGATGATCTTTTGTGTGGTATTTCCACCCTCTGCAGTCTTTTCCTGTCGGCCTCCGTGCAGCTGGAGTGTCGCACTGTCACGGTGTCGGTCAGCAGGCTCTCGATGGTGGAACCATAGAAGGTCACCAGCAGCCATGTGTTTAATTGCTCCTTCCTGAGCACCTTCAGAAAGTGTAGCCGCTGCTGGGCCTTCTTGACCAGCGTTGTGGTGTTGACCAACCAGGTCAGGAGAGATGTGGACGCCAAGGAATTTGAAGGAGTCGACTTGCTCTACATGTTCATTGTTGATGTACAGAGGGGTGGGGGCGGCTCTGTTCCGCCTGAAGTGCAGGATGAGTTCCTTGGTGTTGGTGATGTTCAGTGCCAAGTGTTTTGATGCACACCACTCACCAAGTTTCAGGACCTCATCTCTGAAGGCTGCCTCATTTTCCTCTGCAATCAGCTCCACCACTGTTGTGTCATCAGCAAATTTGACAATGATGTCTTCTGGGTGGGCAGGACTGCAGTCGGACATGTAGAGGCAGTAGAGAAGTGGGCTAAAGACACAGCCCTGAGAAGCGCCAGTGCTTGGGAGCTTGGGAGGAGGAGAGGTGAAGGCCCAGTTTCACCTACTGGGGTCGGTTGACCAGAATTATTTTTTATCCTGGGGCAGGTAGGTGGTTAATAGAGATCTGTTTCCACTTATTTATGTTTCTGTAACCAGTTCCATTTCTACATTTTTGAGGACTTACCAAGTATCTGTCGCTGAACAGCTACCCATCTCTGGTTGGCTGTTCTTGTATTTGTCACATGCAGAGATGCACTGATTACAATTTTTCCTTTGTTTCTTTTCTCCTTTTTCTGGCATTTTTCCTCATATCAAAATATAAAACTGTATCACAAAAGAAGACAAGCATGTTTTCCTGAAGCCTTGAAACTAAAGTGCCTTATTTCCACTTTCTGCAAATAAAAAAAGGTCCATCAAAATAAAAATACCTGAGCAGTTAGACTTCACATGAACATCTTGGATACCATTCTATGATTTTCTTTACAGTCACTGCTAATACCAATGAAAAATATCAGAGGCTGCAGGTCATGCACTTTTAGCTTTGTTTTGGCTCCTTATCCTTTGTAAGTTTCATAGTATTGGGAATTTTCAGCAGGATGATACTTTTCAGTGCTGGATTAAGTTTGTTTTGCTCATTTTTACTTACAGGTCGTACAAATTGGTATCTTTGTGTATCGCGTATTGGATTTTTTTCCACTGTGAGCACAGTGGGCATGTTTACTGAAGATACTTTGAAAAAAAAATCTGATTTCTCAGTGCTTCATACATGGTCTGTCTATGGCAGAAGAAAAAAAAAACAAAACAACTATTTCTTTGTGCCTGATTGTCTGGTCACTGGTCAGAGCCAGTCAGGCTGAAAACTGTTTTATTCTCATCTTCAGATGATCCTTGGGTGCATCCTTAGTAGCGTATTTATTGATGTTCACTCTATGGTGCTTTTGGGTTTTGTTTATTGCAGTTATCCTGTGTAAAGGTGAAGTGTTATGAGGAAATAGAAAAAGAGAAAATATTGTATAATAATTAACATGCATCGAGAGAAGAGCTGTCAAGTCAGCAACTAATAAATTTGCTTGCATCCACTGTGAAATACTAGTGGGATTGAATGGTGGGATTGTAGTGACAAAAGTGCTCTACTGAAGGGAGCAAAGGTGTTTTGTTGCTTTTCACTTCAGCGATAATTTGAAAGACAATTTATACATCTGAAAAAACAGTTTCTTTGTGCTTGATAGCATTTATGTGAATGATTAAAGGTACTACCAACTCAAAGCTCCAACAGAAAACCCTCTCGAAGTATTTCAATTTGCCAGCTAGCCTTACCCAGTCAGCTAACCAGTGGTCAAAGCTCACTGGCCACAAAGCAGTGCATCTTTGCAAAACTGTCACAGTTCTCACACTTTTAAGTCTTTTGTTATTTAGAGTCCTCGTCTGAGACAGAGGCTACTAATCTGGTGTTGTTGAACTCTCTGCCAACAGTAGAAGACTGTGAAGTCATCCCAAAGAAACATGGCTGGAAAAACAGAAATAGTCTGTAACACACCAACACCACATGCTTGTTAGAGCAGGTACAACAAAATACTAGACCATCCTTTGGAAGAAACATTATTAAGCATACAAAACACTGTTTCCGTAAAGAGTTCCATTCATAAATATCTTGAAAGATTTTTTTTTTTTAACAATAGCAAAATTTTGAAATTTGATCTTTTTTTTTCTCCACAATAGACTCATCTACAACAGGGAGGATGTCAGAGCACTATTGTGTGGCTTTGCTGTGTCTTGGGATCTGTGAATCCAAATAGAAAGAGTGCAGCAGTGAGAGAAAGTGAGAGATGAAGAGAAGTTGCAGTGAAAGTTGAAAGAGGATGATAGAGAGGAATGAGAGCGCTGCAGAGATAACAAAACAATGCCCTCTAACCACTACACTGACATCTCTTTGTTAGAAGTGTGTGCGTCTGTGTAAGCATGCATGTATTAATATTGATTTAGCATTGTGGCAGGGGGTCTTTGAACCTCACTTTTCCTCCTCAGGTCTGCAGGGACATATTGTAGATACACACACGTACACGCACAAGAGGCAGTGTCAAATGTAATTAATGACAGAACGTGGCGCCTCTACAGAGAGACAGAATAGCCGTGTATTAACACAAGTGACTGCATGAGGATTCGTGAATATCAACACATCTTTTAGCATGTAAACTGAATCCCAATGGAGGCTCCACTTTGCATGTGAACTCTCTTAAGTAGACAGACTGACTAAATTTAACTGAGAACTTTTGTGTGTGTGTGTCAAGATAAATATGTAATCTCAGTGCATGTAGTCATCTGCTTTCCTATAGTTGTTAACTGCAGATGAGAGACTCCTGAGCTTCTGGACAACAGGATGCTTTCTTTACTTACTAATTTGTCATGGAAACATTTACTGTGCAGTGAAATGCATCTCAAATACCCCCCCCCCCCCCCCCCCCCCCCCCCACACACACACACACACACACACACACACATACACGCATATTTTGTTAATATGATTTTTTTTCCCCTTTCTTTTTGGTTTTTGACAGGATTTAAAAAATTGGTTCTATGAACATTAGTAACCCGATCTGTTCTGTAACAACTGGATCATAACTGGCTTTGATTAAAAGGTTACAGGGAGTTTGGTGTTTTGATTTTGTGCCGAGCAACGGCGCAAAACCCAAAGAACTCCCAAAACTGCATTTCAGAAGCAGATGACGTAAACCTTTGAAATATGAGGCGTGGTCATATCGTGTTTTGAAGTTGTCTGTCTGAAACAGTTAAAAGTAGTTGCAATGTGTTGGTCATGCACATCCCATTCAGACTGGAAACTGCATGATCTCTTTTTTAAAGATGTATTTGTTGCGTGCATAAAGTGTTACATTTAATTTAATTTGTTTGTTTTTTATATTGAAGAGTGGAGGGCAATTGCCAAAATATTAATCAAAATATGAAAGTTTGACCTTTCAAATGGTTTTTATTTTGTGTTTCTATTATTACTCAGGCAAGAGAGCTGGGTCTTAGTGAGTTCATTATATCGGTGATTCTTTCTTTTTAAATGTGACGTTTTATTTAGCCTTGGACATTTTCCTGCCTTGTCTTTTTCTGTTGGTCTGCCTCTGTCTGCATGTCTGTCTGTCTGTGGGGAAGCTGTTTAGAAGTTTTCTTGCACGCATGTACAACACACAAACACACACAAACCTCTAGACACATGTATATTTGATTCCTCCTTCAGAATAATTAATAACTTTGTCTTCATTTATTTATCTGTTTGTATTTGAGGCCGACAGAAGTGAGAAATGTGTTTTTGCTTTTGTGCGTGAGGCCTTAAAGAAGCGATTATTTTAATATTCAGTGCAATACAGTGAAAATTGACTTTATTTTGCCATCTTATTAGTGCACACAAATGGGTTTGAAGAAAATTATATTAATAGATTATTCGTATGGTTCCTTTGGAGATGAGCATTGGAAAGGGTTTTTCCACTGAGTTTCTAACCATGCCACAAAATTAAAGTTGCTCTCTCAGGAGTGCAGTGATATTTTTTGTCACATCCCTTATATCTTCAACTTTGCGCTGCTTTTCAGCACATTTCAGCAAATTCCTGTGAGCTGGATCATTGAACCCCTTATCAGGAAGATCAAGGAAGAAATTGTTTAATTTCTAATCGCCCTTTTCCATGATTAGGCTTACAAACTGGACCAAACACTGACCCTTACTGATGTGGCTGAGTGTAATTTTCTTTCCAGCTTAACTCATTTGTAGCTGCACTGGAAACATCTCCAGGTGAAAAACCCTGGTCAAGAAAATCCATCACAGTAATTACAAAAAAACCTTTTAATGTGTGTGTGTGTGTGTGTGTGTGAGGCAGTTTCTGTAATAGTGTCTCCATTGTGTCTTCATGTATATGCTGTTTTTGAAATCCTTTAATACACACCACTTTACGGCCATAATTATCCGTTCTGTAGCCCTTGGAGACAAAATAATTCAAGTGTAATTGAACGTAATCAGATTATATTGCTGCTTAAGCTTACAAGGTCACGCAGCTCATCAGGAGTCGGAGCAAGTAATGTGCATCGGCTTCTTTCAGAGGAGTGACCGTGCTGCTGCTGCTGGTCATTCAGGCTTGATTGTGCTTCCTGGAAGCTTTGCCATTGCAGTTTTCAGCCAGCTGGAGAGGTCTTTTCACAAAACTGTTACCTTGATTAGCTGTTCTTCACTTTGGTACACTTCTCATTTGCATAGTATTCTTTTTTTTCTTTTAAGCAAAACTACCTCTGTAATGAACTACTGGTGAACAATGAAGAATCCCTCTGAGTGCAAACCAAACAGGTATTTTCACTTTTGCCATTAAGTACGAACAGCAAGAGTCTGTGTTTACAGTTTATTAAAAAAACAAAAACCTACTACTCTGACGAGTTGAACTTTGTTGATCTTTGTCTTCCACACTGTTGTTGGTCTTCCTCGTACAGCTGCACCTCACGTCTGCTGAAATAAAGGCAACTTTTTGCTGCTTGGGCTGTGTCTTTTTTGGTTTTCTGCCTCTTCTGTCTCTGCTCTGTTTTCCCGTTAAGGTTGTGTTTACAGCCAACAGGCATGCTCAATCTCTCTTGTTCAACCACCCACACACATTTCCACACACACACACACAAACATGGTGTGTGGCTGAGGGAGGTCTCCAGCCATGGTTGCAGGTATCTGGCAGGCTTTCCTGCACATGACCTAGTAGTGATTTAGTGTCTTCATTAACATGCTATTCTGCGCTGTGAAAGTGTGTGGGCATTACATTAGTGCTTCAGGGAAGCTTTCAGTTGGCTGGATGCGTTTCTTGTGTTAAAGTTGAGCGTGTTTCAGAGTGAGAGTTTTTGTAAACCAACCAAAAAAAAAAAAAAAAAGGGAAAACTTGGCTCCCCTCACTTTTCTGTTCTCTCTTCGACTCTTTGCTTTGGTATTGTAATGTGTTGTTACTGTGACCATAGCGTGGTTCAGTTTGGCACAGTTTGGCATGGCACTGTGATGTGTGTGCACGTGTGTTTGAGAGAGGGAGAGAGAGCGAGACAGGAAGGGTGACTTGGTGGGAGATGTAGCTGGCCAGGGCAGGGGGCAAAGACAGACCGGCTGGACCAAGGTCACTCTAGCTGTGTGAGTGTGCGTGGATGCATGGAGGTGTGTGTACAGCTGAGGATACACACAGCCCCCCCTCGCCCCCAGCATTTGCCTGGTTTTCTCTTGAACATTTATTTGATGCCTCATAATGTTTTTATTGCGATAAACTGAATACTTTTCCAGTTTGTGGCCACTTCCTGTTAGAAGCCAATGTTTTATTGTTTACAGATATTTCATAGAATGAAAGCCCAGACATTGGCTCGTCTTTCTGTCTTCCTGTCTCCCTCTCGCTGCTCGTCTCTCAGTATATATCTCTCTGGGTCCAGATGGGCAGTTTGCAGGTTAACTGGAACAGCTGGAGCTGCATTATTAGCATCCTGCTGTGCGCTCTTATTGGCTCTGCTCTTCTCTTCTTCCCTCTTCCTCCTCTGTCAGTTTTACGCTTGCAGATTGAACACGATTCTGGTTTGTTTTCTATTTAAGCTTTGATATTATTTCAGGGTTTGGAAAACAATTTCTTTTTGTATCCTGAACCTGAGGTGTGCTGGGAGATGTTTTAAAATGTTCACGTAATATAAAAAGTCCTTTTAATTATATCTTTTACACCTGTTTTCGCAGCTATATTAGATGATTGCATGTGACAAAGACTCTGTGTGCAGCAGAGGTGGATTCAGGGTGGAGTTTTGGTGAACAGAAAATTAAGCATGTCTCTCAGGCCTTTCTCTCCTGTGTGTGTTTTTGTATGTGTGTGTTAATGTTGTTGTTGTGGAATGGAGGTTGGCTTTTTAGGGGTATTTGGATGCAGAGATGCAGCGAGGATAAGCCTGCTAGCTCCCTCTGGCTCCCCTTGGGAGAACAGATTAAAGAAACACACAAACACACTTGGGTAGAGATAGACATGGTGCAAACACATACACACACAAACATATACACCAGTAGACAGCAGGGGAGTTTTATATATATATATATATTTATATATATATATATATATGTACAGAGAGAAAGAGATATGTAAACATAAATATGCAACTTTCTCCTAAAATTTTGATCCACAATTAATGTTTCTAAGATTCTTAATGAACACGCATTCTCTGACAAGCTGTCAGAGAGGGAGGTCAGCAGCTCTTTTCACACAGAGACCGCACCATAAAAGCTCCGCTGTTGGCCTTTGCTTGTTCAAACTGACCGAACAGAGGTAGCACGGTGCTGGTCCTTTCCACTACCATCAGCAGCTTTGTAGAATCTGAGGTGCAACAACAGAGTTGTCATCTAGCACTGCGTTTGGTAGTTCCAGTTCTGTATAAACAAGGGACGTTCATGGACCTAAAGCAGTTCAAGCTCACAGGCAGTTTAAAGGATTGTATGACAGATACAGAGATAAGATCAGAAATTAAGTAGATTAGAAGTAGTGATGCACAAGATGGAAAGAGGAAAATCCCTCACTTTCAGACCATTGTCTCACCAACTGGTTTCAAACTTTCAAACTGTCAGTTTTGAACCACTTTACCTTTTGGCCCAGGTACTGAATACACTTTGTGATATCCTAAACTGTTGCCTCAGAGCCACATGAACATGAACTGTCTCATTCTGTCTCTGCAGCTGAACCTGTACTGTGTGGATCAGCCTTGAATACAATGTTTAATAAAGGCATATTCCACTCTACCTTCTTTTAATGTGGTGTTATATAACAAAAAAAAAATGTACATAACTCCAAAAATAGTGATGTATTCTTTCAGAGGGAAAGAAAGGCAGTCAGAGGTGACCCTTGCTCCATCACCTTGACAATGAAAACAGAGCCTTGATTACTTTG
The DNA here is from genome assembly GCA_018398805.1 of Hirundichthys speculiger. Classification (NCBI taxonomy): domain Eukaryota; kingdom Metazoa; phylum Chordata; class Actinopteri; order Beloniformes; family Exocoetidae; genus Hirundichthys; species Hirundichthys speculiger. The sequence continues at coordinate 648,445 of JAGFBZ010000639.1, forward strand.
CCTTAGTGATTACAAGTAGAAGCAGACATGCTTTTGAACCTTGTTGGAGATGATGACTGGCTTGCAGACTTGAGTAACCTTACATTTAAATCTGTCCTCAGAACACTCCATTTTTAAGTGTAATTGATAAAAAAAACATAAAACAAAGAAAAAAAAATCTATCTTAATGTGCACAGCAGTGCCTTTGTCTGAATGAAAGGCTGTAGAACAAGTAACATACCATCATACTAAAGCTTCAGCCAGCGGAAAACAAAAACTTATTGTGTTGTGTATCTCCATGGAGCAGTAGTTGAACACGCTAACAGACAGATGAAGAAGTGTGAGAATTAGAAAGATTAAAGGAGGAGGGATGGGATGGACAACTAGAGAATGATCTGTACTTTTAATAGATGTTGCAGGGAGTGGCAGGCTTGTGCGCGTGTGTGTCTGGGTGCGTTTGCATCTTGATGGTTTATTCACACACAGTGATTAGGCTTATTCCCTCCTGGCCACTTTCAAGCTTTCAATTAAGATTCTAAACACAAATATTCCCTGCATTCATTGCTCTCATCCCCACTAACGAGCTAAATAGAGGTGTGTGTATCAAACGCGCATGTGTGTTACCAGTTTTCTGTGAGCTGATTGGAGAAAATTCCCAGTTTTCAGTTAAAGTCCTAAACAACAATTCTGAAACCAGAGTGATGATGTGTGCACCTCACATTAATTAAAGTCTTGTTGAATATGATGATACAGCTTATATGATGTTACAGTCGAGTCCTCGTGATGTCACACTCAGTGTGCTGTGCGTGTTTGAACTTGTATGTTACTCTGATAAAAAAGTTATGTGCTTCCACTGTTGGAAAATATGTAGTTAGATCTAAAACGTTTGTTTTCATTTTGTTACCCTAATTCTGTTTTGTAAAAGTAAAAAAATAAGAACATCTAAAACTCAGTTTGAGAATTTTCCATGTAAACTACATGTAAAAGATGGACACATGATTTTCCTGAGGGTTTACCGGATACATCTAATGCCTTTGGAAGTTAATCAAAATACTGGCTAACTGGACTAACTATTCAGCCCTCCCAAAAACTACACAAATCCATTTTTTCCAACATGCCATTTTGTAAATAATCATTGGAGCAAGTGAAAAGAAAAATCTACAATATATTGTATGCTGCCATGTTTCTCTAAGACTAGACTCTGCCAGTGACAGGACTGTTAGATCCATGGACTAGATGGATTTAGTCTTGATTGGATCGAGGGCCTCAAAAAAGAGAAAAGTTGCCTTGGCCCCGTCCCACATAGCAACAGTAACTAGCATCACGTTCAAGATCTGCATCAAAACATTCAAGGTTTGTACAGATGTTTGAAGTCATTGAAAATTCTTGAATTTTTACATTGCATTTTCAAGCTCAGGCCGTTTATTTCACAACAAATAGCTATCTATCAGAATAGTTTTCTTGTTGGATGGAGAAATAAAATAATTTTAAGCTGAAGAGGCTAAATGTTCCACCTGGGTGCATACACCTCTGTGTGATCTGCCAGTCTGCTTTTATCTGTAACCGTCTCAAAGACACAGTCGGAGACGACGGCCCCAGTAGGTACAGGGGGGTTGTTTTAAACACCATTGGCTAGAAAACTACAAATACAAAACACGGATAAGATCAGGATCAAAGCCACGAAATTCCTACTGCAAAGTCAGCAAAAGCCACATGCAATCTTTCACATTGGCAGGATCACATGAAAGGTAAAACGTTTTGGAGGAACCTTAGACTTTACAATAATGTAAAGATCGTGCTGACTGCTAGCTGGTGAAAGGTCTAAATGAATGAGAGGCACTTCATGTTATATCAAGTGGCACTTTTAGTTTTGCATGTCACTAATGACACTCATTTAGAAATGGCTGTAAAAGTAGTCAGTGCAGTTTATTGCAGTTGACATATGCTCAGTGCATCTGGCCAAAGATGGAGGTTTGTCATTACTTTACATTTTCATGTGAGTTGTAAACTGTGGTAGGTCAAGTTTTAACTTGGTTTCTTCAGGAAGCTGTAGGTTGGAGTCGTACAGATGTCATATAGAAATTATGTCAAATATCCCTCAAAGCTACCGAAAAACACAACAAAATATCAAAATGGACATCTATGATTAAACGTATTGATGACTAACTAATGTTTTAGCTCTGATCCTGACAGAATCAGTTTGAATTTGTTTTCCCTCTCTGTAAGTACAAATGAGGACTTTATATAAGGTGTTGTGTTTTAGGTTGACGGGAGGAAAACAAATTCATCCAAAATGGATCAGTTTAACAGAATAATTAATTATTCTGATCCAAGACAATAACACATTTTTATTGTGATTAAAAAAAAACATATTGTTAGTGTATGTATTCATATAAATATGTACATTTTCACAGCTTAATGAAAGTGACAGAAGAATTTGAAAATGCATAAAATGTGACATTTTTCTGATCAAGCACGCTAAATGTCGCACAAGCTTGTCATTAGAGAAGAAAAAGACATAAATATGTCTTCCAGTTTAGTTTCAAGCCCTTATATTTGTACTGAGCAGTCAAACTTCCACGAAATATCAAGAAACCTGAACTAAACGCTGGGTTACAAGCAACGTAGCCTTTGTCTAAAGGTGTAGATGGTAAACTGTGCCCATGTTTCAATGAAACTGACCAATGTTTGGCCGTGTGACTGCTTTAACAACGTCCAGACCATTTTAACACTTGTCATTCACACATTAGCCTTGTCCTTAAGGATTTCCAGCTTTATCGTCTATTTGACTCCTAGTTTTACAAAATGTGCTCTATTTTTCATTGATGAACCCATAATGGTAACTGTCTTCTATAAAAGAGAAAGACAGACAGACCGTAATGTGAAATGTTTGTCTATGCACACGTGCATGTCTGTTAGTGAGAACGATTTAGGCTTTGACAAGTCAAAGCGCTCCAACTTCCTACTGTTACGTAATCTGATCGGGAAAATCCAAGTTGCTACACACACACACAGTCTCCTTCCAAGACTCACATGCACTACAAAAATATGCTCAATTTGTGCACAAACTGGTCATGGCCATATGCCGCTCTTGTCTGCCAATGAAATGTCTACGTGTGTGTGTGTGTGAGAGAGAGAGAGAGTTTCCACCGGTAATGGTTATTCCAGAGTGTACTGTCAGTTGTGGAACACAGGAATGAGGAGGAGGATGATTGGTGCTTCGCTCTCATTTTTCACCATCAGCCACATATATAGAAAAACTTCTAATTATGTGAACTTTTCTCTTTCTGTTGAACCACGGTGGGTGTCGCCATTAACCTTCTTGAAAATCATAAAAGATTGACGATAATTGTATGAACTCCCTTTAACCTTTACTTCCGCAGCAGCTTCTACCTGAAAGCCAGAAGTTGTATTCTATCAAAAGTCCAGCGTCTCCTTTCTGTCTTCTGGATGTGCAGTGTTTTTTATCTCTTTGTAACGTCCCAGCAGCTCCCTGCTAATGGTACAGCCATACACTGTGTGTTTAAAGTCAGTGGGCTGACCACAGGCTCCCCCTGTCATTCCCTCTTTCATACACCTTCAAAGCACAAAAGCAATAGTTTTACCTGCACCTGCAGTCACTTTGTATGAGTTTGTGTGTGCAGTCTTATCTGTCACGATCTTTGTCCTCTGGGGCTTTAAATGAACAGGCATCAGTATGATAAGAATTGATTTTTGATTTTTGTTTTTTTTAAACTTTGATATAACTGTATAACCAGACCATGAGGTGAAATAAAACATTTTTGGTGCTTGACCATCATGCATGACAGCTGCTGTTGACAAGCAGGAGATGCAAAGTTTACACAGTGAGCAATTAAAAAATCAATTTTAGATCAGGATATACAGAATTTCTTCAGAGAAGTGTAACTCAACGGTTGTTATTCGACTGATTGTAATAATCTCCACAGTGAGATGAGGAGTAAACAAATAAGAATATTAACAGTCGCTTTGCAGAGAGTGATAGAAATAGAGAGGGAAAATGGAAGAAGAGAGAAAGGAGGGAGAGAGTGTGTGTGGGTGTTGGATGCTCACGGGACCTCAGCACTGCAGCATTCTTTCTCTGTGTGTGTTTGTGTGTGTGTGTGTGTGTGTGTGAGAGAGGGTGCATAAAGGTGGGGGCACTCTTGGGACCCTTCCAGCACTGCAGCAGGTTGTGTGTGTGTGTGTGTGTGTGTGTGTGTGTGTGTGTTCTCCATCCCCAACACTACCAATGGGTCAAGCTCACCCCCACTCCGCATCAGAACACCCTTTCCCCCACCGCCACTCGCCCCTGGTTGCCATGGTAACACACCTTGAGCAAGCCCCCCTAGAGACGCGTATACTCCTCCTCTTCCTCCATTCGTCCACTGCTCTCTTCATTGCTACACTTGCTCTTTCTCCCAGCATCTCCGTCAACGTTCATACTGTAATCTGGTGCTCACTCCTCTCTCCACTGCCTTTAGTTCTTATTCTCTCGCTCTCTTTTTATCCATTTTATTTAGTCTTTCTTTCGCCACCTCTCCCCACCTCTCCCCATCAGTTGCCAGGCTTGGTTTTCGGCCTTTATGCCACGAGGGACCAAATGCGCACACATGCATCCTAGCGCTCTTACACAAACACACGCTCTCATATAGTCGGATGGGGGTTTACGGGAGCAGGAAAGGGCAGTAATGAAGGGTACAAACCCAAGAGACCCCCAGCAGCTCATTCGGAGACAGGGGAAAGGTGGTAGCACGGAGTTTGTTGGGGGCAGGCACCCAGACAGGGTTAATAGATGTGTGTATCTATGCATGTGTGGTGTGTAAGAGCGAAAGGCAAGCACCTTAGGGATCTGTCCCCAGCACAAACTGAGGGACGCAGTTTTATGTCCTGCTGCATGTTGCAGGGGTCTCTGATGAGGCCAGCGTAGAGGGATTGTGTTGGTGTGATGAGGATGATGCCATCAGGTTCTTCTCTTCTGGTCAATTAGCAGAAAGAGAGACGGAGAAAGAGAGGCGGGTAACGAGAGAGAATGAGACTGAGGGACGGCATAAGTAATGAGAAAGTTTGTGTGTGTGTGTGCAACAGTGCTGGTAGTGGAATTGTAATGATGAGACTGACTGCAGTATAGACTTTTCTCCTAGTGCGTCCTCCCTCCCCCTCCCTCCATCCATCCACGGTACATGCTGTAGTTTTGTCTTAACACTGTCTTTCCTTTGTTCCTCTGCTTCTGGTAAAATCACTTCAATGATTCCTAAGATAAGCACGTGCACCCAACCTTTATATGCATATGTGATTTTGCCCGTCTGTCATTTGAGAAGGAACATAATCAGCTGTGCTTCCCACAAATGGCTGAATAAAACTGAAAGGAATTTGCTTTAGACACAGCTGACTGGGGAATAACTAACATCTTTTTGCCACACTGTTGAATTACCTTCTTAAAGGAGTTTTCTAAAAGTTTCAGGTGGTTCATTGAACAGCTTGCTTGTTGGAGCTGTTTCCTGTTGGACAGTTGGAACAATGATCTACATCACCATCACACAATTCTTTTAATGAATTACCAGTTATCAGCAGAGTAAGAATTAGTATACTGTAGAGGACTAATGCTTCCACAGCAAATTGATGCTTTTTTTGTGCATCAAAAGCAAAAAAAAACTTGATTTTCTATTGGGTGGTAACAAACTAACCTTCACCCTGCCTCATTGTCTCTCTCCTCTCATCCCTCTCTCCCCTGAGTTCTCTGTCCCGGCGTTGGCCGCCTAGGGTTGTGTGTGCGTGGATGTTCATGTGTGCTGGCGGATCAAATGCACTCTGTGAGACAAAGCATAATGGCAGGATGCTCTGCAACTCTGTCATCTCACTATGGGTCACACACACACACACGATCGCACACAGAACAGGTCTCACAGGGGGGACGACATGCAGAGACGTCCATCCCCGTACACACTGATCAAAACAATGTTTTTGTCAGAAGAGAACTCTTTCATGGGACACACACACAGCACACAGAGGCGTCGGAGGCCTCTCTCTATGTCCTTGTTCCGGACAGACCAATTATCTCTCTGCACCTCACTGTTCTCCCCCTCAGTTTTCTCTGTGTCACTCACTTCCACTCTAGTTTTGTCATTTTTCCTCTGTAGCCACTTTTGTGCTCACCCTGTAAGCTATTGACCATTAACTAGCTTCGAAAGCTTTGTTTGGACGAAACTAATATTGTCATTGACGTCCTCTATATTTGAGGCCCCCAACACAGTCATGCAGACATGCAAATGAAAAGAAATGAGGTACAGCAGTACACAACACACGCTAACTTTATTTTGAAAAAACCTTAGAAAATGTAGTGTTGCTGATGTGAAGTCAATATGATTGACAAATGTTTAGCATTTTGCTGAGAACTGCTTTCCTGTTGCGTTACCTCACACATATAAATGCTCTAAACCATTAACATTGAAGGCAGAATGAAAATCATGATCCGCATATGTGTGACACAAGCAACGGTGGCATTTTCATTTCCGAATTGAGGGGAACACTGCTGGTCAGTAGCAGCAGAGTTGTCATCTTTTAGTGTGCTCCTGTTTCCGTCCTGTCATTTAAAGGTCCCATGTTTTCTCCCACAGTCCTTCACTTCTCTTGCTAAATCTGTGCCTTCAAGAAAATATGTAAGAATTACCGAACACTATTCAGTACAACAGCATAGTCACAGTCTTTGTTTTGTGATGCTAAAAGTGAAAGTCCGCAGTGTGCCATAACACTGATAAAAGATGAACAAACCGAGACTTCTGGCCTCTTTCTGAGTCCAGCTCTGTTCCGCGTTGCTTTGTACTCATGATGCCATAATGAAACATTTTCACAAGTGCTTCAGTCATGAAGATTCAGATTTGTTCAAAATGTCCCATGATATTGGGGGGCTTTATGTACCTTGTTTTGGGAAAAAAGCAGTATGGAGCACTACATGTACCAAAATACTACTTGGAATCAGAGGGGAGCCAATACTTTTTCCAACCACTTTTTCTGCTTATATAATTAGAACAAATATCTCAGGTCCATTGTAATCAATCTGTGAAATAACACAATCGCCTTTACAGTGATACATTCTTGGGAACAAAGTTCTCATCTGTTCTCATCATACAGCTAGTATATAGCAGACTTTTGGCTCCCAAAAAAATTGATGTAAATTTGGGTAACTTTTTTCTGTTAATATATTATTATGGTGTTCATTAATAACAAAAAAAAAAAAGATTAAGAAGACCACAAATTGAACTAGCAGCCACAGTCAAGATGAATCATAATTTTACTAGGGCCTGTCAAACTTAACACGTTAATGCAAATTCTGTTTAACACCACTATTTTTTGTAACGCGAGATTAACGCACACACGTTTCTATAAATATGACCCTCGGCCATTTTTTCTCTTTAAACTTTAATAGCGTCATGAAAACGGCACCAATTTCATCCTGGTTGGTATCATTTTGTAGATATAAGTATGCCAGACATTTCACAACTGTCATCAACCCTCCAAGCTTATTGACTGTGGCAAAAACTCTAATGAACAGCACTGAATGTCCTTCTGAGTACCTGGCTGCTGCCGTGGAGTTTAGGGACCGTAAATTACTGCGGTCAAGCAGCAGCCCGACAAAATTCGCTAAGAAGCTGATGAATTAAGCCCCCAAAAAGTACGGCAGCTTCGGTGGACTTATGGTTTTTCAAACTAAAGGCTTAAAAAAAGATAAAGCAGATCCCTGTGAACCTGTATAGGACAAAATGGGTATAGATGATGGATGGATGGATAAACAAAACATTAAAAAATGTAATTAATATGCAATTAATCACGAAGTTAAGTAATGAAAATCTTTCAGTTAATCACGATTAAAAAATGTAATCGACTGACAGCCCTAAATTTTACACAACACTTTTCTTGTTTTTATAACCCATGATAGTACTGTACGCGCCACTCATACAGCACCTCTGTCACACACACTGTAACAAACCAAACAGCCCATCCGAGGAAAGGACCCTTACCCAGACACGCCTACACACTTCAGATTTTTAAGCAGAAAACAATTTTTACTTAAAACAAGCAAATGCTCTGAAATGTAAATTTATGATTGACATCAGTGGAAAATAGATAATGGCTTTTATTTGTTTTGAAAAGATAGATGGATTACTTTAGTAGTCATTAAAATAGAACTAGAAGTAGAACTTAGCAACTTACATTTGCAAAGTCAAAGTTTTGGGCTCTGTCTTTATAACTGCAGTGGCGACTCTGCGGCAATCTGTAAAGATGTCTTTTTTTGAGACCCTGGGGTCCGTGTAACGAGCACATCATTGTCTGCATGGAAAGGTAGCTGATGTTTGACCAACCTCTCTGATCCTGGCAGCGTGGGAGAGTGCAAAGCAACTTCTGAGGAGAACCTTACCCCCACGGAGGACATGAGCTTTAACATGCTTTACTTTAGTACACACACACACACACACACACACACACCCCACACTGAGATCACTGATAAAGCGTAGGCATTCCTTACTGTATGGACCCTTGGCCTCTACCTGTTCTTTTTCTGCATCTGTAGCCATTTGTTTCTTTCTTATTAAATAGAAACCTGTACTTTCAAGACAAAAAAGTGATCATGAAAGTATGAAACAACTGAATAAGCCGGTGCCGCTGCACAGCCCTCCTTTTTTGCGTCTTACTACCTCGTTCTCTCTGCATGTCTCACTCCATGTGACTCTCTCCTGCTGCTTCAATCTCCCAGTAAATGATAATGAACCTCTATCTGTCTCAGTATGTCTTGGACACACTGGCGCCCCACACAACCTCGCAGCCTTTGAGGTTCGTGTGTGTTGAAAGGGGCTGTTTAGGGATCGGGACTATGGAGTATGCCATCTCATCCACATAAGCCCATGTGGCACCCACCACACACAAACACATACACACGCCCCCACAGCTATTGAGGCAGGATTAGGGCACCCTTGTGTTGGCCTTTGAGGCATAACAAGATAGGAATCTTTGTGTGTGTGTATTTTAGTTGGTATGGGTGTCATGGATGTGTGATTGAAGACATTATTAACCCTGCGATCCCCTGCAGCTCTGCAGTTGAAGTTTTACAGACACCGTGTGTGTGTGTAGTTCACGCTTACAGGGTATGAGATAAGTGTCAAAAAAAAGGGAAGAAGACGCAGATTGTGTTCTCCATGAATCAAATGAGTGTATATGAGTCAGGGTGTGTGCAACTCTACGGGGGTCACAGATTGGCCCACAGAAGACACCATCTGATGTCTCTGGGCAGTACAATCCCATGGTGTGTATGTGTATGTGGCCCCACGCAGTGTGTGTGGGCGACTGAGGTGTTGGTCCTGTATGGTACACTGGTGATAAGGACAACAGGCAGGAGACTTGATCGTCAGGGGGTGTATGTGCATGTTTGTATTTATGACGCCCACCTTCATCTGGCCTTTCACCGTGGGTGCAGTGATGTCACTCATGGTGTTCCTAAAATAGAGCAAAAGACGGATGAAAGTGGTGCACTCTCATGTGCTGGTGATAAAGATACTTGGCCATATTTAAAAATGAGTGTCATGCCAAAATCATCTGACCTGTTTTCACAAACTGATCAGCGGAGGATTTTTCCTTATGTTAAAAAAAAATTAATTAATTAAAAATGTATTCTGATAAGAAGAAATTTTTGTACATGTAGGATACATGGAGGGAGGAGAAGATTTTTTTCTTTCCCAGCGCTGAGTCTTTTGCATTTAGCAACAAATTCTCACAGATATAATCGTTTAACTTCATGCATATTTCCTTTTCTGCCAAAAAATGTTTTACAATTTGCCATTTAATATTATATTTAATCATAATCTTTACCGTCATAACATTTCTGAAACATGTTCACATTGATTTAAAAAACAGGCTGATTCATTTTGGATATCATTATTTTTGTTTGACAGTTACATTATATATACATATAATTATATTATATTATGATACAGTAGTTGGGACCAGAGGAAAATATAGATTGACACCAAAGTAGAATGAATTAGATTTGTTTTACTTAGAAAGACATTAAAGCCACAAGCTGAATTCTGTTGGGTAAATATTAAAATAGTTTATACTACAGGTGTTCCTTAGGTCTTTATCTCCTAAGACTTTTCCTCCGTCCATACACTTTGGAAGTAAGTGCAGTCGTGCCAAAAAAATTTAGATTATTCAAACTGAAGCAGCCAGTAACATTTGGCAAATTCTGCCAGAGCCATTTTTGATATTCCTTTTTTATGTTTTTGTATCATGATGTAATTCATGTATTACCAATCACTGCTACATATAAAATCCTTCTTTTTATGCGTCATTGCAACAAACATATTGTGTCACCATATCCATGTCTGAATATGTCTCCACGTTCATAAAGCTGATGTCATGTGTTCCTGTTGTCCTGTTGCCTAATACAGTACTCGCTTGCGTGTCTGTCTCCTATTCGCAGAAGAGGGCATCAATCATGAGTGCAAGCTGTGTAACCAGATGTTTGATTCACCTGCCAAGCTGCTTTGCCACCTGATAGAGCACAGCTTCGAAGGCATGGGAGGTACCTTCAAATGTCCCGTCTGCTTCACAGGTGAGACACACACACACATCTGCCTTCAAGGACAATAAATTGTGCAGTCTGTTTTGCATGTTTAAAAAAAAAAAGGAGAAACAGACAAAGCCAGTTCTTAGAATTAACAGACCATGAACTTTCTTTTTGTCGAAACATTCAAATTGAATAATTAATTTCATTCGAATGAATTCCATGACAATTGCTCATTGCAAAAGCCACTGTATATTTGCATGTGTTACGTTGTCACATACATGCTTTTTCTCCCCAAAATGAGCATTTTACCTTCACCTTCTCAGTCATAATGGCTGCTTCTTTGTTTATTCTGCAGCTGTAGTGACCTCAGCATTAATGGCTACCATGCAGTTCATGATGCATTAACATGCATGGTGTAGTACTTGCACTGCTGTAGTCACTGAGCTTTATGGAAGAGACAAGCTGGAGAAGTGACATGAGGGTGTGAACATTGAGGGAGGCCTGAGGATTATTTTAGTTTCTTCAGGTATTTGGTGTTCTATTTCTAATGCTGGGTTACAAACATTTTAAACCTTTATTTAACCAGGAGCTGCAAATCTGTATCATAAGTGTCCTGGCCAATCCCAGCTGCAGTTCAGAGGAGTGATGATAACAACAATACACACACAACATATTTTCAATAACGTGCACAAAATGTGGACATTATGTAAAACAGCAATGATGAGTCACAATTAGGGATGTACATTTAGCATTTTTTTTATGACCGTTAACCGACGCCCTTTAACGATTAATAACCGTTAACCGATAAGTCCGGGAGGGTTGGCTGCCGCGATGTTACGCGCGTTGTCGTGGACGCATGTGGACACTTCCCCGTGTATACTCTCACAGCAATGTGTCGCTGTCAACTTGTCACAGAGATGCCGCCGTCACTTTTGATTTATACTAGTGCGGTCTCCGCTATGTTATTCCACGCCACAACGCAAGAGTGACAGTCACAAACTAGCTAAACTTACTAAACTTATCTCTTGCGTTTTTCCACTTCCTCACCGTCTCTGCCGTATCCAGACCCACATTCATCACTATCTCCCTCCATGAATTACTAGAATATGTGTTGTCTTTGTAGTGTGGAGAACGACAATCGTACAGATGTGGATACTTCCTCATTTTTTCCATGACACGCTCTTTTCTACGCGGATATAGAGTTGACCAATCAGAGGCCTGTTGCACCTGTCGACACGCCCCCATGAGTTGATTGAATTACGTAGCTTAAAAACAATATTGACCGTTAATATTAATCGGTTAGAGTTACTGTTATCGGTTAACGGTTAAACAGTTTAACCATCTGCATCCCTAGTTACAATGTTTGAAACCAGATGTTCCAGCATCTAATAGTTTAGAATCAGTTTAAATTCACTCAGTGTGCCCAGCTCTAAATGTGGAGGACAGTATATTTAAACAGCTTTTACCCAACGCTGTTCAGGCTCTTTCTACTTTAGTACATTCAAATTTAATAGTCAACTTACGTCACAGATTTGCATGATTAAAACGAAATATAACTAAAATATTTTTAGAAACATACGTAGTGTGTGGCAGTGGCTTATAGCGCCTGTTTTTCTTCCCAAGTATTTTCTTTTTTTTCTTAATTTTTTTAAATTGAAATGTTACAAACAAAAGGAAAAGAAGTTGTGGCTTTTTTCAGCTCCATTTGCAACGTTAAAGTGATTTATATACTACTGACTCAATACTGTTTATGAGTCTGAAAAGGACCTTTTTACCTAATAAGCCTGCTTAAGAACATTGTGTAATTTAACTTTGTTGTTATGGAGACATTCTTTTACTTAACAGGCCTGCAAAAAGCAAACATTCTACTTGTGACAGAGACGTTTGAAGCTAAATGCTTTTTCCATGTGAGAGATAAGTAACTGATCAGTCGTTCGTTCCTCGTTGTTGTTGGCTGAATACGTTTATGACTCAGGTGGCCAGTCTCCTTCTCAGACTATAGTTGTTAAAGTCCTGCCGTGCAGAGCGTCTATTTTTTGGAACCCATTTGCTCTTTGTAGGGGTTCTTTTCATAGACTCAGATGCTTGTTTCTTTTACAAGATCTGGCATCGCTGATTTATACCATGACAAGTTTTCTCATAAAAAAAACCACAGAATGGGGGAAAAACAAACAAAAAAAACAATGGCCATCAAAGAAGTGGCCACTGTTCATTTTACAGCTTGAACAAAGTCTTCCCTGAAATCTTTCCATTAGCTTCTGCACATGTTGCGGCTCAGAAATGGCCAGGTTTTGTGCAACATGATAATGTCCACTACATGCCCTGTGATAGCGATGCTGCATGTGGGAGGATTATCGCTGCACTGCTGAAGAAATGCTGCCAAAACTGAGTGCAAAAGGCTAACACAACAAGACCTGAAACTCATCAAATCCTCCTCTCATTTTCTTTTTCTACATCTCTTTATCACGCTTGCTGCTGCCCTCAGTTGTTGAGTTTGTCTTCTGTTGTGTGCCTACCCCCCAGGTGCACAGCAACGCTTTAAACTTTAACTCCATTCCTTGGTGGCTTATGAATTAGTAAGATGGGCACCACTCCTGTGGGGAAGCTCAATAATTCAGCACTTATACACTCACAGCGAAAACCAAAAGTTTATTGAAACAAAAGGGAGAGAAAGAAAGGGGGAAAAAGTGCGTGAGGCGACTTGGGAGCGGAAGTTAAAAAAGAGGAGATAATTTATTGATAAATATCACATGTTCTGCTGAGCAAAGCTCCTCTTGTTTTCTCTCCTTTCTCTTAATTCTGGCCCACGTGCTGATCAGCCTCATTTGCTTTGTCTTTGTTTAGGTCTGTGTGTGGTGGTGATTTGTACTGAGCATACAGTTGCCATGTGGCTAAGTCTTATCTTGCAGCGTTCTTTTCAGTTGTCTGCGGTATCTTGAAACCTAACAAGGCTGCAGCTAACTGAAAACTACAGCTTCGTCACATGTGGAAGTCCCTACCACCGCCTCATACTTTGAGTTATAAGTCCAAAAATGCAACATTTTAGGGTGCCTGGCAAACAGACGGAGGTGAAAATGATTAATCTGTTATCAGAAGCGAAGGTACTGGTAGACATGAAGTGTTTGTCCTTCTTCCAGTGTTTGTGCAGGCCAACAAGCTACAGCAGCACATTTTTGCCGTCCACGGTCAGGAAGACAAGATCTACGACTGTTCCCAGTGTCCGCAAAAGTTCTTCTTTCAGACAGAACTACAGGTAGGACACCTTAATTCTGCTCCTGTGTTGCCATTCTTGTCTGTCCATGCACCGGTTAACCCAAAAAAGACATTTCACTACTTCGTTTCCACTCTTTCTTCAACATAAAGTCATTTTCCTCAGAAGCTCCTCCCACAGCTACTTTAGCAGAATCACTTTATTTTCTGTTATCTGCCAAATCTGCCGTCACCCTCTTTCCATCTCTCCTCAAGAGGTCTCGGCAGGGTTCTGGCAAGATTCATGTTATTAGGATTTAAATACATTAGGTGTGTGCATGTGAGTGTGAAAGAGATGGATGCACATAAGTCACCCCAGAGTGGGTCGTAGGCCAGCTGTGGTCCTACCTGTGATGACTTCTGCTGTATTCCATCTCTTGTGGTTCTCTGGGGGCAATATAGTGGTCTGCAAAGTCCTTGGCTCAAGCCTCAGTGCTGTTAAAGGTGGAATGAAAGCCAGTTGTTTGGATCGAATATTGATAATTCTGGAAGAGGCATCTATGAAAGTCTGACCACACATGACTGTGAGAAAGAATGCAGCACTAAAATTATTATTCATATTTTTTTTTTTTGAATGTTAGGAATTAAAAAAAAGGTTTTCATCAAACAATTTATTGCTTTTTTAAAGAACATGTAGGTTATATCTCTGTTAACATAAAAGAGAATAGATGATTAGATTCTAAAGTAAATACTTAATAAATAAAAAAAAAAGCAGTCACTGAAATGTGCCTGAATTTGCAACTCAACAAGTTCAGAGTTATTTTTGAATTATTTCAGTGTTGATACACACAAACACATAAGGAGGTAGAGAGAGAGAGAGAGAGAGAGAGAGAGAGAGAATAAATGTGTGTGGAGATGTGTTCAACATTGTCCAAAGAAATGGTCACCAAAAACATCAAAGAGCCAGCAAGAGGTTGTAAAATTAAAAAAAATATAAAGTCATTTTAATCAGAGATGCACAGCAGTGGAAGAGTTAAATACATGTATACAAGTTATACCAGGTAAATGTTGTTTTAGTAAGAAATTACAAGAAAGAATCTTTGGTGAAACTGACACATTTACAGTAACAAACTAAAACTTACTCAGCTGACCCGCTGTTACTTTCCTCCAGGTAGACATGTGGATTCTGGCCTGTGTGTAATTCTAGCTTGCATGTAATCAAACACATGAAGTGAGACCACTGCGAGGCAGCAGTCATCAGGTCACTTCTTGTGGCTGTTTTCTGAGCCCTAAACCCCCCCCCACTCTGCTACCATAGCCTGGAGACTGGAGTTACCAGCACCACTTCAGCCAGTTTTGAAGATGGGGAATATGTCTCCAAAGGAAGTTATGAGGGATCAGTGAGGCTCTAAATGTAATTTCCCCATTTTGCAAGCATTCACCTCAATGACTATGTTCTCCCTCTGCACTAAAGGCGCCCTTGTACCATCCTGTATGGAGTCAGAACAGATACACTCTGAGGTCTCTAGTCTGTAGCTCTTCAATGTCAGCACCCAGATGGTGGGATGTATCGAGTTAAAGTGTTGAGGTCTGCTGTGATGCCCACAAGAAGCGAAACAATAGCTGATCAATAATTGGCCACATCTGGACAGGATGTCTCCATATGCAAACCCCCTGTAGGTTTGCATATGGTTATTGATGGTACATCATCTCCAAATTCTAATCTGTTAAAATGATGAAGGTCTTTCACATTTTTCCATCACTGTATTTTTAATTCTGCATTTTTTTTGGATGAGTAAAAACATTCAGTTAACATGACCACTGAATGCAGCCAACAAAGTCTGAAAAAAAAGAGATTTACTGTTAGATGGTGAAGAAAATGTAATATTAATAATAATACCGGTGATTCTAAGAAGGTTAAAGTCACCACATAAACATACCTACTCACTCAAACACTTAAAGTGGCAGTGATATAGTGCCAGAGGTAGTGGGCATATGGCTGGCCAGTCCATTTAACAGCAGGGTGACTGCTGGACCCTGTCGGTTAATGTCCACACACGGGCAACACTCACAGCTCCCAAACACTCCTGCTAACCTTCATCACTTCTCTCCTGCCATTTGACCGAGTCGCAACCACTTCATGGAATGATAAACTGAAAAATCCATGGAAGGAATTGTTGGTGTTGTATTTTGTTATTAACTACATATATCATGCTGCTGGTTTGCTTTGCTTTAGTATTTCCCAACATTTACACTCAAAGGGGAGCAGAAGGACTGGCATTGTGAAAATTCACTGAAAACAGTCGGAGGGGAAAAACAAAAAAAAAAACAAAACTGCAGTCTTTCTGAATTTAACTCTTTAGGTATGGGAGTTTTTTCAAGAAAATATTAGGGCTGGGCAAGTTAACGTGTTATTATCGCATTTATTCATTAATGCCGACATTTATTTTATCGTGCAATAAATATGTGCTATTGACAAGTCTTGATGTTAAAAGTGTTTGAACAACAGGTATTATGGCACTTTCGTTCATATGGCACAAGCACATTTCAATAAAAGTGCACTTTACACTACTTTTAATTTCATTATTTGATTTTGCGTATAAAATGTGATTAATCACCGAAATCATGAGATTAATCATGATTAAAAATTTTAATCGTTGCCCAGCACTGGAAAATATAGAATTTTGACACTTAAGATTTCAAAAGGCTATAACCCGAAATCAGTTTGAGATAAAGGTATACTGTCAATGAGAAAATTGCTCAGTATGACTCAAAGTCTGTGATGGGAGTGAAATTATTCATGTCATTTGCATGTTATGATGTCACAAGGTGGCAGACATATTGGATAATGTTCAATTTTGATATCAAGGTATCAAAAGGAAATCCTCAGTACAAACCAACATTTGGAATCGAAGTAGATTTGTCATCTGAATTTGATTATTGTGACATCACCTGCCCAGTAATCCTCAATTTCAGATTTTTCCCCATGCACAAGTGAAGTGACATGAAAGCTTTCATTTCAGGGACAATCACATCATAAAGTCATGAAATCTGGAGTATGGTTTCAAAATTTCCCTTTCAAAGAACTGGTGGGCATATCTGTTTGGTTTATTGGTGATGAGGCTCCAGAATTCATCATTCAGAAAAAGAGAGATGAAATCAATGGGCTCAGAATTTGTCAAATAGTCTCCACAATAACCAACAGGCTCATCAAAATTTTGGATCCACTTTTGATACTATCTCTTCTCTGAAGAACTCCCAGGTATCATCATCATTATCATCACCACCACAATTTCCAGTGCGCCAATAGCGGTGTTTTTTTTCCCACGGCTTCTCCCGTGTCTGCCAGGAAAACTGCAGCTGTTTTCATCTCCGCTACATTTTCCATATTTGCGGTGTTTTGAGCCCCCCTGACACCTTGACCACGTCCCCTGCTTGGCGTTAGCAGAATGCTTCCACCCCGGCCACGCGTCTCTGCACCTGAGGGTGTTTTACGAAACTTTTTACTTTAAAACTTTGAATACCACCACGTTCACAAATGCTTCTCAGATTATGGGCACACATGTCTGCCATCTTCTGGTGAAAAGTAGTAACAAGATTCGGCACCACATTTATAGATATAGCCTGTTTTACTCAGCAATGTTGCTTGTTGCAATTTTGCGACTTTGGCGTCTAAAGGGTTAATCACAATCATATAAACACCATCGAGAATTTATGACTTTTGTCTGCTCTATTTAAAACCCCACATTAATATATATATATATATATATATATATATATAATAGGGTTGGGCAAGTTAACACGCTATCATCACGTTAACGCAATAATTTATTAATGCCGACATTTATTTTATCACTCGCTAATGTATGTTGCTCACATGCTTTTGTTTTGAAAAGTCTGTTACTGGCTGCTGCGGAACCGGAAAATAATTGCCAGGTAAACATGAAAAAACTAAAACAGACATGGAGAGCGGTAAAAATCTGTTACAGTTCGGGTAGCAACTTAGGTAGCAATATTAACACTTCTGTAAAAAAAAAAAAAAAAAATTCTGGACTGCATCAAAACTTTAACGTCATTCCTCCATGTTACATCAGATCTGCTCCATGTGTTCACTGTCGTGCTATTCTCTCACTGGTTACTTCAGTGCGGCTCCATCTAGTGGCACAGATGTGTAATGACAACAGAAAGTCCAGTGCTCGATCATTAAACAAATTCAGTTCTGTGGCCCGTTTCTTAATTTCGTATTTTTGATCCAAGTTTAAAATTGAAATATAAAAAAAAAAACAGGCATTTTTTTCATTTTTTTGTGTTAGATTAAAAAAACGAAAAACGTAATAAAATGTCACTTTTTTTTTTTTTTTGATTGACAATTGAAAATGGAAAGAATGATACATGGATTGGTAAAGTTACTGAAATTTTGTAATCGTTGCCCAGCCCTAATATATATATATATATATATATATATATATATATATTATATATATATAAATATATATATATATATATAAATATACCCTCTCATTCTGTCTTTCTTCTGGAGCATACGGCTCCCATTTCGGAAAAAGATCTGGAATACTGATTTGTCTGACCATAGCACCTGTTTCCACTGATGGTCCATCCCAGATGACTCCAGGGCCAGAGACATTGATTTGATCTCTGGGTCTTCCCAGGTGCACCTCCCCTGAAAGTCATTCTTCTGACCATTCTGTTGACACCTTTTTTTTTTTTTTTTTTTGCTTTGGTTTGGTTTCTGATCTGTCTGTTTGGTGATCTGTCCATGACGTACCTTGTCATAATAATGACAGCTGAAATAGGCTCCAGCTTCTCAATGACCCTGAGCAGGAGGATGTTGGTATCAAAAAGGGATGAATGGACTTTGTTCTGTTCTCTTTTGCATCTTCCATACCAGTTGAACTTCCTCTTGCAGCAATGAGTACGTGGCTTTATCCATCTTGTTTTGTCTGTGGTTCTGGCCCAAGTGTGGGCGTACGTGGGTCTGTGTGTGAGTGAAACTTGCAGACTGAGCTGACCTGCCACAGCTCCACCGCCCCGCGGGAGGACTCTCTAAGTGGGCTAGACACACAGGCCGACTGAGGGACATGGAGACCTACAACCATGGAGGTTAATGCGAGTGCTAGCTGTAATTGCATGTCTGTTGCCTGCACATTCTCTGCCAGATAACTGGGTATTTTGTGTGTGCATCCGCGTTTTAACGAGATGGAGATAGATGAAGAAGGTGGGCTGGCCAGCTAGAAAAAGGCTCTGGCCTCTTTCAAGTCCTCAGAGGGACCATATGATGTCCAGCTCACACACAGACCCAGGGGTCGCTGCAGTATATGGACACACTGCTGCATTTCCCTTCTGATTTCACTCTTCAGCCCCACTTTCCATCTGTGTCTCTCCCCTTTGCATACAAAGTTCTCACTTTCCCTCTCCATCACTTGCCTTCACATCTTTGCATCTATTTCTTACGCACACATGCCACAGTTTTGACTCACTCTCTTCCCGTCTTACTCTCCCTCTCTCTGACTCCCCCCGTTTGTCCCAGAAGAACCAGCCCCTATGCATATTTTAGCCCCTCTCCTCTCTTCCTCTCTTCTGTGCCTCTCCCCAGTGTCCCATAAATAGTGCAGACGTAAGCTGGTAAATAAGAGATGTTTTGGTGTGTGTCTGCATATGAGTGTGTGAGTGTGTAAATAAAAATGTTGTGGCCCTGATCAGTGAGGTCCTTCCGGATCTCCCTCTGCCTTTACTCCCAGACTTCAGAGACTTTCTCCTTTTCAATTTTAGCTGTACTCTTTCTTTCTTTCTTTCTTTCTTTCTTTCTTTCTTTCTTCTTTCTTTCTTTCTTTCTTTCTTTCTTTCTTTCTTTCTTTCTTTCTTTCTTTCTTTCTTTCTTTCTTTCTTTCATCAGCCTATAGAAACAGTTATCACCATGTTCAAAATGTTGATCTTAATTAATGTTTTTTTCAGTGAAAACAAATTTTGTTATTGCATTAAATAAACATTTAATATAACTGTATAACACTTAGTTATGTAATATTTTTTTACATGCTATAATGCCAAAATGTAGTGCCATTGTGCAACATATATTTTTATGAATTTTGTGTTACTCCTATGGAATCTCTGACACATCCTTCTTCTTGTCTGTAATGGTTGTCTTAATTTTCACGTTGTCCCTGACCCTCCAGGGGGTGCTATTTTGCAGTGTTGCCCTTGTTGCTTCTCCTCGTCCCTTACTTCAGCCATCCCTCTTGCACGCCTCCCTTTTTCTTCTCCCTCTGCATTTGCTGAGCTGCACCGTTTCCTTTAACTATGGTAAATATTTAAACACTGCGAAGTGGTCGAGTTGCTAGCCAGATGAATAAGCGGAAAGCTGCATAGAGGATCATTTTGTTGATCATACGTGGTGGTTTCCACTGCAGGATTTGCACATGTACGCATAATCATGTAGATAGGAAGTTAGCTTTTCCTTCTGGGACAAATTCATAAAAGCTGCAATACGCTCTTACAATAATGGATGCAAAATTGGATGAGGTGATGAAATAACTGAAAACTGAAAAGTTAGGAAGCAGACATAAAAAGCAACATGAAGAATTCAGACAGATGAGCCTGTTATGCAGAAAACTCAGAACTTTTGTTTTGAGTTTAAGGTAGATATACCGTATCAGTATCACATCTGGATTCTGCTTGCAGTCAATTTGGACTACAAGAGCAACCTCATGCGCTAACATCAATCACCTCTGCAGCTACTGCGCATTGTCTGTACCGAGAAAGTGAAAGAAGAATTCACAAATGTGCCCTCAAAGACAAAACGATGAATAAAATCCATGGTGTGGTTGTGAATGGTGTGCTTACCAGATGTGTACACTGGCTGCTGTTGGCCAGAACACATGTGAAAAATGAGCTGTGTTTTATTCTGTGAATAATGTGATCTTTGTCTTTGTTTGAATCTAATAGCTGCTCTGTCTCCCTCTAACTGAATTATGGAGGGACATGGATGTGGGTCTGGGTGTTGCTCTCTGTTGTAAGCGCTGTGTCAAGTCATAGTGTGCACTCCGTGATCCATGCATCCCTCGTCTCTGTGAGTGTTCTTGTACAGATGTGTGTGTGTGTGTGTGTGTGCGTGAATTTGATCCGTCGATCCCTGTGGCTTTCCAAGGGAGCGAACTCAGCTGCCCCACTGCTCACTGGGAGACTCTGTGTTATTAGAATGGGGACCTGGGACTCACACATGCACACATTCTTACCTCCCAAATCCACAGACTTGAAGGCTTTTTCTTTTCTTTTTTTTCCAGCAGAGAGAAGACAAAAAGGAATACAAAACAAAAGAGAGACAGAAAGGCAGACAGAGAGCTAGGGGATACAGATTACCCCACATTACAGCGACTATTCTTAAAAAAAAAAACAAAAAAAAGTCATTTAGAACATTTTTACTAAAAGGTAGCGAAATAAAGCATAAAAATATCTCATCTATCGCTGTTGCAACAAACATCTTACAGACTTTCCTCCCCTTCTGACCACCTGAGGAAAAACTGCATACAAATTGCGTCCGTGGCTGTTAACACTGCTGGAATTGTTGCAGTCTTCATCGTTTCACACTGTGAATGCAAAGCACATTCTGTTCATGTTGCATTTAAATAGAAGAAAGAAAATCTCAATATGAGACCAGTTAATCATTTGAAAGTTTTTATATTTGTGTGTTTGTATACACCTGTGTATGCAAAGCAGTGAAAAGTAGTTACTTCTGAACAAAAAGATGTACAGACACAAAGACAGACTGTGAGAGGAAGTAGGAGGAGATGAGCAGAATCAGGAATTACACTGTTCGAGCCAACACCTGGAGGGTTTCTAACAGCTTGGAACCGTGTTCCTGTCATTTGGGTGTGTGTGTGTGTGTGTGTGTGTGTGTTTGTGACAGGTAAACAGAGGCAATGTGTCATAGAGCGGGATGGGCTCTGCATATTATTGTGTGCCAAAATACACTCTGACACTGTCTTTGTGCACTCGTTTTTTTGACTCTGCAAACTTGATCTGTCATATTTGTTGTATATATTCTATTCTCATTTTTTCATCACATCTTGTCCCTGCTTATAACCTCTATCATATTTGTTAGATTAATTGCAACATCATGTGACAGATTTGTAATAGCTCATCAAAGCTATTACTCCTCTCATGTCTTGTCAGTCTGTGTAACTTCCTCTCAAAGTGTCAGTGGATGCTAATGATTAAGACTGCAGCACAGACCAGATTAGGCTTTTTATTTGATACCTCAGATGTAATCATGTCAACTCTCTTTTAAGCACTTTAATGATGACAAGATTCAATAGATGTTCTTGATTACAGTGGATAAATATTCTTTTTTTGGTGGATGTGAAATCGATTCTGTGCGAGGAACAGCTGAATTTGTGAAGGCTGTACTGACACTAATGATGACATTGTTGTGTACTTTCACTTTCCAGAATTTTAAACGTAGCTCAGCTGAAGCGTAGGGTTCTGCTGGCCTACGGTTAAAATCAGGGCTGCTTGTGTTTAGATCTCCATCCTCTTCTCTCACACCAACTAACTTCATGTCCTCTTCTACATCCATGAATCTCCTCTTTAGTCTTCCTCTCAGCCTCCCGCCTGGCAGTTCCAACCTCATCGCACGCCAACCAGCTCTGTAGCTTTTCCGGTCATAGTCCAGACATTCACAGTCCCTGCTCTCAGCTCTGGTCTCTTGCTTTACCTGTTTTCTCCCTACATATGGACACACCTTCCTCCTCTGCTCCGTAAACAACAGTAGCCCAATTTCCACCAGCACCCTACAGGTCAACAGCACTAATGGCAGTCGTCGTGAACCCGGGCCTTGGCCGATCTGGTACGAGGGTCATGGGTCTTGCGACTTGCATGTTTCATTTGGCATAGATTTTATGCCCTTCCTGCCAGAAGTGTATTTATTTGGGCTTGGAACCGGCTCGAAGAAGACACTGCTCCCCCCCTTAAGGCTGCATAAACTCAATGGTGCACCTCTGCTGATAAAAGACTGAACCCTTCTAAACTCAAAAAAAACATACACAATAAACAATTCAGTTATCCTTTCATCATTTTTGCCGTTCTGTCAGTTATTAATTAATTAATTCATTGCCTCTCGCAGTCTCCCATCCCTGTTTACCGCCACATCATCATCGATGACTCCAACCTGTTCCTCCTTCCATCAGCTGTTAGGTTTAATATCCTGCATGCAGACTTTCTGTCTGTTTAGAGTACATATTAAATAGATAAATAGGATGCCACCCCAGAGATTTGCAGGGATTGGGTGTGTACAGTTAAATGACAATGACATGGGGGTCTATTTGCATTATAAGCACGCAAGTGGGTAAGTAAATCATGTCCATGCATTCATTCGTCTGCCTGTAACTGTGTTTCACACAGAGTTTCGCTGCTTAGCCCGCATTTCGATGTACACGTGTTTCCCAATCCCCATTTATCAGACTGCATCATGCTCCTCAGCATAATGATGTGACTTAAAAGTGCAGCGTGGCCGTTGGTGAACGATGTTACTCCTGCAGGAGATGAGGTCACTTCCTGAATTTGTGTCACGGCATTCAGCAGGGAGCCCGGCCTCACCTGCTGCGAGTCTGCTGGAGATTCACTCATGTCTGTGTTTCACATGTTTGTGGGTATCTGTTCCCTTCATGCTGTGAGTGTATTTTGGGTTTTGTTTACCGGTTCAAACCTGGCTGAATGGCCCAGTAGCGACAGGAAAGGGGAAGTCCCCGTGGGAGACAAAAAGGGAGGGGGGCTACTTCAAACAGGACGTGTACAGGGAGCTGACTCTGGGTGTGGGTCTTCGTGACTCTGCTGAGGAGAGAAGAGGCTACAGGAAGTTTTTTTTTTTTTTTTTCAGAGAATGTACTCATGTATTGCTGTCTACAATAGGAGGAAAAGACACAGGAAGACAATGGGGACAACAGCAGACAGAGACAAATGGAAGACCTGGAGGGGAGCAGGGAATCCGCGTCGGTGGGATATTAAGGGCAGGGGGTACGTTTATTTTTGAACTACTCCTGAGGCAGCATCCGGTCCTAAATGGGTGGGGCTGAAGACAAGCCAGGGAGCAAGGGAAGAAGGCTAAGACAGCCCATCTGCTCGTCGCAGACACACACGGACACACATGCAGACCTAAACGTGCGTATGCTGTTGGAAGAGTTTCAACTGTGCGCTATAAATACACTGAACCCAATGAAGACCACAGGGCCACTGAGGTGATTTTTCATTTGGTGGTAAAAACAGAAATGGAGATGGAATATACACACTTTCACACATATCTGACACAGATTCACAGATTGACAGACACTCAGTAATTCCTCCAGACAAAGAGCAGTGTCGATGGGACATGGACAGTATATCTGACACAAACTCATGCACTGACGGACAATCAGTGATTCATGTAGGCAGCACACACAGAGGAGGCATCGTTCCAGCAGCAGCACTTCCTCTTCCTCAGCACCAGCACTTCAAGGTGTAGTAGTTACATCATCACAGTTACTAAATGTATTTGCTGATTTATACCACAAAAAAAGTCCGATTGTTCATCTTCTTATCATACTTTATTTCTCCACATTAGGGCCAGACGATCTGAAATCTGCATGCTTCTGCCTCGTAGAGAAGGCTGGCCAGCCATATCAATGACTATGTGCATGCACAGACACACTCATGCATATTAAAGGTGACAGTGGTGCTCCTCCACTGCACTGAAACAGCCAGCAGCATTATCACCACATAACAAATACACATTTTTGTGTGCAACACAGCAGAGAGCGAGAGGCGCAGGACAAATTGGATTTACTCTTATCTCCATCTATGGCTTTATTCTATCGTCGCCTTCTCCCTATCCCCATAAGACTCTGTGTGTATGTGTGTATTTTAAGCATTGTCTGTTATTATCCTATGGTTTTTTTTTGTGTGTGTGTGTTTTTTTTCTTGGCATTATGTGTCCTTACATGCATGTGCTCTAAGCTGCAAGTGTAAGTCGGTGA
The DNA here is from genome assembly GCA_018398805.1 of Hirundichthys speculiger. NCBI lineage: Eukaryota > Metazoa > Chordata > Actinopteri > Beloniformes > Exocoetidae > Hirundichthys > Hirundichthys speculiger. The sequence continues at coordinate 673,192 of JAGFBZ010000639.1, forward strand.
ATCTATTCCTGAGTGTCAGGGTTGCGCATGGGTAATGCGACGGGGCCATATTTCCCCTGAGTCCCCAGCTCTGCAGGCTTTAGCCTCTCTCTCTCTAAGCAGTTTAGGAAAAACAATGACAGGCATCAGTATTGACTGGTCTGGTCTGGCTGTTCTCGCCACAGCACACACACCCTCTGCCGTGAAAACCATCTACGGGGAAGCGTTGCAATGCAGCGCAAACCAGGGTTCACATTCACGTTAATTCATGATTAGAATGCAGCAGAAATGCTCGTGAGAACGCTCAGGTTCAAATTAAGCACACTGATAGTGGTTCAGTGGTAATGCACCTCTTGTCTAGAAAAAGGTTCAAACTGCTACACAGAAACTTTCAAATGGTCGTCTTAATTAAGGAAAAAGCCTTTATTAGCATTTAGTGCATTGTAAGAAATTTGAACAGCCATAAAGTTCAGTTTGCTTCCTCACACTCATACCTTGCCATAACTGTCGTTGCTTTAACTGATATCTCACAAAACGAGTGCACAGACAGTTAAAGAATATATGAGAAGAAAATAAAACACTAAATTAGTCACAGAAGAAGGAGATAAAGCAAATATATTGGCTAGATGGCCTTTAAGTATTAACAGTTATTCTGAATGATGCTGGCGACATGTATAACCGCTGGCGTATCCCTAAACTCCCTTGTGAGGATGCTGTCTTGAAAATGTCAGGCCATTCTACATCACTGGTTATTGTGCCTTCACGATTAAACATATGGCAAATTAAGGGAATTCCTGATGTGTAACCCATCAGTCACTGTGTTGCCATCTCCTCCTATTCTATCACACTTTTGACTTTTGTACATTAAATCCCTCAAGAAACTTACTGGAAAGATCCCAAAACGTAAAACCTGAAGTGTCTGGCAGAGACAGAGGAAAGGAATGTGATCCAGTGGTAAACTGGAAAATCATGAACTGGTCAAATCTATAATACAAATCATCATAAAGCATGTCCAGTGGCATCTCCCCTCACATCATCGTTCTCTAAATGTGTTCACTCCCTTCATTTAACACCATGAATTCTCTCAAGTCGCAGTTTGCATTCAGAGTTTAGTTGCTCTCTCCCTCTGATGTGCATTTTACAGGTCATTTCCACAAGCACTGAAGTAATAAGAGATAAGATTAAGTTAGAGGTTATGAGATCCCAGCTGAGCAAACATGAGACAAAGAGTTTGAGTGGGACAATGTGGAACACATTCTAAATGCAAAATTGTTTAATGAAATGTAGAATTAAAAAATAAATAAGTAAACAGACAATGGGAAATATGCACATTATAGATTTAACATAGTAAGGACTCAACTAATATAATGTATTTGAATGCACATTTCTGAACTTTCATAAAAGTATGGTTTGCACAAAAAGTTTGCAGAAATCACTAGTTGATGCTAAATGGAAAAAAAAACAAACGAACAAACAAACCGCCTCCTTCACCCAGCTTTAAGTCGTTCTCCAGTCTAGACTGTAGTTTCACATCTTTGTGGTGACTTTCATGAAAATCTTCCAACATCTAAAGTTGTGATTTTGTGGTTTCACTGAATTTTCTTTGTTTATTGTAACTAATAAGCAAAGCAACATCCAGGACAACTTACACTTGACCCACGTGAGCTGTTGACATTGCACAGCCCAGAATGAGAGCCGTCCTGCTTTCTTCATGGTATCTGCAAAAATCACAGATTTGAGCTTTGAAAAATGGAACCAGTCTGAATCCAAACCCAAAGTTCCCTCCGTCTGTTGGCCAAAGAACAAAAACACTGAAAAACAGGGTCCCCTGTGACCAAGGTGAAGAGAACACCTTAAATACCTCAGTAAACATTTTAAAACGGTCTGAAGGACAAGATTCAAACATTGTTGAATTAAATGAATGTTATGTTAAGAGAATTTCAAATGAAGTTAGCCGATAGTTCAATTAGTTTAAAACAAATGCATGCAAATATTATTTTGTTGTTGTTCTTCAAAATGTGCCAAACAAATGAGGTTACTTTTGTTGTAAAATAGTTGCAGGTTTGTATTTGCTGTCCTCAGAAACATAAATAACATGAATATTTCTCTGGGCATATAACTTTGCTGGACCTCTGTCCTCTCCTCTCCTTCTCTCTCCATCCTCCTTCTGTCACCCATTTTTTTTGGAGAATATATCAATGACTCTGCTGCAGAGCAGATGCCACACTGTGACACACTTACACTGATCAATTTCAGTCTTGCATAATCAATACCAAGCCCCCGACAACTTCATAAATGTAGAGTAGGTGCCAGGAGGAGTCAGAGTGTACTAGTGTGCATTTGTATGTGTCTCATATGAAACATGTGTCATAGCAGACTGTCACCCATCAATCCATGATGCTCTTCTCCACCTCTGGTCGTTTTCCACTTGTCCTCTGCAGTTCTGCGACCTCCTGCTGGGAGTGACCACAGCCTCCTTTCCTTCCCCTTCTTTCTCCATCTTTCTCCATCTACAAATCAATACAGCAGCAGTTGAGAACCTGAGGGAACACATTCCCTCCCTGGTTCCTTCCTACCCCGTTTTCCTTCCTGTTCTTTCTTGTTGTGATAAATCTTCTTACTTCATTCATGCTTCTAGTGGCCAATATTTGGCCTTAGTCTTAGAGAACACTGCTGAGGCAAGTGCATAAAGACTATAACCAGACACTTGAGGTTCTCCTTTAGGAAACCGGACATGTTCTCTGTGGAACTTGGTCGGATAAAGAAGAATGAGCCTGACCTCTTCTGGCAACAAAGGGAAATGCTGGCAGCCAGACTGCCAGTGGAGCGGAGAACCAGAGGGATGAGTGACTGTGATAGACTGAGAGGCAGCAGACAGAGAGGAGGGTTTTCTATCATAATGGGGTCAGCGGCTCCCAGTGAGATCTCCCTCTTCGCTGCAGAGGCGTCCACACAAACACTCACAAAAAGAGACGCTGTCCCGTTCGTCGTTTTGCTCATTTGCTCACCCGTTTCTATGAAAGCCTGCAAGAGGCGAGTGTGCGCATGGGGAGGCCTCTGTAGTGTGGAACAGTAATACCCTCTGCTTTCCTCTGGACCAGCAAGCTCGTCCTCTAAAGCCTAGTGACACACACACATTCTCTTTCTCTCAGAACAACACACACCAAAGGGCTCAACAAAACATGCGGGGTAAGATAAGGTCCACAGAATGACAAATAAGTATTTATCAACCCCAAACCACATATAATCCTTCACATTTGTGTCCCCTCCTCTCCTCTCTGGTCTGTTCATCCCCCAGCCCCTCCTCTCTTTATTTTCCTTCTCCCATCTACTGTTCTTTTTTGTCCTTTTCTTTCTTTCCGTAGTGGGGCCTATCTGTGAGAGAGTACGATTAATCTGAGAAAGCTGCTTTTAGTGGTGGTGAGGGGTTGTTGGGGGTGGGGGTGGGGTGATTGGGACGATCTCACTGGGAATTGTGTGTGTGTGTGTGTTTGTGAAGAAGCAGGGATGATAGGGAAAGATTTCTGAGGGAATTTGTCTATATGCACACATTTGTGTGTGTGTGAGAGAGAGAGATAAAGGTAGGGAATGCTTCACAGGGAGAAAGCTGCTCTGTCTGGGGAAAATAGAGAGGAGGAGGAAGGCATCCTAGTGGAAATTTCTCTAACACACACACACACATTCCCACAGAAATCATTCCAATCTCCCCCCACCCTCTACACGCACAAACACACACACAGAGTATCTCCCCAGCTTTAAATGTAATGCTAGCTAAGTTCCAAAACAGCAAATCCAGATTATCGAGAGTTCAGTTCCCCTCTGTAGCTGATACGAAATGGCCACAGAGGACATACTGTGGATGTGTGTCTCTGTGTGTGTGTGTGTGTGTGTGTGTGTGTGTGTGTGTGTTTGCAAGTGGGTATGATCATGATAGCATGAAGCACAATGTTGTGTGCTTGTGTGCATCACATTTCAACCCTGTTCACTCCAGTTTGCCAGTATTTCTGTGTGTGTGTGTGTTTCATTAATAAAGCCCAACCTGTGATCACGTGTATGTTCATTGTATCATGTACCTGTGTGTCCACATCTCCATTTTTCATGCAAATGTACATGGAAAGCTTTTACCTGGAAATCACTGCTCAGTTTCCCTTTGTGCTCTTGTTGCTGTTCAGAATTTTAATTTTGAAAAAGAGGTGTGTTTTGTTGCATTGTAGTTATGTATTGATGCGTAGTTACTGATCCCTTTGCAGAGATGCAAATTTAAGCATCTCAGAGGTATGAAGACACTCTAAAATAATAATCACAGTACCAAATAAATGGGTTTCACAGATCTGAACAAATATTTTGAGAGTCATAGAGCCATTTTTCACTGTTGACATGATTCTGCAAGATTCATCACATTTTGAAACCACTCAGGACGGTAGCCGATCTGCCCATGAAATAATGATCCAACAAGCTCACCTCAAGATCAGATCAAGCAGTTTTCAGAAAATTAGCAAAAAATCCAAAAGCCGGGCCACTGGGCAGCTCGATGGTTTAAGGAGCCCCCTCATTATACAGAGGCTGCAGCCGTCCTGCAGCCGTCGCAGATTCAACTCCTGGTCGGTGACTCTTTGCTGCATGTCTTCCCCATTCTCCCTCTACACCACTTTGCTGTCTCTCTCCACTGTGAATAAAGGCCACTAGAGCCACAAAAAATCTAATAAATGAAACAAATTATTAATAATAATAATGATCCAAACGCTGCTTGCCAGACTTTAGATGTTGAAGTTCATGACAGTCCAATTTAAAAAAGATTGAAGACTGTAACCCCCCCCCCCTCTCTGAACAGAGCATGGCAGCACAGCTTCAGTATGCAAAGTTTTATGTGAACAAACAAGTCCTCTGAAACAATATTATTCAATAATCCAAGTAAGTATTCTCCAGTCAAATGTGAGGCCAACCATTCAACAACAAAACTGCTGAAAAAAAAAAGAATGAAGATGTTGCAATGACTAATCATCCTGAAATACAGGGATGGGATCTTAAGAGAGCTATGCATAAACAATTACCTGACATCAATGAACCATAGTGATGAACAGAAGAGCAAACTAAAGTTCCTCCAGAATGATGTGATAGACTGATAATGTTTAAGAAAAAATGAACACTTAAGATGCTACTACTAAAAATAGTTCTACACGTTATTGAATTGCTACTTAGTTTTTTCACACACTTCATCTGCATTTTGGCTTAGTTTTGTTGATTAAATAATGACACAGTGCCATATGTCATGTGTTGCTATTCATTTGAGGTTGTGTTTGCATAATTTATAATCTGATACAGACCAGATGTTTTAGTTTATTTTACAAGTAAAATCTCAAAGATGAAGGAGGCTGCTGTGTCAAATGTCATTTACCTTCAGAATAAAGGAATTGTATACACACAATCATTTTTGGTGTCTACAATAGCACATTTGAGGCTTTTGACTGTTTCTTGCAGCATGATTTAAAGTCTTTTTTTTTTTTTTACTCTTATGTTCTTTCTCTTTTTTGTATAAAGCAAGAAGGCCTGGCTGTCTGTGCTGTGGGAGGCAGTTTCTGTGTTTCTGTTCTTTTCTGTTCTGCCGTTGGGTTGGGGGGCAAGTGGAAAGCACTACGCTCATGCAGCCCATTATTTCTCTCATCATGTGTTCTCACTCTTTCCTCCCTCTCTCTCCCTTTCCCTCTCTCCCTGCAGAACCACACACTGAGTCAGCACGCGCAGTGAGACCGAGGCCCGGCAGGATCTCTCAGCTCAGCCGTGCCCCCGACCCGGAGCCGGCAGGGGACCCCCATCCCCACATCACAGCCAATCAAAGTGTCATTTGCTACTCACATGTAAAACTCTAACGATCGCGCCACTGGGCGCGGCTATTAGAAGCAGCGGGGGAAAGGAATATTAATGGGATATGCTATTAAATAAAGAAAGGAAAAAGTGGGTGAGGAAAACTGTAAGAGCTAGATGAAGCAAAGAGAACGGTGAACAAAGGCATTGTATGTGCAGTATTTTTTATTGTCTCCCCCCACCAGCTTCTACATCCTCCCCTTCTCCTCCTTTCCTCCCACCAGTCACTCCCCAGGTCATATACTTTATTTTATTTTTATTTTTTTAATAAATAGAGAGGGAAAAAAAGCAAGAAAAGACCTTTTATGTTGGGAATTTTTTTTTCTTTTGGGTAGTTGTTGAAAAGCTACGGTTTCTTGTCCTCTCAGTTGCTTATTGTATTCATAGGTGCCATTTGTTTTTCCTTTATTCCATATGCGCTTATTTTCTTTACGTTCATTTTTGTACCTTTCATTTTTTGCAGTAAGTAGGTACTTGTGCTGTGTTGTGATTGTTTGCCAGTCGTAATAATCTGAAATGCTCTCCCCCAAATTACCCTTTTTATGATTGTTACATGTATTTTTCCTTTTTGTAATTACTATGAAAAAAAGACATCAAAACAAAATAAAGTGCAGAAAACCGTACAAATGTTTCTTTTTTTGGATCGGGTTTTCCAGTCATGGGGCCTGTAGTTATTGTACAAATGAATATCATCGATTTCAGGGCGTCTGGTCAATGACTGCTTTTCAAATGTGAATGAACCAGACTGCCGTAATCTAGTACAGAAAAAAGAGAAAATAAATAAAGGACAAATAAAGACCTGCAGTGTGATGAGAATTTAGTCAAAAGGAATTACTTATAAACTGTGTTGTATATTTAGTGATGTGTCATCCTTGAAATTGTCATTAAGTGACTGCACTCCCCAGATAGGATGGGCCTAATACTGAGACAGAACAAAAACATTAACATATTTTATCTAAGCTGAAGGGAACGCGATCAGATGTGTGATAGCATTAAATTGGCATCTTCAGTTGTGTGTTACACTTCACTTTCCAGCAGGGTGCAACCCTCCATGAACATTGTGTTCAGAGTTGGTGTTCTAAGTCCAAATTCTTCTGTACATCCACCATGTTGCATCAGGAGGTACCTGTTAGAAATACATGCTCAGTGGACACGTCTGGCCCGTGTATCTGAAACACAAGAACACCGGTTAGAGGTTACAGCAAACCTTTATAGCAGCAGATAGTTTCCATTTCATTTTATGTCACGTATGGAGAATAACTTGCACGTTTCTCCTCACTGAGACTGAACCGACTGTGGTCAGATCACACAGTTCAAGCCCAGTTGGCTTGTCATGTAGAAACTTTGTACATAGGATTTTTTTTTTAACGGGACTGGAAAACAGAACTGCAATGGAGCCTGAAATGATTCCTTAACACAAATGTAGTGAAAATATCAGATGCCACTAAGACACAAACACACATCTCTGTATGGGTTGACTGAGATGAGCTGCTCCACAGATCTGCAGAGAGCACTTTGACTTCTCTGTTCAATAATAAAGTTTCTCTTCTTATCTGCTCTGAAAACAGATCATTGATGATGATCAAGGTTTTGTTCAATGACTCTTTTGAAAGTCTTTTGCATATTCTACAGCTGCTGCACTTGCTTATTAGTTTAACATTCCTCATGCTGCTGTCTCATACAGAGAGAGTTATATATGAATCCCCTGGTTTCAGCATTTTGCACTGTGAAAATTGCGTGTTCAGCATTGAGAAAACTAATAACAGAGAACTGTGACATTTCTACAAGCAGCTGAAGGCAGGATAACATACACACATATATATATATATTCCTCTTCTCTTTAAAAATAACGAAATTATGTAAAATGCACTTAGACTAACATCAGGCTTAAAAGTCAGAAGGACACAAAGACATCTTATCTTAAAGGACGATACATGTAGATGATACATTGCACTGAAATAAATAAGTTAGAAAATAATATATTCTTGGCAGGCAAATGTTTCTCAACCTCAGAAGCTGTTGTTGACCTGTTAGACCACATGTGTCAAACACAAGGCCCGTGGGCCAAATGTGGCCCATCACATCATTGTATGTGGCCCTCGAGAGCTTGGGCATTATTGGCCTAAATTTTAAACAAATATTTTAAGACTTAAAATAAGTTTATGCCGCTTTAAAGTGCATATTGACTATAAACTACACCTCCCATCATGCATTTCGTCGTTACCCACAATGATAATGAACTGATGGACTTAAGAAAAACCTTTACAAACTAACCCCAACATGTCCAAGAAAAGAAAAATTGATGCACAAGGAATGCAGTTTCATGAACGATGGGAAAACAATTACAAGTTTGTATCTCAAGGTGAAATAACAGTGTGTCTTTTGTGTTATGAGGCAGGTGTCAGTCGTGAGAGTTTAATCTACGTCGGGATTTTGACAGCAAACACGGAGCTAAGTATGCTAAATTTAGCCTACAAGAAAAACAAAGAACCGCTCCCGCTTCTGAAATCAAGGTAATGGATACTCTTACAACCACAAACTCTGAGTTTAATATAATAATAAGTTAAATATTTGAAACTTGAATATATAATAAATACATAAACTGTTATTTAACATTATAATAAGGTGTAGTTTAATTTATTTATTTTGATTTACATTGCATTTTGTAACATTCATGCTGTCAATCTGGCCCTTCGAGGGCAACCATGATGCTGATGTGGCCCTCAGTGAAAATGAGTCTGACACCCCTGTGTTAGACACATTTAGCATAAATTATTGTAGGCATATAGCATTTTGTAACCATCAGTTTCTGCAATCAACTTGCTGAATTTTACTTTTTGCACTTTTCCTCAACAGATCTCCTCTGCCACAAGATGCATGAGGATTTTCCTGTATGTAATGCCTCTGAAATGGACTCAATGTCCTGTCCCTAAGGCAATTAAGCAACCCCAAACCATAATGTTTCTACCACCGTGTTTCACAGTTGGTTTGATATTTTCCTGTTGTAAATATGCCTTTGATCTGCACTAAACCGGCTAAAACATTCTTATCACTGATTTCTGTCTCCAGAGCCAATTATTCCAAAAGGTCGATTCTTTGCTCACTTAGGATATACTTATTTTTGTATTTGGTTGTGGTCCCACTGGTGACAAGTGAGGCAATTACACTTATTTCAGTTACTTCCAAACACCCTCCATGTTAAATGACAAAAGAAACAGATCCAATCTAATTAATTAATAGAATCACCTCTCAAAGAGGGTCTTCACTCAGCTGTTTTATTTTGTTGAATAAAAGAAAAATCACAGCTATGATACTAAAATATTTAATGACAACTGAACATCCTGCCCTTGTAAAACATGCCTCAAAAAATTTAATTTATGGAATTTCTTTCAGATAAAGTACAGAACTGTGCAAAGGTCTTGAACGCACCTTGTCTAGTTGTTTTATCAAAGTTGAAATCACCATATTTGTTTTTCAATCTCTTTACTAGGATAAAAACACAAAATAAAGGCCTAATATTAGAGATTGGCAAAATAATCACTCAGCTGATTATTGGACATTTTCCAATAATTGTCATCAGCCATGCACAAACCTTGATCGGTTGACACAAAGTAAAACCACAAAATGACCCCATGAGCCAGTGTTTCGTGATTTCCCTCAGCACAGCTTAAACACAGATTCAATTCTTTTTGAGGAGAAAGTCCCACACAGATGTTTGTAATTATAGAAAGTTAATTAGGATTTAGTTCTATCTAAGTTTTCAGAGAGCCAGGTTTCTTCATTTTCTGTTCGTATCTTAAAGAGCTTGTAAAATCAATTCGGATGGTGACTCAGACTTTTGCACAGTACTGTAGAGGATGCAAATTATGGAATCACCTGGTAAGTCCAGACATGCTGCTTAGCCTGCCGTTAAAAGGGTCACCTGCTTGACTGAGGACGCTGCGTAAATGCTGCTGGCTGACTGACACAAAACATGGCCCCGACATGAGAACTGATAGTTGAAACAATGGGAAGGATTTTAAAACTCCTTCAAGAACATAATTTGGCACAGAGCGTGTGCCAAACAACTGGGAATGATGCTGATCATTCCCAGTTAAGTGGGGACAAATTTGGAGGAAAAACAAACAAGATTGTGAAAGAGAAAACCAAAGGAAGCCAAGGAAGATGTCAAGTCATCAGGACAGAAATGAAAAAATATATTAAATACAGAAAAGCCAAACACAAGCTACAAAGAACAACTAAACAGAAGGTCTGTTTTGAAGATATTGGTCTGTGTGTGTGGGTTTTCTGTAAACCCCAATGTGGAGGCTCCTGTTATCATCCAAGTGTACATCACAGTCTAAGAAAAGAAGGTGGTTGTCATTAACATCTTTTCTATTGAACTTGATGTTCTTGTTCACTGAGTTGATGTGCTCAAAAACCTCTAGTTCCTGGGATTTGATTTTCACCCATGTTGTGTCATCACATATCTGAACAATACCCTTGTACGAGCTCAGTGCCTTTTGAGGTTTGCCAGGGGGATACTGGTCAAGCACAGCCATGTTTCTGTCTGTAAAAATTGCTGTTAAAATGGAAGTACGTGGTGTTAAGGCACAACTCCAGTAACTGGCAAATTTGTTCTGTATTGAGATTTGTTCTGTCCGGTAATGTACTGTCCTGTGTAAGATGATGCCCTTACCGTTTCCACTGCTTCCTAGATAGCTGGACGTTCAACAGAACAAAATGATCCAACAAGAACAATATCTCAGAGAGGGCTGAGGAAGGAACATTGTCACACCCTATGTGTCCGGGGTGTCTGAAAAACTCAGGAGCATTTTCAATCAACACTAAATTCCTGTGTGTTTCAAACCAGGTAACACGCTCAGGCAAAAACTAGTACACCCCAAAGACAGGGTACCCCACACGCAAAAAAACAATTTGGTATATGCTGTCCAGTGCATTGAGGAATGCAAAGACTCATACATTGGGGAAACCAAACAACCACTAAACAAACGCATGGCTCAACACAGAAGGACGAAGTCCTCAGGTCCAGTTTCTGCTGTTTATGTACATATAAAGGAGAAGGCTCACTCTTTTGAGGACAAAAACGTGAAAATCTTGGACAGAGAGGACAGATGGTTTGAGAGAGGAGTAAAATAATTCATCTATGTTAAAATAGAGAAGCCGTCTCTAAACAGGGGAGGTGGTTTAAGATTCCATCCATCTCCCATTTACAACGCAGCCCTCGCTACTGTACCTAAGAGACCGAATAACAAGGACTGCCCTACACTAAACTCACGTTGCTCAAAGAACATAACGACAGTCGTTCACTGGCAACCACACCTCATGTCTAACGACTGTTGTCCACCAGTGGCCCCACTCACTCCTAACGACTGTCCTTTCACTGGTATGTCTCTCCTGACCCAAACAAAGGGTCAGGCGAAACTCCACTAACGAAGTATTGTCTTTAGAAAGTGGTGGGTGTACACCCCCACAGAGGTTAAAAACCAGAGGCATACTCCACTGTTCATCGGTCTAGTGCGGACTAGTCAGACTGATGCGTTGAGAACTGATGAAGCCACTTGGATAAGAGGCTAAACGTCTTCTAGACAAATCTAAGTCCAGTTGCCTATGATTAAATTGTTGCGAGAACTAAACAGAAGAAAACAAGGTTACAGTGTGTTGAAGGAAAACTCGTGAACTGTGAAAAATTGGATAAAAGTGATATTTAGTGATGAATCAGGAATCTGCACTGGACAAGAAGAAGATGCTGAAACCTTTGCTTGGTGCAGGTCCAATGAAACATCGAAAGAAAACATCCTGAAGAAAACAAGCACATTTCCACAGTCACTCATGGCATGAGGTTTCATATCCGGATGGACCAGTGGAGGCAGCTGTTAACCCCACAGAGAATACCCAGGTGTACCGTTCATCTCCCCAGGTACCGTTCATCTACCCAGGTGTACCGTTCATCTGCCCAGGTGTACCGTTCATTTACCCAGGTGTACCGTTCATCTACCCAGGTGTACTGTTCATCTACCCAGGTGTACTGTTCATCTACCCAGGTGTACCGTTCATTTACCCAGGTGTACCATTCATCTACCCAGGTGTACCGTTCATCTACCCAGGTGTACCGTTCATTTACCCAGGTGTACTGTTCATCTACCCAGGTGTACCGTTCATTTACCCAGGGTTACCCCAGGTGTACCGTTCATCTACCCAGGTGTACCGTTCATTACCCAGGTGTACCGTTCATCTACCCAGGTGTACCGTTCATTTACCCAGGTGTACCGTTCATCTACCCAGGTGTACCGTTCATTTACCCAGGTGTACCGTTCATCTACCCAGGTGTACCGTTCATTTACCCAGGTGTACCGTTCATCTACCCAGGTGTACCGTTCATTTACCCAGGTGTTCACCCAGGTACCGTTCATCTACCCAGTGTACCGTTCATCTACCCAGGTTTACCGTACCCAGGTGTACCGTTCATCTACCCAGGTGTACCGTTCATCTACCCAGGTGTACCGTTCATCTACCCAGGTGTACCGTTCATTTACCCAGGTGTACCGTTCATCTACCCAGGTGTACCGTTCATCTACCCAGGTGTACCGTTCATTTACCCAGGTGTACCGTTCATTTACCCAGGTGTACCGTTCATCTACCCAGGTGTACCGTTCATCTACCCAGGTGTACCGTTCATCTACCCAGGTGTACCGTTCATTTACCCAGGTGTACATTCATACCCAGTGTACCGTGTACCCTCCCAGGTGTACCGTTCATTACCCAGGTGTACCATTCATCTACCAGGTACCCCCAGTGTACTGTTCATCTACCCAGGTGTACATTCATCTACCAGGTGTACACCGGTGTACCGTTCATCCCCCAGGTGTACCGTTCATCTACCCAGGTGTACTGTTCATCTACCCAGGTGTACCGTTCATCTACCCAGGTGTACCGTTCATCTACCCAGGTGTACCGTTCATTTACCCAGGTGTACCATTCATCTACCCAGGTGTACCTTTCATTTACCCAGGTGTACTGTTCATCTACCCAGGTGTACCGTTCATCTACCCAGGTGTACCGTTCATCTACCCAGGTGTACCGTTCATTTACCCAGGTGTACCGTTCATCTACCCAGGTGTACCGTTCATTTACCCAGGTGTACCATTCATCTACCCAGGTGTACCGTTCATTTACCCAGGTGTACTGTTCATCTACCCAGGTGTACCGTTCATCTACCCAGGTGTACCGTTCATCTACCCAGGTGTACTGTTCATCTACCCAGGTTTACTGTTCATCTACCCAGGTGTACCGTTCATCTACCCAGGTGTACCGTTCATCTACCCAGGTGTACCGTTCATTTACCCAGGTGTACTGTTCATCTACCCAGGTGTACCGTTCATCTACCCAGGTGTACCGTACATCTACATTTATAACAGTTTTCTACTTAAATCCATAGAAAGTTGATTGATGATGTCACTTTTAGGATAGTAATGCATCTTAACTAACTAATCCTAACTTCAGTAGAGACACAACTGAATGACATGTTCAGCACACATCTCAATCCAACCAAACATTTAAGGTGGAAAGGATGAAAAAACAAACAACAAATAAATAAATTAAAGCAGGTCCAGGAATAAGCTCCATTCTGCAAAACTAATCTGTTAACAGGTTTACAAGAAAGTAGGAACATGAGCGATGAAGAATATTATGTTTTCATTCATGAAGTTGATGCCACGAAGCATTCATGTTGTCATAAAAGCCATAATATATGCAATGAAGTTCTATTTGTAATATTATTTTCTCAATTTGCTTGATTTTTTTTTTTTTTTTTTTACATTTTTCCACTACTTGATCTGGAAAAATATTGTATTGCAATATTTTAAAATATATAAATAAATATATTTTTTTAAATAATTCAGTGTTCAGTTGATAAATACAATAGCTTTGTGTCATATCTGTGAATTTTATTTTTCTATTTTTTGTATTGTATGAATTGTAACCTGTCCCACTGACAAAACCAGTAAGATGAACCTGCACAGGGACGTTAATGGGGCTGAAATTTTCAAAATAATATTGATAATTAATCACTGAAGGTTTAAAGTCCTGGGTACTTTAGATGGAGCTTTTACACTTTTTTTTTTTTATCCTGCGTGGAACGTGCAGACGGTCCCTGAAATCGACATATCTGCGAGTTGAACCCGATTCAACTATAAGCAAATGTTAACAGTAAGTTAAGGTAATGAGAACAGCGATTTAATACGTATAAGTTCCCTTTTAAAAACAAAAGCGTTAAAGAGCGAGGGAGCAGCTCGTGCCAGTTAGGAGCACGTAAACTAGGTCTGTGTGTCAGCTCAGCTCCGTGTGTGTGTGTTTCCGGGTGGCGCGAGGCTGCTCCGGTACAGCCCAGCTAGCATCAGCTGGTTCAGCCCCCCTCCTCCCTGCTTAAACCACAGCCGCCGGAGGCCGGAGCGTCAACTCAACAGCCACCGTCGCAGACCTACAGTTAATGTCTTCTAGCTGAAAGCCAAAGCGGCGGGAGGTCGGCAGGCAGCAGTTATGGCGGCTTCGCTTCTCTCCGAGACCGACATCAGGCACCGGTCCATGGCGGAGGAGGATCCGAACGGGAATGAGCACGGGGCGGCTGCGCGCAGCGCGGCGCCTCGCTGGGGACCGCAGCACGCCGGGGCTCGACAGCTGGCCAGGCTCTACTCGCCAGGTTAAGACGTGTCTGTTGGTCGTTGTTTGTCTTGCTGTGGTTGCTTTATTGGGGGGTGAGACTGACGCGTGAGATATGACATCAGGGAGGCCCCAAAAAAACCAAAGTGCGACAGCGGCGCCACAGACGGGGCATGACGGTAGCGGAATGATGCTGAGGAGGAGCCGTGCTGTTCCAGACACCACTGCGGCTATAAGTAAACTTAGCAGTTACATGCAATTCCTGATTAAGTGCGTGAAAGCCCACATGGCTCTGAGGATGACTGAGTTATTGCGTTAAGCAGTGTGAAGGCCTGCTCTCCACAGCTGAGAGGAACCTAGTTTTCAGTCTGCAGGTGCAAGACACTGACTAAGACACTCTTTAGAAATATTTCTGCCGTGCCTAAAAGGAATATGCATAACTCAAAGATCTAAACATATTCTCCCACAGTTTTAACAGCCAAGACTGAGCATGTTGCAGGAGCCTAGGTCTTTCCTTGGCTCCTTCACTATTCACCTGAGGAACCTTTGACAGAGCAGATGACCCTGAACCGTGGGGGTGGGGCTTGAAGAGCTGAACATTTCTGATTCGTTTGCTGAGTTTTCCTTGTCTGTCTGCTTTTTTTTGTCTCAGTCGTCTCAGCTTTGATGAAAACACTGTTTAAAAAAGTCAATAAAGCAGCTTCAATAAGCTGAGAAGACAAGGGTGCATGAGAGCTGCTGTGGTCGATCAAGCAGCAGAGTGGTTAAGGAGAGAGAGCTCAGAGCAACATTACAAAGCTGTGAAATTGGAGAAATACAACATTAATCTTTATTGTTTTGCTGCGGTTATGCTCAAAAGAGCTACAGTGACCCCTCGCCAATTCGCGCTTTAAGTTTCGCGGTTTTAGTTATTCACTGATTTTTCAGAAATATATAATATAAGAAAAAAATCAAGTAAAAATGTTGGAAACATCACAGGATGTTGTGCGTGTTCTCACAGCGAAGAAATGTTGTGAGCCAGCCCGGCCCCTTTAAGAAGGTGGCCTTATGGGTAATGATGTGTGTGTCGTGGGTAGGGCTGCACGATTATGAAAAAAATGATAATCACGATTATTTGGATCAAAATCACGATTACGATTATGAATCAAGATTATTCAACAATAAAAAAATATTTTTTGTTCAGAATGTTATTTAAAATCACGATATGAAATATAACCAAGAAAGTATTGCATAAGGGATGGACAAATTATATAAAAGGCAATAGCATGAAACCTAGGCGGTCCTAGAGATTTTTGGCCATAAACACCAGCCTGTAAACATGTCTTAGCTTCAAGAACGCCCAAAGGCAGGTCGCTACATTGTCCCCTACACTACATTGTACATGGTCACGATTAATCACGATTTTCAAAATTTTAATCGTGGCAACCAAAAATCACAATTTCGATTATTTTTCGATTAATTGTGAAGCCCTAGTCGTGGGACAGCAGAACGAAAAAGAGGTAAGATGAAAAGTGGAGTGAGCATCAACAGCAGTCCAGCGTGTATAGATTTACATTCTCTGTTAACCGACAGGAGCCGAACAATACAACCTGTGTGATGTTACAAGTTCCTGCAGTGCCAGAATAAAGTGCCAGTTCCATGCAGAGAAAACCGGACTTTTTGTTTTGTTGGTGTTAGCCACTAATTACAAGCCAAAAATAGTACAATACCAGCAGTTTGTTTACTACGGTTCAGTGACCAGAGGCTGTGAAGGTAACAGAAAGACCACAGTTGAGCCTTTGTCTTGTTTCGCTGCAGTGCCTCGCTACTTTTTTTGGGGTTTTTTAAACATATTTTAAACACATTATTTAGGCTCGGGGGGCTCCAGCTCCAGTTCGCGGATTTTGATTTTCGCGCCAGTCCCCATTAACCGCGAAAAATAAGGGATCACTGTAAAACCTTGTCTATTAGAAGGGATTGAGTCAGCAATAAAACAGTCTCTGACGGTGTTCCAGGAGTTACATTCTAAGGCACAAATGAAACGACCCCAAACCTCATTGGGAAGTTTAACACCAATAGCTTTTCAAATAATACAGCTGAAATGCACTTCCTGCTTGGGAGGCTGCTGAGACCAGCTGTGGCATCTCCAAGTGCTGAAGAAGAGCAACAGACTTAATTTCACTAATCCACCCTTAGACCTTGACCTCTGTGAAGATGTAAAAGACCCAGTGCTGAAATAGAAACTCTGGACCGCTTTAGGTCTTGGTGCTCCTGGTCAAAATGTGCCTTTTGAACTCAAAGTAGATGATGTAAATGGTGTCCCATTGTGAGGCCCCTGGAAGGTGGGGGCTTGTCTTGAGATCTGAAAACTCTTTTCTCCTTTACTACAACTCTGTGGTTCAAATCAAGTTTCTCATTTATAGTGAGAGTCATTGAGGCTGGGGAGTATTTGTGTTGGGGGTGTTGAAAAAAACTCCTGTAGCAGGTTCCTCACATCTGGGTTTCATTGACAGCCGGCCACATTTGTGTCTGTGGACCTTTCTTGCTGTGATTTATCACCAAATCAAATGTGGATGTGAATTCTTATGAGTGGATGTTCAGGATTCACTGAGCAGCCACTTCTGCTTGGTTACAGATGTATATGTAGACACCTGAGATCAACCTCTACATCAGTGGCGGCTGGTGAAAAAAAATCTTGGTGGGGCTGGTGTGCCAACATTTTTCCCTGCCTAATCTAGCATAAGCATTAAAATGAACAGTTGGAAAATGACAACAGGTCCACAATAATAATTTAATTTCAGTTTCCAGTTTCAAATAAGAAGTAACAATTTACAGCTATATTAGACTTTATGCTATCACATACTATACAATCAAGGGGTAAATTGTCCCTCCGGAAGGATGCTGTGCAGCCTCTCCAATAAGGCTCCAGCTATTGAATCCACACAGCTGTTGGGTAGCTTGATGAATCAATAGAACCGCTCCTGTATATTGTTGGGTCCATCAATGTACCTCAGTACCAGGACTAGCTGACATCATGTCCCCACACTGCTTATTCAAAAGCACCACAAAATTTAACACAATTGATTATCTTGGACACAATATTACGGTTTTTATCTACCTCTTCATTGTGCTTCTTTCAGTAATGTGGCCCATCATCTGCTGCGTTGCTATGCTAATCTTTCCGAGCACAGCTAGCTTTACACAGTTTTCCATGTGAACTTTGGATATCTCATGTTTCTTGAACCGTTCAGAGGTGCTTTAAGTCAGTTAGTCCAGTCTTTGTCCAAGTCCAATCACATCTGTCACTTCTGAAGAGGATACAGGGGAAACAGAAAAGTTCATTAGCTGCTCCACAACCTGCCAGCCACGTCTCAGGGTTTAACAAACTCTGACAAAAACTCAGTTTGTATGATTTACCTTTCTCCTTCGTTTACTGGAAAATGTTAATTTCAGGCTTGTCGGGTCCCAGCTCCTTAACGAGAAGTTTTTTCTCCGTCGTCCGTCTCACAAAAGGGAACATTAATAATGATTTCACCGAATTAGGTGGAAGCTGCTCTTGAACTCCAGTTGTCGCCATCTCTCTTCCTCGTCGCCGCATTTTTTTTTTTCTCCCGGAGGACGAGTCTGGGAGTCGCTCTACGAAATAAAACTACCGCTGGCCCTTCACGTAGCTCTAGCTCATAAACCTTCACGCATTTTACGTAGCTGTTGGGGCGATATTTCCAGCGCCCCATCGGCATTAAATTTGGTGACGTTGATAGGCCAATTATCAATCATTTTTCCCTAGCAACCATAACCGGATTGGCTATTTAGCTGCAGGTCAGGGGCGCTTTGCCGAGCGCCCCGTGAGAGAATGATGCACTGTAGGTCGGTGGAAATTCACTGTTTAATGAGTGTCAGTTGGTGGAAATGTTGTTTAAATTATTTAAATCGCATGTAGGCAAACACATACTATTAATTAATCTGATGCTGATTAAAAAAATAAATAAAAATAAAATATAATAAATATTTTTCCCCTCCACAGCTGGTGGGGCGGCGCCCCAGCGCCCCCTATGGGCCAGCCGCCTCTGCTCTACATGTCTGATAGGTATATAGTTGTTCCTAGAATAGCTTTTTTTCCTTCTGAAATCCTTGCTTCATGAATTTTATCAAGGTTCTTAAGATTTCATAATCTGTACTTCCTACAGACACACTGCTCTCTCCTGCTACTTCAGACTACAGCTCTCACGGGTCAAGAGGAAAACGTATTAATTAAATTAAGCCATTTTATGGCTGTTAGATAAGTCTGTATAGCACGATGGACGGCGCGCTGGAAACTGGGATGCCAGTTGTGCATCAAGCTGGCTTGTGCCACTTTTTGCCTGACCATCTGCCCTGCGTCTCGCTTCAGCGAGCATCCTAATTGCCTCTGGTTGAGCCATGCCGACAACTTGTTGATGATCAGAAAGAGGAAGGTTCAGTGTAACTGTATGAAAATTATTGTAAAGTTCCACTGAGGCAATGTACAAGTATCAGACATACCCGCTGAGCAGATCTGGCCCAAATCTGAACCCAAGACATTTTGAAACATGTTTTTCATCTGAGCTCTGTCACTGTTAAGAGCTTTTACTCCAGTGAAGCCATTGAGACATGCCGTCCTATTTTTAGATGCTCTGGGTAAAAGAGTCACCTTCGCCATTAATGGAATTGGATCCACACTATTATCCAGTGCAATTACATTACAGAGATAACTCGTTCCACTCGGGCATCAAGTCTTCTCTACTGACAGGCAATGCTAATGTTACACATTCGTGTACCCACGCGCACATGATTGTTCATTCAGCTTAATTAAAGTGAATACAAAATGACAGCAGTGAGTAGATGATGAGAGATGTTGGAGGACTTTTTGCTTGCATGTCTATTGTTTATTCATAGGACTGTAACTAGACTGCAACTCAGCAGAATTAGTAATCACGGATGCACTGTTTCCCATTTCCTTGTCAAAAATTATAATCAACTGCATACAAAATAGTTGTAAAAAAAAAAAAAAAGATTTTTTTGTCATTCCCTGTTTTTTCTTCTTCTTCTTTTTTTTTTTTTTTTTTTAAAGCCCTGCCCACAAATAACATTTTCTCCAAAACTGAAGCAGATTATGGTCTTAAACTCTTACTGGAAACAAAAAGAAAAAAAAAATACAGGTCCTTCAGGTTCCTGGGTAGAGGTATTTGTTGAGACACCACCAGAAAGGGAATTATATCCCTCTTTATGCATCAGGTTACAGACCCATAACCTGTTGTGATGCCTGTGAACGATGGCATGAGCTGCAGACTATGCTGCACCCGCTTTAGTTTTAGCTTTTAAGCTTTATAGCTTTGGGGATGTTCAGCTGTTCAGATGTTGATGCTGTTTTAGGTGTTGGATTAATCGGGTTTTCCAAAATCTTTTCGTTATTGTTCCTCCAATGGTGTTTTTTTTTGGGTCTTTTGAATTTTAAAAAAAGAAAACGTCACTCCTCTTGATCTAGCTGTTTGCACAATGAATTTAATTTAAAAAATGAGGCAATCATGAAGGCGTGACTTAGATTTTTTATTTTTTATTTTAAATGCCGTAAGACAATATTTACAGTAAGTTCAAGCACGTCACCACATGCCATTAGTTCATGTCATACGTGTGTCATGTTCAGAAACAAACTGTTGGCACTAAAATGCCAGGAGAAAATGTGCCAAGGACTGTCCACACAAAGTGTTCCATCTGTGGGGGGAAAAAAAAGGAAAAAACCTTGAAGGAGACATTGGGGACTAATTTCAACTTCAGTCATCATCTGGCAAGAATTCCCCGTATAGAAGTAAGTGCTACAATATTGTTTTGTTCAGTTTATAGCAGAGTGGTCTTCCTATGGCTGTGAGTGAAGGGTCTTTCTGACCAGTGAACTCAAGTTGAAAATCACTTTTTTTTGTTCTCTTTAACTGGCTGGTAGCTGTGGTGATACCATGTAGATCTGTAGCTGTAGCCTGTTGATGTAAAAATGGGGTGAACTACATAACGTTAGCAGAGACTGTTACCCAGCAGGCATTAAGCACTGTCAAGTCATGCAGGTGTCCTTTCAGTAAAAACAGCTGATTTCTATGTCACTTCAATTTTTGTTTATTTAAATGTTAGTCACTTTGGACAAACAAACTGCCAAAAACCAGGCTATAACCATGTAATCAAGGTTGCTAATTTAGCCGTAAGGTGATTTGGAAAGAAGTGATAGGCAAGGACTTGTAAATAATCCCTCAAGTGTGATGATTTTGAAATGGAACAAGAACTTTCATGCTTGGACATGCTTAAATGTGTTTTTAAGACTGTGCATGTGTTTAAAAAGCTGACAGCTGTGCCATTTGGACTGGATTGACTTGGATTTCTGTCCGATCAATAGTTGACGACAGTAACAATAATTTCCATGTGTATTAGCATCTATACTGGCAGCTCAGGCAGTAAGATTTCCTCTGACTGGCTAGATATATTGTGGACATTTAGAGGATGACGCCCTAGTAAGGACGCCCTAGTTCTTTGATATGTTCCTGTGTCCCAAAACTGGTCGACGCCACAACGGTCCCCATCTTTAACAGGTTGTGGGGAAAGCCCCGTACGTGCTATTTGGTCAATACTTGAGTTTTGTGTTAGCGAGCTGGCTTCTAAAGAGTTAAGGAGGCCTCACAAACCTGTTACATGCTGAAACTAGGGATGGGCATAATTAATCGATTAATTGATGATTGATCATTAACAATTTGGTCGAAGACATTCATTTTCGTCGATGAACTGAATGTTTTTTTTTTTTTTTTTTTTTTACCAAATGTAGGTTATCAGTGCACGTCCTCAAACAATGCGATGCATTTCGCTGTGCCACCGATAGAAATTTGGCAACAGGGGGCAACATTTCACCATCACCCTACCCTGGCTTGCCTCAGTTGTTACATGCAAGCTTCTGTAGGTCCTCGCCTAATCATGAAGCGGTTGCGGTGAAGTGTGGCGTGGCACCATTTTCGTTTAGAAAATGAGCAAGTGTACTGCAATCACTGCAATGCAAATTACAAATACAATTAATCCACAACGACAATGATGTATCACTTGAACAACGCGCATCCAAGCCTTGTAAAGGACGGTGGAGGCGGTTCATCATCAACCTAGCCAAGCCTAGCCTAGCCTCAACTCGGGTGTTAGCACAGACCAGAAGGAGCTGCACCGCACATCGAGCACACAACAAGCGCATCTTTTTAAGAAACAAAAAGCCTGTAATACTGGCGCCTTGATATAAATTGTCCTTGTTAAGTAGTCTCCTCGATATCTCTTGTTTTATTATCGTTGTTTTTTTAAAGAAAAGAAACAGGAAATGTCACATTATTGTCGACCACAACATCCGGGCCACTGAACACATCTGGGCATGTGCGGGCCATAGCAACCAGGCCAAAGGGGAAAACAAACGTCCCGCCGATGTGATAGTTTTCAATATAAAAATGTTAATGATTAATCGATTATTAATCATTGATTCTCCCGACGATCGACGAATAAATCTCGACCAAATGCCCATCCCTAGCTGAAACAAGTAGAAACTATAAAGAACCCAGTGTAACTTCACAGTATCTGTTTGTAGCCTTTTAGAACGCCTGGATGAAAGTAGTGATTGAAACCACGCAGTCAGTGGTCGGGATTTAAAAGCTGAAAAAATGGTATCCGAGTAAAAGGCTATCTGTAGGATTGAAGATGATATTAACCATCAGACTAGATAAACGGATGGCATCATTTGATTTCCATTATTTCTAGCTCAGCTAGCCAATAGCAGAATGAAGAAGAAACATTTTTATTGTAGGATTGAAGTCGTACCACAGTTGGCTTGAAATTAATGAAACACTAATGTCTTTTTTTTTCCTTTTTGCATAAGAGCCACAGTAAAGATATAAACTGACTGATGATGGGAAACTCAGGTCATGTTTGGTTTTCCTGCTTGTTGTAGCACTGATTGATGGTTAAGAGGATCACACATGCATTTGGGGTCCTGACACTTTATCCCCTCTCCCTCGCTGGACGGGGAGCTTAGTGTGCAGACTGAGTTTGGGTAAAAATAGCCCAGACAAGGCTGTAATATGGGTTGTTTTCTAATTCAACACAGACTGCCGCGCTGAACCACAAGTTGGTTGTTACACAATAATACTCGGTAATAAAGTTTAATGTTCAGTCAGTAAACCTGAAGTTTTGAGGGTTTTCTTTGTTTTTTATTCCAGGCAAAAGGCAGTAAATTGTGTGGAAGTGCAAAATACAGCAACATTTCAGTGATAATCTCACACCTAAAGGTTCTCAAGGGCAAATTGGTGTCTTTTGTGAGTTCTTTCTAGCTATCTCTTTTTTTTGTTTTTTGTTTTTTGCTCTGTTTACCACATGAATCAAAGGTGCTGTAAATAGTTATTCATATCTTGTAGTTTCTTTGTAATATGAAGCGGTTATGTGTAGAATGTAAGTGATGGAGCTTAAGTACATATGACAGATGACAACTAGGTCACATCTGTGGAGCCATAAACAGCAGGAACACAATAAAAAGTCACTATAACTTGCAAGACTATGACCCAAGCCTTTTAAGAGGATTAGTTCATTCAAACCAGACACAAGTTAACATAAAAATGACTCCAACATTTTAATCTTCACTTGAGGTGTTTCCTACCTTTTTGTAAAAAGTGTCAATGCCTGTGAATGGGAAATGAAAGAAATCCTCTTAAAGTGACTGCTGACATGGTGGCTGTTGTACTCACACGAGTGGGCAGCGTTTTTTTTTTTTCTCTTAAAAAATTAAAGCGACACTTGCTGACATGAAAGATTGTTCCAAGAGGTTGCAAAGATTTCCTGAAGGCATCTTTAAATTTTTCTATTCAAATATGACCAAGAAAGACCACTGGTTTTTTTTTTGTTTTTGTTCTGGTTTGTGGTTTGGTCTGTCTTCTTCTTCCAAGTTTAGTTTCCAGATAATGACCATGACTGTGTTTATTAAAGCCGCATGAAATTATCTGATACCACCTGCTGTGATTATATATCTGCAGTATCATGCTGAGATGCAAGTTGCCCTTAAGTTGCAGAGCTGGCGGTTCTATTTTCTGATACTCTGACTTAACAGCAGCTAACTCAATGAGTTTATGTTGCAGAGTGGTCACTCTGAAGTCTTAACTTTCAAAGGATAGTTTTTGTTTTGTGTAAACATTAGCAGTCGGTTTCTTGTCTTCTTGTGATGTGTTCAATTAGCAGCTCAGAGTTTGAATTGTGTTTTTATTTAACTGAAAGGGTTCTTCATAGGATTACAGCAGAACTGTTTCTCGTTTGTTTGGTGTATTGCATGTGTCGATTGTATCATGATTTATGTGACTAAAACTGGCTTGAACGATCTCTGTGCCATCTGCCCCCGGTAGCAGGGACGCTTGTTAGGGAGAGGTTAAAAGCGAGAAGTTGACACTTGCAAATGCTGCCAGGAAGAGTCTTCACAACAGGATGTTGAGTTAACTAGTTCAGTTTCAGCTTAGTTCTGCAAAAGTAAGAACAGAAAAACAAGTTATTGTCAAGTAAGAGCAGGAAATGGTAATACAGCACTGGAGTTATTTTTAGGTTTCAGTGATGGCTAAGTGTTGCTAAGAGGAGGATTAACACCAGGAACACAACTATTAGTTGATAGCATTTGACTTTTATTTTTCCCTTCAGTCTAAATCTTAAGCTAAAAGATGCTCCCATTAACAGTCAATTTGTTTTTATCATCTTAAAGGTTTTCAAAGTAATATCATCTGAAAAAAAAAACAACTTGCTTTTTTCCCCAAGTGTCACAAAACTGAGGTTTCTGTTGATGAAGGGGAATGGCAGCTGTCATCCACAATACAATCAAATGTCATGCTGCATAAAGTGTAAAATCCAGCATCCTGGAGAGGAAGGCATGCTGTTCTTTGGTGAAGATGTGTAGCTACATGGCTCTAAAAATGAATATGGTTGTTTGTAGATTTGTGTTTTTGTCAGGTGAATCTCCAAACGACCTAGAAAACTCCCCCCCATTTTAGCCAAAGACCCCAGCATGCTGCAAGTAGAAGATATGCTTCGCTACGATAACAATGCTACCAGGCCATTTTATGAAAACTTAAAAGCAAAAACGTTCCCCCACATGCTGACAAGTGTCTTGTTTCAAGTTAAATAAGCAGCTGAATTTCAAAATGTCAAAGTGTCCATTTAAGGGAGCACCACGCTGTTATGTGCTTAGTTGTTTGGGCTCAGTTCAATGCTGGTAGGAGGTAAATCTAAATAGCAGTTTGGCTTGTTAGGGTTTGGAGAAGTTAGATGAAGCATTGGCAATGCTTCGTAGAGCCAAACATGGGCTCATTACGGAAAAGCAAGGATGGACAAACAGCTGGATGCATCTCCCTCTCCCTCTGTTTCTGCATTTCTGCATCTCCCACCAACTCTCTATTCATTCCTTTGCCTCTCTTCTGTCCTCCCATTTGTCTTTAAGTGTTACAGTCCACTGCTTTCCTCTTCTCTCCCTCTGTATTTCCAAGATATCTTTGTTCTTAGTCTTGTCTCACGAGCAGCATGTATGCTTGCCTGTTGAAATCTCTTGAGTTGTATTTTGGTATGTGTGCATGTTGACTTGATTTTAATACATGTACTAGTTGGAAAACTAGCTGGCCACGATACTTGTGGGCGTTGGGGTAAATTCCAGGACGTATAGCTCTGGTGGTAATTTTGACAGCAGTTTGTCTCATTTTTGGTTATAGTCCATCCATCCATTATCCTTACCCCTGTACTCCTATCTTGGGTCACGGGGATCTTTGGGTGAAAGGCAGGGGTACACCCTGGACAGGTCACCAGTCCATTGCAGGGCCACATGTAGACGAACAACCACGCACACTCACAATCACTCCTACGAGCAATTTAGAACCACCAATTAACCTGACATCTATGTCTTTGGACTGTGGGAGGAAGCCCACGCAAGCACAGGGAGAACATGCAAACTCCACACAGAAAGGCCCCCGCAGAGGTTTTGAACCAGGGACCTTCTTGCTGTGAGGCAACAGTGCTGACCACCAAGCCACCATGCTGCCCTGTCATAGTCTTGTGACGAAAGTTTCACGATTTCGTTTTACGTTTTCCTCATAACTAAGTCATCAGAATTGATTTCAGTTTTAGTCTAGTTGTAGCTGATTAAATCTATTGTGGATTCACACAGCAGTGTTGTGTCCATCATCTACGTTGTCTCTATAGAATTTGAACAAGGTGAAGGCATCCATTGCTGAACTGAACTGTTGGGTTGCGTCGGTAGCGTTGCCTTTGTCAAAAACTGCAATGTTGGGAAGCGATCCCTCAAAAAACGTATAAATAACAAGATCAGCTTGATAGAAATAATTTAATCAACTGAATTTAAGTAAAACCAAATTTATATTTGAAAAATTTTGAACAGACATTTCAGTAAATGTGATGAAAAACCAAGTTAAAATAGAATGAGAAATGAAATTTCCTTGAGTGCTAATGGACCACAGAATTTGCTGGAAAGCTCAAATATGTACGATCAAAACATCGAGCCACTTAGTTCATCGAGTAGAGTTTCAAGATTGCACTAGTGTAATCTTGTAAAATATTTATATAAAACAAAATATTAGTGTATTGGGTAAAATATTCAAGACTGACTACATTTTAATGTTAATGAAGCTCCTTGATGTTGCTGCTAAACTGAGACTGCTAACAAAATGTTGGTTTCTGATACTCAGAAGTGACTTATTTCTGTGCTAAGCTTTTAGAGATCAAACATCTGATCTTGATCAAGAAATACTGTCATGTACAAAGTCAAGGAAAATGCTTCTGATATTTAAAATAATAAGATTATTATATACAAAATATGCAAGGATATTATATATTAATTCTTCAAACCCTGACAGCTGACAATTTGTGTGTTGAAACATGCTCTTGTGATTTTCCTCTTTTCTCATTTGTGACAGTTGTCACATGCATGCACACACACATGCATGCACACACACATGCGTGCACACACACACATGCTGACTCCCTGAATTCTTGACCCCGGGGCCACAGAGGGCAGGAGTTAGAAGAATTTAACTGTGTGTGTATTGGGCCCAGAGTTTCACATGGGCTGTTCTTGGCTTTGACCTCTGTCTGTGTCAGTGTGTGTTCATGTGACCTCGGGGTGTGTAAGGCCAGTGTGGGCTGCTGTAAAGTCAGCAGAATCACGACTCTGAGCTTCTCCAGTTTTAGTTAGTTCCCTGCTTTACAAAGGGGAGATTGTATCTGGTGATTAGTGAGCCCAGTGTACGTTTTCGGGAACACTATCCATCAGTTTACATTTGCAAAGACTAAAACCTTAAACATTAGGTACTTCAGCTTGCTGTCCATTCTGACAACAAGACAGATTGTTCTCTGTAGATGTTTTGTTTTTCCTCCACAATGAGCTCCTTCAGCATTGTATTTGCTGAAAGTACCCCTTGGTACGCTTTACATTAAAATTTCTAAAGCAAAAGGGGGCTGTAAATAACAGCATATCATTCGTTCTTTCCATTTTCAATTGTCAATCAAAAATTAAAAAATTAAAAAAGTGACTTTTTATTTCATTTTTCTTTTTAATCTAAAACAAAAAATGAAAAAAAAAATGCCTGTATTTTCCTATTTCAATTTTAGACTTGGATCAAAAATACAAAATGAAAAAACGGGCCACAGGACTGAATTTTTTTTAAATTTTAAATTGCTCCGGTTCACGTGACCCGGAAATGGCTTTGTGTGCTGCAGTTCGGGTAGCATGGCTACCCGCTGGAATTAAATTCTAGTTTGATCAAGGACTTATTCAACAGCGGTTTGACACAGGCCGAAACTTCCTGCACGTTGCAGCAGATGGGTATCCTGTAGCGATAGATACACATGAAACAATGTACGTAGAGAATTTATTTGGTCATACATTCTTTGTAATTCAAAGTCATTCCCAGGGGCAATGACTGACACATATTCAATGCACCACAACCAGCTGTGGTTAAGATCCAGCTGCCTGGGATTATAAACCCGTCCAGTAGGTGGTGTTGTATGCAGATGAAGCTTTTAGTAATGAACCCTTTCTGGAACCAATTGGCTCAAGTGGTTCGATGCCTCACGAGGCTTCATCTCACCATCACTGCAGGATACCCATCTGCTGCAACGTGCAGGACATTTCAGCGTGTGTCAAACTGCTGTTAAGTCCTTGATCAAACTAGTAGTTAATTCCAGCGCCGGCATGTTACCCGAACTGCCGCGCACAAAGCAATTTGAATCCGTGTATCATTCGTTCTTTCCATTTTCAATTGTCTATCAAAAAATCAACACAAAAAACAAAAAAAAAAATGCCTGGTTTTTCATATTTCAATTTTAGACTTGGATGGTCCTGTTTACGTGGCCCGGAAATGGCTTTGTGTGTGGCAGTTTGGGTAGCAACTGGGTAGCAATATTAACAATTCAGTCTTTAAAAAACAAATAAAAAATTCTGGACTGCAACAAAACCTTTCAAGGCCCTTTGCTTGAGTCGATCACGTGATTACTCCATTTAACATCAAATCTGCTCCATGCATTCACTGTGATGCTCCATTCGCTTACTCTTTACTTCGGCGCAGCTCCATCTAGTGGCGCAGATGTGTAATGACATTTGAAAAGTTTAGACCTCGATTATAAGACAACCCCCATTTTTAAGAATATGATTTGCGTTTTTGTGCACACCAGCATCTTCTGTACCATGTAAAAAGGCCAGACAGGTTGTGTCTAAAAAAGGAATCGCTCAAAATGCATATTTCAATGCCCTCTTCGTAGTTCGACCACCACTTTCACTGTTCTCTACCTGCTCAGGTCCATGATATTCTCCTGAAGTGACAAAAAAAACATTATTACCTGACCTTCCACATCATATGATAATTCCATTCTGGAAAACTTTACACACACAAAATACATTCATACATTCAAAATAGCTGTAAATATCTAGGTAATTTATCTTATCTAGTTGAAGTATGGAGCTGAGCTCCCCTCTGCACTGCCATATTTTATCCATTTGTGTAGGAGTTTTCCCAAGGTGCAGGATGTCGTCTTTGCAGTATGTTCATTGTGCAGCTTTTTTTTTTTTTTTTTCTCATACACTGAAGCTTTATGGCATCACAAATGCTGTCCCCCAGACAGCCCTCAGAGCAGTTTGGTCTGAAAGTGTCCATGGGTGTAAAAATACAATGGCTGCTTCAAGACAGTCAGAATGGACAATTTATTTTGCCAGTGGCTTAAAGAAATGATGGCCTGACTTATAAAGCGACTCATTTAAATAGTTATAGATTGTCGTTGTGTGTATCAAAATATGAGGACTCCGTTTAGTTTTTTCAGTACAAATCTGTAATTCGAGAGACCGCATTCATTAAAGTGTGGTACAACAGTTGGCTTGGACAGGAGGGCAGTGGATGTTTTCAGTCAGAAGAAATGTGTTGCTGAACAGTAGATCATGTCTTTTGTCATTATTTGTCATATTGGGCCTAGAGACAAAGATTGTCCTGAACACACAAAAAATGTGCGCACAAATTCAAATGAAGGCTCACACACCCTATACACAAACACAGACTGTGCATCTGTGGCTGCAGGCAAGCCTTCCAGGCAGGATTTTGCTATTGACCTTGACCAGCGCCAGGGAGAAGCTGGGAATACTGTGTATTTTCAGACATGAGCTGTGTGTGTGTGTGTAATTATCCTTATGAGGGCTGTAGATGAATATGGTGGTAGTGGAAAGCCCGGGAGATGAGGGGATGGCATACAGCACGCACTAACACACAAAGGAACACACACGATGAGATCTGTCCATCCTGGTTTTGTTTTTTTTTTTTCTTCTGTGTGTGTGTGTGTGTGTGTGTTTATACGTGTGTGATGGGGAGGGAGGCTGGAGCAGGGCCTACTTACTCTGACTCTCATGTGGGTTAAATTCATGTGTACATGTGTGTAATATTGTGGATATGTATCTGTGTTTGTGTGTGTGCGTTTGTGTGAGTGTGTGGGTGCTATTGTGTTGGTATGCCATTACTGAATCTCATTTTCTACATTTCTCTCTTTGTTGCTGTTGAATCTACAGGGTAATGGGTTTATTAAGTTTGTCTTGCAGGAGTGTGTGTGTGTGTGTGTGTGTGTGTGTCATTGTGTGCACAGAGACAAACATTGTGTTTGCATGTTGTTTCTTGATATGTGTCATGTGTACTTTCCATTGATGTTGGTTTTGTGTGCATGTGTGTGTCCCTGAATCGTGTACTGTGCGTGTGCGTGCATGTGTGTGTGTCCCAGGTTCTGTGGTCCGCAGAGATCAGATGAAAGGAAAGGGGCCTGTGACTGATCCACTCCTTCTGAACAAGGGAATTCAACTCCCCCTCACCCTTTTTCCTCTCACCCTGCATTCTGTCTCTCACCCATTTTTCCATGTTGCTGTCACTCCCCCTCAGTGTTTCTCTCCCTCATTTCTCTCTCTTCGTCTCCCCCCTTTCAATCTCTTTCTTTCTGAGCATGTGACCCACTTTCACCACCCACATCTCTCTCTGTCTCCCCCCTTTTATTCTCCCCAAGTCCCATCTGAAGACAGTCTGCTGAGAGCCAACCAGGAGGGACAGGAAGACAGACAGACGCAGAGAATTAAAAGAGAAGCAGAGCTGTCTGTGTTCTTTACGTTCAGTATCAGCCTCCGTGATTTGATGCCTAATGTGATAGCTCTACATGAGAAAGAACAAGTGTTTGCGAATGAACTCCATCTTAGTGATGGACTGTAGGTGATGGAAGGAATGAAAGAAGAAGTAAAAAAGATGTACCTGAGGTCTGCCAGCAGCGCTGACTCAGTCTTTGAGCTGCTGTTAGGAAGCTGAGTGTGTGAGTTTTTCTGTAGGTGGTTCAGCACAAGTGTTGTCTGGACATTTGTATTCTTATCTTTGGTTTTGCTTCCTCTGCTACACTTTTGCGTAGTTTTTTTTTTTTTTATTTTGTCCCACTAGATCTGGGAATTATCTTGACCATTTATATGTATGTTGAAGACATTTCCAGACGACAGCCCTGCAATATACACAAGTAACAAGCTGACATCATTTATATTTGAAAATGTTCGTATCATTTGGACTGGACTATAGAAGCATCTTTTTTTTTTCCAAGCTGTTGCAACATCAAGCCAGTTTTAAGGAAACTAAAACAAAATCATACATGTTTGACCTAAGTTAAGTGATCAAGGGTGAATTCCAATTCCTCCCTTAACCCTCAATCTCAACCCTCAATCTCAAAAATGCGCGCTCCCGCTAAGTGCAAGTGTTGTCCCGATTCTTAGCAAGTCAAGTTGAGGGACGAGATTTGAGGGCTGTATCGCCCTCAAAATTGAGATTTTCCGACACCACCCTTGGAAGTAAGGGCTACCCAGAAGGCACTGGGTAATTTAGCCAAGACATCTTTGAAAATGATGGTGGCAAAAAAAACTAGCTACAAACGTAAGTATCTTCATATATCTTAAAGATATAAATGTTATGAAACCATTTTATTGTCTTTGTTTGAGATTTTTTTCATGGATTAACATCGTTGTTGCGTAACATTTATTTTTTTGATTTACAATGTTTGCTGCCGGACCGGCAGTCCCGTCAGGGGTCCCAGTCGGCTTCACGTTACTTGTACTTGTCGGTGGTCCCGGTCCGCCGTCCCGGGACCGGCGGCCGGGGGTCCTGGTCCTGTCGGCGGTCTGCGTCGCCTTCACGTTACTTGTATACCTTGTTGTGTAGCGACGGAGGACTGAATAATGTATCCTCTATTGTGTTATTTGCTAATATTATTTAGAGAATATACAGCACTCTTTTCAATGTTATCCCTGTGTCATTTCAGGAAATACAGAGACAACACGGGCTCTGATACATTTCAGTCTGAAGACGTAACTGCACTCGAGGGGTGTCCCATTTCTAAGTCACAAGATAGCCCTTACACTTACTTTCGAGGGTTAAGATTGAGGGCCAAAAATTGAGGGTTAAGGGCGAGGGTTGAGATTGAGGGTTAGGAGAGGAATTGGAATTGGCCCTAAGTTAAGAGCTGCAGTTCTCAGAGCAACTAAGCTGAATTCTAATTTGCTTTATAACCACCTGGAACAAATATTGGGGAAGTTTTTATGTCTTTCCATTGACAAATTGGAAAATGTTGGGATTGTGGCATTAATGACAGATAAAAAAAATGGCTTTCGATCAATGGGTAGAGTTGGTTCTCCAATTGGTCTCTGGCTGAGTCACATGTCAAAGTGTCTTTAGGCAGGACACTCGGCCTCACGTTGCTTCCTGAGGTGCTCATCAAGGTTTGATTGTTGAAAAATCAAATGCTATAGAGTGAATTGAAGCACTGTATTGCACATGTGATTGTCTGAAAGCCATTCTGATATGCTTTTGTTGAACCTGGATGAGGTTCAAAAGGCCGTATATTAGTGCAAAGACCATTTACCAAGTACAGCAAATCCTCACAGTTCCCGGTCTCAGCAATCTGAGAATAACTTCACTACCTTTTTTTCTTTTTGACATGATTTGCCCAAGTCAAAAGAAACTAGATATCCAGTAACTAGGCCACAAAATACTGCTATGAAGTCCAGTGACTTGAAAAGGCGGTAATTAAAAGTCCTTCCACAGTCATGAGATCATGGTGTTTGTGCTGCTATCAATTGTACAGCCAGTCTAATAAAAGCAAATCACAGGCTTAATGTCAAACAAGCTATCAATTAGCCATCTGTTACAAAACAGTAGAGCTCCTGCATGTCTACTGACTGGACTGTTAACACATTTAATGAGCTTCAGTCTCCAGTAAAACACTCTGATCCCATGAGAAAATGCAAACCATTGACATTCCTGTCTCTTTTTTCAGAGAAACAACTGCATCCAGACTGACGTGCTAATTATAGAAGGATGAGTTCCTCAAAAAAGGAATAAATCTCCAAAAGAAACTAGGAAGTGAAAATACGTGTGAAAACATACACAGAAATGAGAAAATCAATAAATGTGAAAATACAAAGAAGTATATACACTACTCAAAAAATTAAAGGAACACTTTGTAATCAGAGTATAGGATCAAGTCAATTAAACTTCTGGGATATTGATTTGGTCAGGTAAGTAGCAGAGGGGGTTGTTAATCAGTTTCAGCTGCTTTGGTGTTAATGAAATTAACAACAGGTGCACTAGAGGGGCAACAACGAGACGACCATCAAAACAGGAATGGTTTTACAGGTGGAGGCCACTAACATTTTTTTCCCCTCCTCATCTTTTCTGACTCTTTTTCACCAGTTTTGCATTTGGCTAGGGTCACTGTCACTACTGTTAGCATGAGGCGATACCTGGACCCTACAGAGGTTGCACAGGCAGTCCAACTCCTCCAGGATGGCACATCAATATGTGCCATTGCCAGAAGGTTTGCTGTGTCTCCCAGCACAATCTCAAGAGCATGGAGGAGATTCCAGGAGACAGTTACTCCAGGAGAGCTGGACAGGGCCGTAGAAGGTCTACAACCCATTAGCAGGACCGGTATCTGCTCCTTTGTGCAAGGAGGAGCAGGAGGAGCACTGCCAGAGCCCTACAAAATGATCTCCAGCAGGCCACTGGTGTGAATGTCTCTGACCAAACAATCAGAAACAGACTTCATGAGGGTGGCCTGAGGGCCCGACGTCCTCTAGTGGGTCCTGTGCTCACTGCCCGGCACCGTGGAGCTCGATTGGCTCCCCACAGAACACCAGAATTGGCAAGTCCGCCACTGGCGCCCTGTGCTATTCACAGATGAGAGCAGGTTCACCCTGAGCACATGTGACAGACGTGAAAAGGTCTGGAGAAGCCGTGGAGAACGTTATACTGCCTGTAACATCATTCAGCATGACTGGTTTGGTGGTGGGTCAGTGATGGTCTGGGGAGGCAGATCCATGGAGGGACGCACAGACCTATACAGGCTAGACAACGGCCCCCTGACTGCCATTAGGTACTGGGATGAAATCCTTGCACCCATTCTCAGACCCTTTGCTGGTGCAGTGGGTCCTGGGTTCCTCCTGGTGCACGACAATGCCCGGCCTCATGTGGCGAGAGTATGCAGGCAGTTCCTGGAGGATGAAGGAATTGATACCATTGATTGGCCCCCACGCTCGCCTGACCTAAATCCAATAGAGCACCTCTGGGACATTATGTTTCGATCCATCCGACGCCGCCAGGTTGCACCTCAGACTGTCCAGGAGCTCAGTGATGCCCTGGTCCAGATCTGGGAGGAGATACCCCAGGACGCCATCCGTCGTCTCATTAGGAGCATGCCCCGACGTTGTCAGGCATGCATACAACGCACATGGGGGCCATACAAATTACTGAATACCATTTTGAGTTGCTGCAATGAAATTTCAGCAAAATGGACTAGCCTGCCGCATCATTTTTTCACTGTAATTTTTGGGGTGTCTTTGAATTCAGCCCTCTGTAGGTTGATAATTTTCATTTCCATCAAATGATGTGGCATCCTTTTGTTCCTAACAAATCACCCAGTCCATATTAGTATAAATAAACAGCATGATTTTTTCCCCCCATCGAGATCTGATGTGTTTTCAAAGTGTTCCTTTAATTTTTTTTGAGCAGTGTATGTGCAGTGCATTCTAGGTTGATGTGATGTGCCCACTCACGGCGGTCACTGTATCAATAATGTCATGACTTTTCACAGCTCGCAGTAAAGGTATTGATGTACTGCTGCTTCACTGTTGGGTCGTTTAGTTTCCAGTTGAAAGACTTTGACTTTGTAATTGCGTCTTAACTGATCCATTTGATTCATGCGTGAGTTTAAGAGAAAGAGTTTACGAAAGTTGCGTAACATGACCCTTAAACGAACTGTGTCTATCTTTATATCAAGTGCATCTAAATGACAAATGAGCTCCACTTTGACACAGGCAACACAAAAAAAACCCCCTGGAAAAATGGAGTTGCTATGAATAAAATATTGATTGTGATATGTACAGGCACTAGCTGGATACTGTGTCTTCTGGGACACACCCCAATCACAAACACTGACGTGGGTGGCTCAGTGCTTGTGAAACTTAACAATGTTTTTCCAGCCATTCAAACCTTGGCTAGTTAATGCCAGTCAAAGTTCAAACACACCTAAAAAGTGAACCACACCTGCGTCACAAAAGAACAGTTCAGATTTTAACGGGGAGTCTGGTACTAGCAGCATGAAACTGTCCTCAGGCAGGGTCCCTGCCCACCCTGAGTTTGCTGTAGCACGTTTACCTCAATCAGCTGATGAAAGGTGGAGCTTCTCCATTTGCATTAAAGACACCTGCTGCACAGATAAAATACTCAACTGTCACCTTCCTCTGGTCTTTAACATTGTGGTGTACGTTTCCAGCAACGCCTGGAGACCTGAGCCATTCAGGCCATCTGACCTCACTACAG
The DNA here is from genome assembly GCA_018398805.1 of Hirundichthys speculiger. NCBI lineage: Eukaryota > Metazoa > Chordata > Actinopteri > Beloniformes > Exocoetidae > Hirundichthys > Hirundichthys speculiger. Next base: position 708,096 of record JAGFBZ010000639.1, read on the forward strand.
CCTGCAGTGAACTGCAACATAAATAAGAATACTGCACCGAGTAGAAGGGTGTTCTTCTCTGATGTTATAAAAGTAAAGAGATGTTGATTTGTTTAAATATTTTATTAATATAACCACTGTTGATCTACAACCCCAATTCCAAACAAGAAACAAGAGACAAATGTAAATAAAAATAGAATACAATGATTTGCAAATCTCATAGACCCATGTTTTATTCCCAAGAGAGCATAAAGAACACAATAGATGTTCAAACTGAGACATTTTACAATTGAATAGAAAATATTAACTAATTTTGACTTTGGCAGCAATACAGCTTAAAAAAAAGAAAACCATCAAGGCAATGTTAACTATTGTGTAGCATCCTCTCTTTTTTTTAACAACTGTCTGAAGTGAGGAGACCAGTTGCTGGAGTTTTAGAAGAGAAATCATGTCCCATTCTTGTCTGATGCAGGAGTCTAGTTGTACAGCAGTCCTGGGCCTTTGTTACCGGATCTTTCATTTTATTATACGCCAAATCTTTTCTATCGGTGAAAGATCTGGACTGCAGGCAGGCCACTTCATCGCCTGGACTCTTCTCCTGTGAAGTCATGCTGCTTTGATGGATGCAGTATGTGGTTTAGCATCGTCTTGCTGAAATATGCAAGACCTTCCCTGAAAGAGACGTTGTCTGGATGGGAGCAGATGTTGTTCTTTCCAGATGTGTAAGCTGCTCACACCATCGACACTAATGCAGCCACATACCATCAGAGATGCAGGCTTTTGGACTGTCCGCTGATAACAAGCTGGATGGTCTCTCTCCTTTTTAATCCACAGGACATGGAAAAGAATTTCAGATTTAGATTCATGTGACCACAGAGCAGTTTTCCATTTTGCCTTAGACCACTTTTGATGAGCCTTGGTCCAGAGAAGACGGTGGCTTTTCTGGATCGTGTTCACATGTGGCTTCGTCTTTGCATGACACAGCTTTAACTGGTATTTGTGGATTGCACAGCAAACTGAGATCACAGTGATTTCTGGAAGTGTTCCTAAAGTGCTCCCATGCAGTGACGTCCAGTAGAGAATCATGCCTGTCTGTTTTTAACCTATTTTTTAATTATTTGCTCCAATTATTTTTCCAGCCTTTTGATGCCTCTGTTCCAACTTGTTTGAGATGTGTAGCTGCCATCAAAGTCAAAATGAGCTCATATTTTCCATTAAATGGTAAAATGTCTCAGTTTGAGCATCTGATGTGTTCTATTGAGAATAAAATATGGGTTTATGAGATTTGCAAATCATTGCATTCTGTTTTTTTTTACATTTTACACAGCATCCCAACTTTTTTGGAATTGGGAGTTATAATAAGCCACATATGTCATAGTAGTGAAGATTTCTTTTACAAGAAGTGTCACATTAACTCACAGACTATTAATGACTCACAATTTGACCCCATGATACTTCTCACTTCATGTTGTCTATCTGCTGCTAACACTGGTAAGTGACGCTCCATCTCTGCATATTTTCTCACCCTGGAAGAGAAGGGGGTGAAGGGATCTTTCTGTTTCCCTTCCTATTAGACGATTAATATTCAGGCCATGTTGTCTTCACGCCTGCTGCCCGCCACTCATTCCCCAGACGGCAAATCAGCCGGCGTTGATTAATTTCAGCCTATTAACACCCCTCGTTTCCCTCCCCTAGCTCCGCCCAGGTTAAATCCCGGTGCACACCCACGTGCATGCTCACAGGCAGGGGGTGCTGCTGGGTGAGCGATGGAAGAACGGTTGCCAGGGAGCCAGTTGTTGTCAGAACGATATTAATGAGTGCACTGCTCTGGCCCTAAGAGTATGTGTAGGTTGTGCGTGCCAGCTGATGTTTAAGTGCAGTTTTGGGTTTTCGTGCGCCAAGTGAAGGCAGGTCATGCGTGTGTGTGTGTGTGTGAGTTTGCTGTCAGTTCTGTCCATACGTCCAGGGATACGTGCTTGTAGAGATTTTAGTGTGTCTCCCTGTAGTTGTGTGAGATATCCAGCAATGCCATGGCATGAGGGACATGGGCTTATGTGTGTGTTTGTGTGAATGAGTGTGTGTGCACTCTGTGGAGGCCTGTCCTAGTTTCCTTCCCCTCACCAGGGAGCCTGAGGATCCAAGGACTGACGCACATCACCTGACAGCCGCCCCACTGCTCCATGGCCTGCACTATGGGTGTGTGTGATAGAGATGGAGTGTCTGAATTTGTGTACGTGTCACAGAGTGTGCATGTGTGATGGAAAGAAATGTGAAAATGTGTTTGGAAATCCATCAGTTAGAGCATCATGGCATGTCTGTTGACATGCATTTGTGTTAACAGGACGTCCGTGGGTGCAGACGCAGCCAGGGTCGGAAGAAGAGTATTTTGCTGAACTGACCTCTTGAGATATGCTTGCGCGTGTGTACCCTGGAGCACGGTGGAGAAAATGAATCAAGAAAGCTAACTGCTGCCTACTTAACCTCAGTACAGACTCAGGGTGTGCGCACTAAAATGCACGACGTGGAATGTATCCAAATGCATGAGGTTACAGCAGAAAAATCCATTTTGTAATATCATTTTGGGTCATAATTCCACAGGACTGCTTCATTTTATTGCAGATTTGGGTGAGCAAATTGCCATCTTCCAGGACATTTTAGATACAAATGCCTCTGAGCTCCTGGCCCGAGTCGAGCTGGTTCATCTTTAAAGCCGTCTGATGTAAGCTATAGTTCTCATAGTAGTATAGTTGGTGCTGCTCTGAAAACAGCTTTGCTGGACAAGAACCAGTTCTAAAACTGTTAAATTTAGAAATACACCAATCCACTTTTTGTCTGTTCTGATCTGCTTTGAGCGTATACATCCCAATAACCAATACAGATCCCCATATTGGAGCTTCTTTGTTAAAATGACCAGCGCTGTTACTGTTTTTTGTTATTATGTGTAAGTTTACATGAGGCTACATTAATATACATATATATCTGAACAGAAAATAAAATGTGTTAAAATGTGCAACTCATATGGAAAAAAAAAATCACTTGTGATGTCTGCCTGGTCACATGTAAGCTTTCTCACTGGTGACCGTGACCAGTGTAGCTTTTCAATACAATCAGCTACTCACCAACAACAAGTAACTGATTGCACTGAACTACAGTTCTGTAAACTGCAAGCACACTTAATGTTGCTAAAGTTGCCATGGTGAAGCTGTGTTTTTTCTTTTTTTTTCCCGGGAGGTGAAAAGAATTCTGCTGAAGTTGTGATGACCAATTTTGCCTCAGAAGGGCTGGGGGTTGTGGATGGTCATGTCGAGACTGAGCAGGAGGTTGATGAGCAGCACAGCAACGTGGTCTAGAGTCAAGTCTTAACTGTTGGATTCTGACAACTTAGAGCTTGTAGGCCCTATTTGAGAATTCAGTTCTCCTCTGAAAAACGATCTAAGGCAGATCAAAAATGATAAATATTAATATCGCATGTCTCTAGTCTACGACACAAATTTAATTGGAAGGAAAAGAATATTACTCGTGCCTTCAGGCAGAAGATGACATTAATGCCAGCCCTGAAAGAGAAACAAGTTTGCTTTGACTATTTTTATTTATTTTTCTGTGCATCCATCATGTATAACAACCCTCACCATACGGTGCTGGTCATAATATTGATCTCTGTAGGACATGTGGCATCTAGTGATTAGATATCTGTGGACAGAGACGCTCATACATTACTGTGGACATGGCTGCTACAACACACAACATGGGAGCTTGCGTGGCCTTCTTATTGGAGAAGGCCATTAAACTGCTCTGATGTGACATAGTTATCTTTTACGCTTCATTTAACCTTTAAACCTTTAAGCGCTGTGAAACATTACACCTTGAAGAGTAATTGCTTTCTCTTGTCCAACTACAAGAAATGACAAAACTGTTTTTTTTTTTTCATCAAAACTAAACTAAACCAAAGTCAAACTCATTTAGGTTTGAACTTCCATCTAAACTTGAATTAGCCATCTGTCTCTTCACAACTTTGATACACTCCATTTTAAGAGGGTGAAGGGTCACATTTGATGATGCGTGAAATATCCATAATCACTTATTCTAACCCTCTGATGACCACTTCAGTCCATACCTTATAAGAGGCTGATGGCATATTCATAGTCACACAGGCCTATAGGCGCACACGCTCGCCGGCCTGTGTGCTTTATTAGGAAAACTGTCATGAATATCTTATAGGCTGCTAATGCTGTGTGATACATTAGAATCTGAACACATTAAAGTTTTAAAGGCACCCTAGATTGGCTGAGACAAAAGGATTTGGAGGACTTTGGGAGGAAAAGAGACTCAAAAACTGAATCTGGTTGTTTAGATTTGTACATTTTTGCTCTTAAATGTTAGAAGTCGGGGAGATATCACATTCCCTGCTTGATCAGAGTGAAACAGAAATGAGGAGAAAAAAAAGTGACAACTAAAAGAATTCCAAGTTCATGGAAGACTGAGGCCTTCGGGGAAAGATGCGGCGCTTGGCTAAATGAGATGAGCTGTAGATCAGCCCTTCGGGTGCATTTTCAATAATTCAGCAGCTCTGATCTTCAGTGCTGTGGATCTGGAGGGTTTCTGACTCTGACCCTCCCAACTCTCCCTCATAATATTGCTGAATTGCGAGTTTTGAGTCTGAGTGGATTTAGTTCGTCCCTCTCCTTCCGTCTTTTAGTTTCTGCTGCTGACCTTCAGGTTTGGCCTCTTCCCTGTAGAGACCTTCCTCCCACATGAAGCAGACTTTATGCGCGCATGTGTGTGGGGCTCCATCAGCGTTGGTGTTTCACATAAGGGAGGTCGTGACCCCACATCCTTGAGAACACTTGTCTTCATCTGAATGATTACATATTAACACTGTGGACACACACACACAGTCATTGCGGGTGAATGGTCCTTTGACCCTCAGTAAAGAGTGACTTGTTCTCCCAGTGCTTGTAGGGTCTTCACTCGCTTCATTAAACAGAGTAGCAGAGCCTCCTTGCTGCCTTTGCTCTCACCTTCCGCTTCCTCTCACCTCTTATCTCACCTCCTGCCTTCTGGCTGCCCTGTGGTGCAATTAGTATTGTCCTGCTGCATTAATAAATAACAGCTTTTTTTTTGTTTGTTTTGTTTTTCATACAGGTAAACGGCTGCAGGAGTGGGTGTGTGTGATTCTGTGCCTCTTCCTTTTCATCATCAACTTCACCTTCCTCCTCCTGCACTTCTCCACCGTTCACATCTACAAGATCGTCCTGGGCATTGGTGAGGTGGCATTCAGGAACATGAAAGAACAGAAACATGACCAAACTAAGAGAAACTCTCTAGAGACATGCCTCTGAAGCTACAAATTCATCATCATTAGAGATGCAGCTATTTCTGAATTTTTAGAAGGTCTTAACTGCCATATCTGATTTGGGCTGATTCTGTTCTTTCTTTTTTCCTCCCTTTTTTCTTTAAATCACTATAATATTGGATAGAGTGTTGTCCCAAACGTTTTGATGATTGTTTTGCTAAAGCTTTTTTCTTTCCTCACAGGCAGTACAAATATCTATCTTTGGGTAGTTTTTTATTAACAGTGAATACCCTCCACATCTAAGACGTGCTCTTAAGTAGCTGCATCATTGCTATGCCTAAAACAAAAAACTTAAAAAAATTCTTGTATATCATCAATCAGAGGAGATCAAACTTAAATTTAGCTGATTCCAATTACCAATCATTCGATCGATCTTGAACTGTGGTTTGTTTAACATTATTTTTTAAAGTAATCCTGTACCATATATTTTATATTGTTTATATTTTTCTACTTCTGTCCATTTTTGTGTTTGCGTTGACAGTTCTTGGAATAGTGACAGCAGATTTTTCATCGGGGATGGTGCACTGGGGGGCAGATACCTGGGGATCTGTGGACATCCCTGTTATTGGCAAGGTGAGCATCCGCATAGAAGACCAGATATACACCAGTGCTTGATTTTTACATCAACTCACTCTGAAGCAAAGCCTTGGTTCATTTCACATCAGCACACTTAGGCAATGGTTCTAGCAATGGTTCGGTGTGTCCGAAGGTTTTACAGCTGCTGTGTACTGTTATATTGTCCCCAACTAATTAGCAGCACCAAGAACGATGGGTAATTTGCCAGGGACATCATACAAAGCTGTTTCCATTAACACTGAAACTTTGTTTTTGTTGAATATTCAGATATTAAAACTGTCTTTGACTCCACAATGCTGACACTCACTGGCACTTAATAATAAGATTTCAATGCACCTTTTTAAAAATGTGTGTATAAGTGACTAAATATATACCAAAAAAAGAAAATAATGGACTAGAGTAAAAGCGATATAAGTAAAGGAGACCTTGCATGAATTCCAAATCCTCGCTTAACCCTCAATTTCAACCCTCAATCTCAAAAATGCGCACTCCCGCAAAGTGCAAGTGCTGTACCGATTCTCAGAACGTCAAGTTGAGTTTAAGGGCTGTATCGGCCTCAGTATTCAGATTCTCTGGCACCACCCTTGGGAGTAACGGGCTACCCAGAAGGCATTGCGTATTTTCACCCAGACATCTTCAAAAAGGATGGCGATTAAAAAAAACGTTAGCTACGAATGTAAGTATTTTCGTAGTTAATAAACAAAATCAGCAGTGCAGATGGCATCGTCGCTTAAATGTCGTCGTCATCGTCATCTTCTTTTTCTTCTTCCTCCTCTTATACTTCTTCTATTTCTTCTTCTTCGTCGTTGTCGTCTTCTTGACAGACTGGACGTAGCTTTGGCGTAAGGCTGCCTCCCACAGTCCGAAGACGTAACTGCACTCAAGGGGTGTCCCATTTCTACTTTACAAGATAGCCCTTACACTTTCAAGGGCCAAGATTGAAGACCAAAGATTGAGGGATAAGGGAGGAATTAGAATTCAGCCACTTAGGTTTACTGGGCCACGGAATCAAATTAAAATTAGCTTATAAATAACTGTTTCTCAAAAAGTACAAAAAAGACTGCATCTTAGTTGACGGATTAACAATGAATTGTAGAATTTGATTGACATGCACAGTTTCACTTGTTAGCCCTCAAAATGAAAACATTTCATGTACATTTACATAAGAGGCTGGTGTTTTTCAGGCTTTGTTATCACAAGTGTCACTCCTGCAACTGATACTGACGCTAATTAGCTCCAGATACAACAACAGCATCCGTTTGAGTTATCGCCTGTAACAGCTGATGTCACTGTTCTCTCATTTGGCATTGTTAGTTTTCCTATCATGTGTACGTGACCTGCTTAATTTTGTTAATGAGAATTCTGTTACTGATTTGCTACATTTTTTAAAGCACTGACTCTACAGAGATTTTTGTAGTCCGGCAGTTCTCATTGTGTTTGCAGAAAGTATTATGTTGGTTAATGTTTATGTATGACGTGGCATCTACTGAGGTTTGGGGCAGTTACCGGGACCAAAGGCACAGCAGCTTGCACAGATTTGCATGGTGTGTTGCACACTGTTGGAGACTTCTAATAAAGATTTACGGGAAGAGGAGAATGGACTTTTGCAAAGAAGAGAGGAATGACAATAGACTGGAGAAAAATAAATTGTTTTTATGTGCGTATGGGAACAAAAGACCTCCCTCTCAGTAGTATTACTGTGTCTACACGTGTTTCGAGTCTGAGAATAAAGGGGACCTGTGCTCCTATTTAAGGTTCATTTGAATATCAAAGATAAGCACAATGCACAACACCTAAGGCTAATGGTAGCTGTTGTTATAAAGCTAGAGGAAATGTTTTAAGTCGTTGCTTTCTGTAATTATTTATTCTGTTGGTTTTGCTGTACCTGTACATTTCCAGGACCGTGATGCCAAAATCAAGAGATTACATTAACATGAATCTCTTTGATATATAGCAAGCGAGAAACCATTACCTTTGTCTTATGGAAGGGGGTCAACTTCAGATTGAATTTGGTTGCTCACTGAATATCAAACACAGGATCCTGGTCCAGTCACAGTAGTAGCGGATCAAAGATCAGTCTGGTACCAGAGGGTGTCTACGGGCTCTTGACGCTCCATCACCTTTCTCTGTCTCTTGGCCACTCTTTAGCATGTTTTAAAATGTTGCGGTGAGTGAGCTGGGGTGAAGTTGTTATTCATGGGAATATGCATTGATTACTTCCTCCAAGGAGTCTTTTAGACGGGTCCGGTCTGTTTGTTTGTTTGCCTGATTGGTTACTCAACAAATGCCAAGCCAGATTTCATGAAGCTTGATGAAGATCATGAAGTGGGAGAGATCCCATTAACCCTGTGTTCTGGGTCAAGATTACTTTTATTAATATTTACTGAATCTGGCACTGGCGGTGTCTGCTGTTATTCACACTCAACTGGCTGGATCCAGTGCAGTTAATATATACTACCAATTATTCCCTACAAAATATGTTATTTTAACGACAAGAGTAGTCTGACGTGGCTCACCTGTGCCGAAGGTGAAAAAAGTCTTAAAACGGATCCTCAATGTTAGAAGTTAAACAGTTCAAACCTGAGCTCAGCTCTGTAGTTCACCTCAGTTAATTATTCATGGATTAGTTTATGAGTTATCCTGCTTACATCCAGTGACATCAGTACCATGACTGCATTAGTGGTGGGAAAAAAGAAAGTGTTTTTTTCTTATATGTAAAATCCCAAAATGAAAACTGATAACATTTAAAGAGAGCATATGGGGGTGGGGGGAGAGACATATACAGTACATGTATAGAAAAGTGCTCTGGCTTCTGAAATTTAAAAAGAACATGGATATTGTTCATTAGAAATAATGTAGCAACAGTGAGCTTCGTTTGAACCAGTAAAAGCCTTTTTTTTTCCTACACAGTTCAGAAACTACAATGTTGTCTTAAAAAGAGCACTTTAATGTCCTCATTATGTTCAGAGGGATTGCTTTGCTTTGCTGGATTTTGGATCATCCTATATATATTTTTTCTTTTAACTCACCATGTTGAACTTTAGTGAACTCAGTATTGATTTAACAGACCTCTAATGACACCAGTAGAAGGAAATGGTCACACTCATTAGAGACCAACGATGCTCTGTTCACACTGAAGTTTTCCATGTGTATTTCTAGTTCAGAGACACGTGAGTGAGGGTCCTTTCAACTGATCTACTTTACTTCACAACTCTGCCTTTAAAAGTATCTGTATTTCTCTCTTTTTTTTTTTTCAGCTTCTGCCGTTCTTGTTGTCCGTAACAAACACGTTCAGTATCTGTGAAGACTGCTCTCTTGTGACGTTGATTGAAGCATCGGAGGAGAATCGGCTGAACGAGATGCCAGTTCCCATTATAAAAACCAAAAAATGAAAACGGAAATCATTGTAAGAAGCCCAAAAGTATTTTGCTCACAAAAAGAGAGAGAGAAGCCAACAGAAAATAAGAAGAAAATATTATGGGAAAGAAGAGTGGAAGGACGGAAAGAAAAAGAGAGGGAGAGAAAGAAGGGGGTGGAAGGGCGTGTCTGTAGAAGCTGTGGGACAGAACTGGTTGCTGGGGTGATGGGCGATGTGAGCAGGTGATTAACGGATGTCTTGCAAGGCAGGCCGTTAAACGGTGTGGGATTAGAGGACACGCAGCGACCGGTGGCCCGCCGTTAACTGGGAGCGCCAGAGCCGCCCTGCTCGGCACGACCTCCGCAGCTTAGCCGGCCTTTCATCTAGCTGAGAGCTGCAGCGAGGGGAGGGGGACCAGAGAGGTGGGGGACAGGCAGACCGGAACAGAGATGGGTACATAATTGCGAAGATATCAACAGATTGTTTCAGTGTTTGCAGTGGCACCTATCGCCGACGTTCAGATGGGTATTTGTGATTGTTTCGAGCAGCTAGCCAAACAATAATGAGTTTTCATGCTGATGCCACGTCTACACACACACACTGTGCAAAAGCAAATGAAAACATTCCCTCTTTTGCTTTTTCCACCTAGGAAACGTAAATTACCTTTATCCTGCGTGAGCTTGTGGGTGTTTCTCTTTGTCCTCTTTTGAGCTCTTAGATTCAGATTCAGTCTTTCATTCGAGACCCCCGTGTTCTCTCAGACAGGTGTCTGCCTCTGCATAGTGCACGTGGGGTTTGCTGGCATGTGTGTATGTGTTTGTTTTGAACCTCATATTTTTCAGTTTTTCTCAGTTCTCAGGCTTCTGCTGGTCATTTGTGTGTCTTCGTGTGTGTGTGTATAGGATAACTGCTGTTCTTTAGTTTGTTACAATGCTGGATATGTTCTTTGTGGCTGTGCAGAATGTTTGTGGTGTTGATGTATGTGTGTATACGAAGCTAAACATTGTTTTGCATTGCAATTTATTGAAAGTAGATTAACTAGAAACGTACAGATATTTTTCTTTGGTTGTTTTAATGTATTATATTTGCTGTCTTGATTTCAGCAAACTTGTTCTGGTAGCTCTTGAAGGAATTATTGAGGTTTCATAATCATACAGCTTTTTATAGTATGCTCAATCTATTGATTGATGTACTCCACAAGAGACCTTTGTATTGAGCGACCACAGAATAAAACTCTTTTCTTTCATCAGCATTTGACTTATCAGGATGAAGATAAACATTTAAATATGCCTCTATTCAAATTCAAGAAGTCTCTTTTAATGTCATTTTTGTGTTACAAGAACCAAAACTTTGCTTGTCTACTGTACAGAGCAGGTCTTCCCTAAGCTTAGAGGGTGGATTGGTTGGAAATGGAAATTTTAAATCATGTAATTTTAAAATGCACGATGCTTTCCTAATTTTTTTCTGCAGGCATTCATTCGGCCTTTCAGGGAGCACCACATTGATCCAACAGCCATCACTCGCCACGACTTCATTGAAACCAATGGCGACAACTGTATGATACCCATCCTACCGTTGGGTCACATGGCCTACAAGTTCCTCACATATACACCAGGTACCTAACACACGCAAACACACGTACATGCACATCGTGTGGATTTCCTTCAGTGGATGCCAAACACGGATACACACAAGAAGAGCATAAGTGGGGACAGTTGGGCTTCACGGCCCAATGTGCTCACAGTCAGTATATCAGTATAAACCAGGCCTTCTCAAATGGTGGGGCGCGACCCCCTGGGGGGGGGCATGTGACCCCAGGAAACATGTTTTTTTTTGTTTGTTTTTTTTTTTTAAATAAGGTGTAATTGCACATATACTCGAGTAGGTGGCAGTGGCGCTCTCATTGTCACAGTGTGCAGGGAGTATTAGCTATATTGTGTCAGGTTTTTTTGCACGGACATGCGCAAACGCAGCACAGAGCAGGAGATATGACGTGAACAAACCCTCAAAGGACACCACGGAAAAATATTTAACAGGGATGAAAAGAAAGACGAAAAGAAGAGAGACAAAGATGATGAAACAAACGAAGTCACTGGAAAGTTAAGACGAGGAAATATGACGATGCTGATGTAGCGCTTGGCTTCACTGTGACTACGGTGGGAATGATGCACTTTGAATCTTTACAGACTAAAAAACTATTTTCATAAAGGTGTTCTTTGTTATAAGTTGATCTATATTTCTTTCTTTTTTGGTTCCCTTCATGTTAATAAGGATGCAGTGTTATGCAGAGGTGTACTATGCAGAGGTGATACGATTTATAGTTGCGGTGGAGGGTGTGGGTGTGGGTGGGTGGGGGGAGGTGCAAAATGTTTTCTTGTTCCTGGGGGCTGGGGTGGTGTCAGAAATGACATCCAGTCATGTAAATAAGATAAACAATACAAGGCTATTTAGTTTGTTTAATAAAAGAACAAGCTCTATAGGAAGGATAACCTTAAATGGCTTCTGTTGTGATCTGGTGCTTGATAGAAAATAAAATGATCTTGACCTAGTGATAGGCGAAACACTGCAGAAGTTCTGTCAAGGGAGATAGTAGCAGAGGTGAAACAAAGGGGAGACTAGCTCTCTGTTCCAGGTATAGTGTTTTTGTTATTCTACTAGCAAAGTGAAATAAATGCAGTTTCTTTTTGGTTCACTTTTACACTTAAAAAACCAATGTGATAGAGTATTGTAGTGGCAAAAGTGCCAAGGCAGGAATTTCTCTGTAGATTGTGAGGCTAAAGCACCCATCTAAAATTATCATAACGTCCCATGAAAGAGAAGCAGATTGCAAGTGATTGATAAATCAGTGATTGCTTAAGGAAGCGAGTTTCATATGGGACAGCGGGCGTCAGGACGTTCTGCTGCTGCTACAGGAAGGGTGCCGACCCAGGGGACCTGCACCGGGTCAGTCAGTCAGTGCTGCTGGTTTTACAGGTTATCTTTAGAGGACTGGGATCTGTATCAGCCTCTCGTGATTTGGGGCCATGATAGCTGTGGGCGAGGGAGCTGGGCACATTTGGATATGCACAGCTCTGTATTTATCAGGACGTGCCGCCCGCCAAGGTCCTGATCCAAACTGCTCACGGTCCTGCAGCTCTGTGAGCAGTTTGGATAAAGAATTAGAAATGAAGAGACAGGTGACGGTAGAACCAGTCAGCTTCACAGTGCAGAAGTGGCTAGATGTTCTTCAATATCCTTTTTAGTACTAATGAGTTTGAACGTTGGCTTGTGTTAATCTAATGATATTTAATGACCTGTCTGAATGGTCACATTTTCTGCCTCCTGCTGAAAGCAGTTAAAAAAAAAAGAAAAAAAAAACTTTCCCCTGGTCTTGTTATTAAATATATCTGAAAGGAGAGAACATTTTAAGGAATGACTTGTTTTCTTCAAAATGGAAAATAAATTTATGCATTGAAAAGTCTATCAGACGGCATCAAATTTAAAGGAACTGTTCCATTTAAAACTGTTCAATCAAAACGTTCCGAGTGTCAGTAAGAACAGTTAGAAGGTCAGCTACTAACCAATAATCTGTAGCGGTGCCTTTAGTATTGCAAGGTGCCAAAGTGTGTAAAGTTGTGGGAAGTCATGGGGCAGTTTTATTGGTAATCATGTGCACTGACCCTGCAAGAACAGGGAGGGACTGGAGGAGGAGGATCAGCAGGAGAAACGGGAAAAGCTGTTGTGAGGAGGTGACATCTCCACCTTTCATGTCTGCACTTCAACTTGAGCTTAAAGGTCACTAATTGGAGGAGAGCAGGGGAGTTGACACCAGTTAGTTAGGTTAAAGGCTGGGTTACATATGGTGCTGCGGGGTTAAGCTGTCCGTGAGCATCTGGAACTGAGCGCCTCTGATATGAATCATGTTAGCTGGCAACGGCAACAGCCAATAACGATAACATGTCAACAGCAGCTGTTAGCCGTATAAAAACGGGTTATATTGAACAAAGGCCAAAGTTTAAACAAGGCTCTGATGAAAGATTTAAGTTAAATTCCTACCTTCAGTTGTTTGAGATCCTGAATTTGGTCTCCGTTTTAAAAAAAGCTAACAATTTAAAGATTTCAGAGGAACCTCATGAATATGTTTCCTTTTTTTTTTTGGTAAAAACTAGAATATATGTTAAGATTTTTACAGTTCCTTACCTTTTGTTTCCATTAATTATTCAAAATTACTTTTTTGGGGAACTTATTTAATTGACGTTGAAAAATAATAATAAAATGACCCAAATGCAGCTGTACACCATTCCCTCACCGTGTGTGTGTGTGTCGATGCTTCAGCGTGTCGATGCTTTTATGTGTATGTTAAGCTTTCCTCTCTTCTCCTAACTACTTTTTCCAAACAATTTACCTTCAGATATGCTTAAACATTGTGAGCCTCTTCTTTTTAAACAGTGACTTGTAATATTGGATTGAAGTCACAAAATTTACAAAACAAGTCACTGGTTGTTTTCTTCAAATTTAAATGTGTCGCATGAAACCAAAGAACTCTTGCAGAATGATGACAAATGGGGAATTATTTCCAGACCTCTTCAGCACACTGACTAACACTTGTTTAGCTTCTTCTAAAGTTTTGTGTACTGTATTATAAAACGGTTTTACCTCCAGTGACTTCTTTTAAATTGCCCCTGCAAACATTTGGGAACTTGATCCATCTTATTTCTGTTTGTGTTTTGCAACACAATCCGACTGTTTTGGAAGTTTATGTCATATTAACCTTAATATTAAAATCACGTTGGGAGTTAAAGTTCTCTTTAATGCGTATTATACAAATGGAGAAAATGTTACGAGCAAGAAATGCATATAAGAAATAAAATGAGGACCTCCAGGGGGATCGGTGACGGCAGACAATGAGGGAGGGAAGATTAGTTGGAGGAGAGCAGTGGCGAGCTCCACCTGTGGGCATCATCCACACTTGTCATGTCACTAACTGCAGGGAGTCGCGGTCACAAAACAGAGACGGTGACATGTACACCTGTCATGTCTGCAGCCGAACAGCTCACCGCTAAGAGTCTGAGACCAAAGCAGAGAGCGCTCAGAGGAGAGGGGAAGTGGGGAAGCACTCAGGGGTGGGCGGCACAGGGTCATGTAGCGGTAAGATGACATCTAAACCTGTCATGTCAAGCTCCTCGCAGTGTTGAGCGGTCACCAGACAAAGACGCAGACAGAGGTGGAAGGGGGATGCTGAAAATCAGGAGCTGACATCTCCCTCTGTCGTGTCCGCATCTCAACTGGGGTCAAGAGATTGCAGTTTTAACCAGAAGGAGGGAGCAGGGGATGGAGGTGGACAGAGAGGACAGCTGTAAGTCACAGCAACGGAAAGACTCAAGTGAACAACAAAGTTAGAGCTGTGTGACAGACATGCTGCTGCCTGGACGAGATGGATGGAACCCAAACTGTGATTCCATCTCATTAAGATGCTTTAGGCTGATCACTTTCATCTGGACGCAAATGCTGCTGAAGTGTCAACAACAGTGATCCTTCATGTTTGTAGTATTTCCAGCTCCTGTGGGTTTGTCAACCATCAGATCCAATTAGTACTGATCTTTAACAGAAATGCTGATGAATTTTTCCAGAACAGGACTTCTCGTTGTGGCTTAACCTTGACTTGTAGTTGTGTCAGTGGAAGTCAAGATGTCCATCATTTTGCCCCTGAAAAAAAAAAAAAAGAACTATTTGGACAGTGATCAGCAATAATCAAACACTTTCAGAAGAATGATCATTTATTGACTTGAGTGAACGTGCAAAAATCAAGCACACATCATTTGAAAGTTCATCGAGGAAAACGGGGTATTTCAGGCTTTGACTTTCATTCTGGGATGGTGACGTCTGACTGTGCAGACCTGATTGGAGACACAACTCGTTGGCTGAAGCATTTATCATCAAATGTGCAATACTTATGCATTCCTGTCTATTTAAACACAACAGTCATGGGCTTTTCAATCAAATTCTTCAAGGATTTGGTTTATATTGCTGCTTATGTGTGTATAATCAAATCCCACCTATACAACACTAATTAAATTTGAAAAACAGACACCACCAAAAAAGGATCATAGTCAAACACGTGAGAGGTTATACACACTGTATCATATTTTTGTCTGTTTCATTTCTGTTTCTCTATTTTAGAAATACTAGAATAAATAGTAGTGTATTTTAATTGAATAACACTTTACTTATCATTTAAAAAAATTGCGTTCAAAAATGATTAAAAATAAGCATTGATAATTAGAGCAGTTGGTCATTGATAATAAACAGTTCCCCTAGAGAAATTAACTTCACTATGAAGTTCACACTTTTTTTTTTTTTTACAGTCTTCAGTTTATGTTATATTATTAATTATTTTTCTGACTCATCCTACTGTGTTGTGCAGCTTTGCTTTTTCTCTCATAGTTTAAAATGTGCGATTTTCTCCCGCTCTGTAAACTGCCACCGTTTATTCAGCATCCTCCAACTCGGTGCAGCTTCTCCTGCAGCTGGATGCAACATGAAAGGATGATGTGCAGGCTGTCCAGTCCCAGGATGCCGTAATGGGAGTTTGAGAAAGAGATTACAGAGAGCGTTAAAATATTTAAAAGCAATGATTCATGGTTATATTTAAACATCAGTTTAACTCATCTCTATTTTTTTTTCTCATCTTCGTGCTTGTGGTGTACCTTTACTTCAGACTGCAGCTTAAACAAAGGAAAAGGCAGCTTGGAATGATTTGCACAGATAACTGATCACTTGGCCTTTTGTTTTAAAAGAACCTTCTGAGAATATTTGAAATAACTGGTCAAAATAATATAATTGCCTACTTTTTTTTCATGAAATATTTGACATTAGAAGTCATGCCACACTCTTGACACATCATCATCTTCACTCTTTGCTCTCCCCTGCACAATAAAGTTTGATTAATTGTCCCATGAACCTCTTCTTCCTCTGCCTGTCCCTCTCTCTTCACCTTCCAGAGGCCTTGGAGGTGTCTTACCCCTGGGACTGCTACGTCTTCGCCCTGGCAGTTTTTGTGACATTGACCAATCAGATTCATAAGTGGAGCCACTCCTATTTCGGCCTCCCACGTTGGGTCACGCTGCTGCAGGACTGGCATCTGGTGTTGCCACGGAAACACCATCGCATCCACCATGTCTCACCACATGAGACATATTACTGCATTACTACAGGTATGAATTGTTACTGACTTAGTATGGTAGTATAGATTAGCACTGTGCTGCCTTTGACAAACAAGTAATGACAGTGTTATAGGCTGTGACATTTCTGAATAACAGTCGTGGTTGATGCCATTATAAAAGTTATTTGTGTCTGAAAAATACGCTTCCTTTAAACATTTTGGTCATCATTTACAGTCATGAAAGAGAAAGTACACTTTTATTTAGTTTTGAAAGTTTTATGTGTTAGGAAATATAATCTTTACCAGGTCTTAAAATCGGGGAAATGCTAACTCCGTTAGCATTTCCTCGGGGAAATGACCGTTTAATAATTTGAAAAAATTCAATGAAACTCAGAAGCTACTTCTAACATGCTAACTGAGGCTGAGGTCAGACATTGGGGTTTTATAAGATTAATGCAAGCCACATGGCTAAACGTGAAATAGGTAGATAATTAACTTACTGCGTGTAACGCTTTGGATTTGAACGTGCACTGAATGGTTATGACAGAAGTAACCTGTTCGTGTTTCAGGCTCTAAACACAAGTGTCAGTATGTCATCAGCACACGTCTACCCTTCTTCTTTATTTGGGTTCTCTTTGTTGTTTCTCCGTTGTGTCTGGCGCTGTAGTTAGTAGGGTGCTGTTGTGGGTACTGGCACACTGACGTTTACGTCACTTTGTGGTCCATTCCTATTGATCGTTTAGAGGCGGGGCCAGGCAGACACACTGAGGCGATTCCTCCAGATTTCTGACACTGTTTGATGTCTGTCGCAACCTGTCTTTGATTGCAAGATGGTTACATTGTTTCCTCTTATACTTTGCCAAAGTATTCGGCCCCCATGAACTTTTCAACCACATTTCAGGCTTCAAACATAAAGATATAACATTTTAATTTTTTGCCAAGAATCAACAAGTGGGACACAATCATGAAGTGGAATTAAATTTATTGGATATTTTAAACTTTTTTAAGAAATAAAAAACTGAAAAGTGGGGTGTGCAATACTATTAGGCCCCCTTGCGTTAATACTCTGTAGCGCCACCTTCTGCTGCAGTTCCAGCTGCCGGTCTCTTGGGGTTTGTCTCTATCAGTTTAACACATCCAGAGACTAAATTCTGGTCCATTCTTCCTGTAAAACAGCTGGAGCTCAGTGAGGTTGGATGGAGAGCATTTGTGAACAGCAGTCTTCAGCTCTTTCCACAGATTCTGGCCTGGATTCAGGTCTGGACTTTAACTTGGCCGTTCTAACACCTGGATACGTTTGTGAACCATTCCATTGTAGATTTGTCTTTATGTTTTGGATCATTGTCCTGTTGGAAGATAAATCTCCGTCCCAGTCTCAGGTTTTCTGCAGACTCCAACAGGTTTTCTTCCAGAATGCTCCTGTATTTGGCTCCATCCATCTTCCATCAGTTTTAACCATCTTCCCTGTCCGTGTTGAAGAAAAGCAGGCCCAAACCATGATGTTGCCACCACCATGTTTGACAGTGGAGATGGTGTGTTCAGGGTGATGAGCTGTGTTGCTTTTACTCCAAACATATCGTTTTGCATTTTGGCCAAAAAGTTTGATTTTGGTTTCATCTGACCAGAGCTCCTTCTTCCACTTGTTTGGTGGCTTGTGGCAAACTTTAAACCAGACTTTTTATGGATATCTTTGAGAAATGGCTTTTTTATTGCCACTCTTCCATAAAGGCCAGATTGGTGCAGTGTACGACTGATTGTTGTCCTATGGACAGACTCTCCCACCTCAGCTGTAGATCAGTTCATCCAGAGTGATCATGGGCCTCTTGGCTGCATCTCTGATCAGTCTTCTCCTTGTTCCAGATCAAAGTTTAGAGGGATGGCCGGGTCTTAGTAGATTTGCAGTGATCTGATACTCCTTCCATTTCACTATGATTGCTTGCTCAGTGCT
This sequence comes from Hirundichthys speculiger, assembly GCA_018398805.1. Lineage (NCBI taxonomy): Eukaryota > Metazoa > Chordata > Actinopteri > Beloniformes > Exocoetidae > Hirundichthys > Hirundichthys speculiger. The sequence continues at coordinate 726,451 of JAGFBZ010000639.1, forward strand.
CCTTGAGATGTTTAAAGCTTGGGAAATCTTTTTGTATCCACATCCAGCTTTAAACTTCTCCACAACAGTATCTGGGACCTGCCTGGTGTGTTCCTTGGTCTTCCTGATGCTCTCTGAGCTTTAACCAGAACCCTGAGACTATTACAGAGCAGGTGCATTTATACAGAGACTTGATTACACACAGGTGGATTCTATTGATCATCATCAGTCATTCAGGACAACATTGGATCATTCAGAGATCCTCACTGAACTTCTGGAGTCAGTTTGCTGCTCTGAAAGTAAAGGGGCCCAATAATATTGCACGACCCACTTTTCAGTTTTTATTTGTTAAAAAAGTTTTAAAAATTCATAAAAATTTCATGATTTTGTACCACTTGTTGTTGATTCTTGAGAAAACATTTATATTTTATATCTTTATGTTTGAAGCCTAAAATCTGGCAAAAGGTTGAAAAGTTCAAGGGGGCCGAATATTTTCACAAGGCACTGTATGTCCTTGGCTTACTGTGAGATGTACAACCACCGTGTTTGAGCTATGGTGGCTGTTACTTTTTTTTTTTTTCTAAGCACAATCTTTTGTCTGAGGTGACCAAAATTCTGCAATGTCCAGCTAGCATTACATGTAATTTGACAAATAGAAAAATACTGAGCAAGGCTGCCTGGTTAAAGAGTTTTAGCTCTAAAAGTAACATGGCTGCACTGATCTATGTCTTTTGGACAGATGAGACCAAAGTGCAGATGTTTGTACATTTTCAAGTTGGTCAGAACTCAGCTTATCAGCACAAACATCTCTTACTAGCTGTCAAGTACGGAGGGGGAGTGGTAATGATTTGGGCTTGTTTTGTAGTCACATCCATCTTTTTGAAAGCTAAAGCTTGGCTGAAACTGTCTCAAATGATAGGACAATGATCCCAAACTCATGAGCAAATATAAGAGAATAGCTGAAAAAAGAGAGTCAAGGTTTGAAATGACCCAGAGTCCAGATCTTACGCAGCTGGATGCTGTGGAAGGATAACATCATACAGAGAACGATGCCTTCATCTTATTCCTACTAAAGATAGTTCTGCAGGTCGTGGGATCATGGAGTGTACTTCTGTAATTCGACTTGGTCTTTGTGATATTGAACGGACTGGCGGTTGCATTCACCTCATTTTATGAACTGTAAGGATTTTCGATTACGTCCAGAGACACAAAAGCCTTCAAATTCAAAAGGGTGGGCACTTTTGTTTTCACATGACAAATAATTAAAAAAAAAATCTGCAATAATATTTTAAAAAGATGCTTAATTCTCATTTTTGCATCAATTACAAAATGGTCATTGAAGACCAAGTGTGTCGCTCAGCACATTTGATTATTGTTGGCAGCCATTTTAGATGTTACAATTAAGGCTGGCGACTCCAGAATTATTTAAATCCCAGGTCTCTGCGATTTTTAATAAAATGGCGGCTGTCTGTCTGTCTGTCTGTCGGCTTCTGTTAAATAACTCAAAGAAAATGTTGTGTTTCTGTGTGCACGGGTCTTCAGAGACACAGGGCCTCTGTAATAGATCCACATTCAGTATTCTGCACGCATCTGGGTGAGAGGGAGGATGCACAAGGGGGATTCAGTTTGTTCGTCACCCTCCGCCCCAGTGGACAACAGATGTGTGTGTGTGTCTGTGTGTGTGTGTGTGTAATTTGAGTGAGATGATACAGTGACAGTGTGTATGCGCACACACTTTCGCGTACATCTGCATACTTGAGCATCTGTGTGTGTGCGTCATTTTGACCTCCTCTCCAGTTTATAACCTGTGTGTGTGCAGTGGAGTGGTGGTGGTCGGTGCAGGCGGGGGGCCCAGGGGACGGCAACAGCCCCCTGCTCCCCCAGCCTGGCTGCCTGGGCCCGGCATGGAATCCACTGGGGCTCGCCTAGCCGCCTTTGTGTTCGCCACCGGCTGACAATCTCCATGTATATTTAATGCTAACCTGCTGTCTGTTCTAACAAATAGGACTTCACAAGCGGGGGGGAGGGGGGAGCAAGCGAGGATGGGGAGGGGAGAGATGGTGGAAGGGTGAGAAGAGGCTGGGTGGGGAGCAGCAACTTGGGGGGATAAAAGGAAAGGTCTGTACGTGGAGACGATGGAGAAAAGCGATGAAATCAAACAAAACCTCTAGCTGTTTTGTCACGTTCTAACTGAGAGGGTCACCACTGGGACACAGAGCATGCTTCCTATATGAACGCACCACAGACAAGGATATTTTAAGTACACATGGCTCATGTGAATATTTATATTTCCTTGCTTCCTTTGAGCGTGTGTTTTACCACTCGTGCGATTTTCCTTGAGCTGTAAAAGTGAAACTGCATTCGTGTAGCGTACCGAGATACAAGCGTTTAGCAATAACAGTGAGGTTTTCATCTCATTGTCAAGGGACTCTTTCTAAAGAAGGGACGCTTGTGCGTAGATTAGCGTTTGTTAGTCTGCTGTACAGTCATCCATGCGTTCATGTGCACACATAAATGTATTTCGGCTTGCAGCCATGCGTTCATTAATGAATTTAACTCAAACAGTATTCATAGTGAATAAAGTTCTCCAAAGTTCACAGGAACTAAAGCACTGTGTGCATGAGCGCGTGCATGTTTGTGTTTCCATGCGTTGCTAGAGGTAAAAGGTTGTCTCCTGGGAGATTTCTGATCCCATCACCCCACAGCACATGATGACATGATGAGAGTGAGACAGAAGGTTGGAAGCATCAAGAAGAATTGAGGATGGGGCTGTAGGCGGGACCAAAGAGGGACAGGAAAAAGAAAATACATGTTAGAAGACGTTAAGGACAGTAGAGGGGGAAAAAGCAATCAGGAAGAGGAGTCAGGCGGAGGGAATAAATGGAAAGAGTTCAATCTGATCCAGTATTTGACCCGAGGACACAAGGAAAAATTCACGCACAAAAGGAATATTTCTAAACACAGCTGGAAAATCTGCAGTTTCTGGGTTTGTCGTGCTGTCGCTGTTATTCACTCCACGATTTCTGTTTTGAAATTTGAAACATTGGGTTGTATAACAATTTGTTGATTGTCAGAAGGAACTTTTCAAACTATAAATGCTTTCAGACTGTTTTCAGAGCTCCATATTGGGTATTGTGTATAACACAACATGTGCAGTACATACTGCACACTGGGACAGTGGTTGTCATTAGGCTGTAGTATGCCACGGTGAAAGCTACAACATTATGCCCCGTTGCATTATGGTAGACAGGATGCTGGCTGAGTTAACTGTTGTTTGTATGCTGTATACAGTGATCCCTTTTTTTTTCGCGGTTAATGGGGACCGGTGTCCCCCTGTGAAAATCAAAATCCGCGAACTAGAGCCGGAGCCCCCCTGAGCCTAAATAATGTGTTTAAAATATGTTTAAAAACCGCAAAACAGTAGCGAGGCACTGCAGCGAAACAAGACAAAGGCTCAACTGGAGTCTTTCTGTTACCTTCACAGCCTCTGGTCTCTGAACTGTAGTAAAGAAAACGCTCTTTCATCTAACCCCGTTTTCATTCTGCCGTCCCCACGACACACACACTACATTACCCATAAGGCTACCTTCTTAAAGGGGCCAGGCCGGCTCACAACATTTCTTTGCTGCGAGAGATCGCGCACAACATCCTGTGATGTTTCCGCAATTCTTTCTTGATTTTTTTTTTTATATTATGTATTTCTGAAAAAAATCCGTGAATAATTAAAACCGCGGAACTTAAAGCGCGAATTGGCAAGGGATTACTGTACTACATTTTAGCAAAATCAAATAGTTAATAACTATCTGAGGAAGTTTCCCTCCTGGGAAACTGTTGTTGGGTTGTTTATGATAACTGGTCCAGAAATCATTAAGGGATCAACAATCATAGAAGTGCAACACCAGGATCCACTACACAAAAACTTGGACAAGGAAAATCCCTGCAGTCCTCTTAACCCTCATAGAGTACTTAGAACTGCTTGGTCCAACTATGCTTTTGGATCTTTGGAGGTTCTTTCCCTGACTAGTTACTTTATCCATTTCTGTCCCAGTCTACACTCTTACCACAGCAGAACTACGTAAAAACAGGCATCAGTACCAGATGCTGAGTGGATGTAACTGAAGTTATTTTCTCCACTGCCCTGTTGTGGTTGAATCTAGGTTGGTACCACTGCTTTATGGACAGCAGTGCTAGTTTACTGGTCAGTCTACCTCTTCGGTCCACATTGAAAATTAGCTGGTGGATTATCAATAAATTCTGTACAGTCACTTCATGGTTCCCAAAGGAAGGATGGATGGAGTTTTCTGATGCCATTTTTGACTTAGGTGAAATATTGACATCTGTTCAGTGTCATTGAGGCCACTATGATTTTGGTTTGTGCATATCTAGCTCCTGTGTTGTGTGAAAGTCTCAACTAACCCTGAATGGCTCTGACTGGTCAGATATACTGGCCTGATTAAGAACCACCCAGACAAACATGCAGTCTTGTATGTTAGACATTAGAGAGCTGCTGAGTGAACTCGATGTGACCTCATGTTTCTGCTTCTAGATGCCAGTCAGCTACAATTCTGTTTTGCATAAAAATACTTACTCCACAGAAATGAGAGAGATGAGCAAGGACGGATCTCTCACACATGCACACACGCGCACACACACACCCACGAATGAATGATTTGTATATCTTGTGTTTTTAACTAGAAGAGACAAGTCCTGAGTTAGAGAAGTGTGCCCTCTCAGCCTGACACTTCATTATTCTTACATTTATTGTGCTCACTTGAAAGTGTTTTTATAATATAATTTAGAAAGAGGCTTGTTTCAGAGCTTCACCTGAATGAAAAACATTAGTTTACCCCGTTTATTGAACATTTCTTTCTTTTCAGAGCTTTAGCCTCGCTTTTATTTAGCCTGGGTATTCATGTTATTTTTGTGATTATTTACTCTTACATTTTCTGTAATATCTCCTCCTGTGCTGCATACTGCATGCAGGGCAGCTTACCTGTTTCTTTCAAGATATTTTATGTGCACTTGTGGGAGAAAAAAACTCAATCTTGAAAAGGAGGAGAAAATGGAAAATGAGTTCATCTGCGCTTTAGGGGACGGAGGTGTTGCTCTGAATCAGTTATGATGTCGAGAACAGGTCACCTGATCAATCAGCTGTTTCTGCTTCTGGAAAATGAACAACATGAACACTCACAGACATGAAAGATGAATCACTGCTCATTTCCTCTCAAATATGGCCCAGTTTCCGCTCTCAAAGTTTTCATACTTGTTTTGCTCTTTTCATGACATCACAGCTAATGCAGCCTTCTGTCTGAGTTTATTCACTTTTAATTGTGGAAGAAACAGGACTGATCTACATTTTTAGCATTTCAAAGTTAAACCTCAAATTTGACTGATGGATGGATGTGTTTTCCTTCCTCTGTCTGATCTTCTCCTTTCTTCACCTTCCTGTTTTGTTTGTTTTTTGTTTTTGTTTTTCCCTGTCCCCTGTGTTCTTTTACCTGACAGGTTGGTGCAACTTCCCGCTGGACCAACTGGGTTTTTGGAGATGGATGGAGCGATTGATCCAACACTTAACAGGGCAGAAGCCACGGTCAGATGACCTGGCTTGGGCCAAGAAGACTGACTAACGAACAAATACAATAATACCAGAACTGGAGGGAGGAATGAAGGGATGCACATGCACAGATATAGAAATAGGATGGAAAGAATCAGAAACGCACTCAAACATTATACTCTTGTCTCTGTGGAATTTTACTTTGAAAAAAAAAAATTTTTAAAAATATAATAATGGTTTAAAGGATTTCTGAGAGTCCTGCAGTCAGTACTTCCACAAGGTTTATGCAAAGGAAATAAAATCGGTACCAGACGACAGCACTCTGCTGATGTCCAGTTAACTTGTAGGTCTGTTTCACCAGTGAAGAGTGGTGGTGGTAGTGTGTCGGTGGGGGGGGGGGGGGTCTCTGGAGGTTGGGCTCTCCAGAAGTGATACCACGCTGCCTGTTGCAGGCAGTTTCTTACACCACACACACACACGCATACACACACACACGCCCCGAAGAATTCTGAAGTAATCATGTCCTTTCAGTTCAATAGATGACTGCAGATGAACCTGCAGGGCCGAAGCTTCCTAATGAAGTACAGCCCGCTCTTTCTCTTCAAACGGCCGCAGCGTTGCATCTCCAGCTCAGTTTGTTATCCAAATTAAAAGTGCGAGCACCTGAGAGTTCACCTGCATCTGACCTGCGACGATATCAAAGGCAGGATGTGACTGGGAAAAACACAAGGATTCATAATAACTTTAACGGGACAAATGTATTCACATGGAGGCAGTCAGAAGTGCTTCTCTCATCAGTTAGTCTTTTTTTTTCTTCCAGGAGTCTGGCTAGTTTAGTTTAGACTCAACTTAAGTCCTGATAAGTTTGGAAACATTAGTACAAATAAGTCAGTTGTAACAAAAAAAAAAATTGAAAAAACAGTCGGGATATTACCGTATTGGCCTGAATACAGGACGACTCTGATTATAAGACGACCCCTATTTTTCAGATATCATTTTGAGAAAATAAAAATATGTTAAAGACAGAAGGTTATTCATCAAACAACTTATTGTACAATAATTGTATGAAAAACTCATACAGAGATAACATTTTGCTGTATTGTTAAACATTTTAATGAATTCATCTCCTCTAGGAAGTATGCTAGCATACTGAAGGTAAGGAACGTGTCAGGTTTCCATGTTATTGATGATCAAGGAATAGTACTATTTGATAAACTGCTGTTTATTATGTTAATAAACATCAGATCTGCTCCTTGTGATGCTCCATTCTTACTGATTACTTTGGTGCGGCTCCATCTAGTGGCGCAGGTGTGTAACGACACAAGAAAAGTCTAGACCTCGATTATAAGACAAGCCAGAGAATATGATTTCTAGAATAAAATATCGTCCTATAATCGGGCCAGTACGGTAATTTAGACTGTTAGACTTTTTGCGGATAGTTAAGTGTAACTGTTGGATAAGCAAGTTGATGAGGGAGTAGCGTAGGTGGCATGGTTCCACGAGAGAGGCTGTACTGAAAGAAATACTTGGATGTTTGGAAAATCCAGTTTGCTTTCTTGCTGGATGTTACGTGAGATTAAATTCTCACTAAGTGGTGAAGATCCCACTTTCAACTGATGCTATCTTGAAAACCCCAGACTCTGCACACAGACCATACTGTGAGACTGACCTGAACACCTGTAACTCAGTCGGTTCATTCTCAGCCAAGTCTGACACCAAGTCTTAATCATCAATGTAGCGGCTGATGAAATGATTCAGTAAATGAAAACATCACTGATTGAGTTTTTTTGGTTTAGGCCTGAAGTGGGGGTCAGGTTCTGCAGCCCAACACCACCTTGTTCATTTGCAGATCTTCCTCTCGGCAACACTGTTCATGAGCTCCTGACGGTGCTTCCAGTATGTTCAGAGTTCAGTGATTTGAGTTGATGATGTACATCAGCGTCTGTCATGCGGTCCATTGTGTTTCCCTTGTTTTATTTATCTGAATATCATTCCTTGCCAGTGCACTTTCATTTCTTTTGGTAAGGTCTGTTTTGACCTACTTTTTGGCTAAACTCAACCAATGGTGGCGGCTGGAACTAGCTCACCTAACGGAGGTCACATAACAGCTGTTCAGGTGCTTTCCACCTCACCCCTGCAAGAAAGCAAACACTTCCCCAAAATCAGTGTTTCTTTCATGTGAGATGCATTCCAGATGCGAGAAATTAAATTCTTGTGAAGTTTGGATGACGGGGCTGGTATTTGTACATAGATCCTGGAGTCTCTATTGTAAATGTGCAGACTGAGGGAGTTCTTGTTTGTCTTTTTTCTTGGCTGTGTAAAGATGCCGGTGGACATGTCAGTTTGTACATGAAGTTCAGTTTAAAGGAGGATGTGTTACAGGGTTAGTCGAGCTGTTCGCTGCCTCCTAGTCCTGCTTTTTGACCCTTTTTTTTTTTGTATCGTTAAATGGGATTTAATTTTCCCAAAAGTTGGAAAAGCAAAGCCACTTTATAAAGCACTGGAGTTCTTTTTGTTCTTTAGCTGTTCAGCAGGTAAATATACCCGTGATCTGAGACTCAGCTGGAGTCCAAGATTTTGTCAGAAATGTGGATTTGTAGCCGTTTCTGAAGAGGACTTGTTAGCCCCGACATCTTCGAAGCCATGTGACAGGCCTCTGACCCTGAATCAAAGAATTTCGTAGCAGCATTGTAACGTGTGAGCTGATGTGAAACTGGGAGGGAAAAGACTCACCTCTGACAGGTGCGCTTCGGTTTGCTTCCACTCACTCTCTCCTGGAGAGCCCCGTCGTTTGAATCATATTTCCATTTCGAGGCTGGAAGCCCCTTCAGTCACAGCTCAGTTATAACAGCACTTTATGATTTTACTGTGTAAATGTCTGAAATTGTGTCCTGTACGCAGCCAGTCACTCAGCATTACAGCGGACGGATAAGGAGCACCTGCATGCACACTCGCAGAATAAAACTCTTAAACACACACAGTCACAAGCTTTATGTCACGTTGTGTTTTGTTGTTTTCTCTGGCTTTATAATTTTCTATTTTTTTATGAACAGATCAAGCCTTGTATAGTTTAATTCAGATGTTTCATCTTGCAGCTCAATGCTTGCTGCTCGTCTGCCTTAATGTTTTTATCTGCTGTTTGATTTCAATAAAGATTTAGTAACTCCAACTGTTGTCTCACTGTTATCTTGTATATATTTTTTAAAAAGGCACATTTGAAGATATATATTTTCAGACTGTAGTTTAGATCCAGGAGGCAGGTCAGCAAATACTTCATGTCGACTGTGAAAATCAACCGCTCTCATCTATCAGTGTCATTTCGTCTGTCCAGGATGTCGCTGCGCTGCTCACAAGTTCCTGATTTAAATACAGTCTTGTTCCGGCTGTCTTTAGCTGTTACACATTGAGATTTTTGTTGGTAAAGTGAATATTTGCTGAAAAAGAAAGCAGAAAATGTAGTCATGATTTATTTCTTTTAAGTACCTTTTTTAAAGTTCTTATTAGTGATTTGGGCTGAAGTTGAATGCCACGGCTGAGCCTCCAGCGCCCTCTAGTGTCAGCTTTAAGTATCTTCTCCTGAACCTGGAACTTTGGCCTTAGTGTATTGATATTTTTAAGGTACCCATCACAGATAAATCAATGGGTTGGATTTTTGGTTCTTGGATTATCCAGAATGGTGCACATAAGACCAGAAACATCCGATTTTTCTTTTCACACAATCAGAACCAGAGGTACCAGTCTGACAAATTAGATGAGAACGTACCCTGTAACACACTGATGGTACGTCTGAGCTGCAAAGGTGTGTGAACTCCATGATACTACCACATCCAACCATGTGCACAGTTCAGATCCAGTAATATAATTTGAAGTGAAGGAGGTCTTTAGCTGCTTAGAGGTTAACCTGGCTTCCTTTAGGGTTACATGAACTTTTCTTGACGTGATCTTTATAAAGGGCAAACACGCGGAATTGAAGACTCCTCTTGAATTCTCCATTTGTACACACTAATGGCAAATTAATGGAGTCAAAATAATTAAGAGATGGCTTTTCAACCTTTCAGCAATGATGAGCACTAACAACTTTAAAGTCCTCAGAAGTCTCCTACTGGTCTCATGATACACGATGTATCGATAGATGGCTAACTAGATGATCAGCCTGTGAGCCACTTCATCTCAGCTGTCATGACTCCTTCAATAGATTCAGTGAGTCTCGCCATCCAGAGGCTTTGCTGGGTTGAAGTTGTTGCATTAAGCTGGGGATCCAGCTAAGGGCTAGATCCAGAGACCAGGTCCAGTCAGATCTGTTTGTCTTGAGGGGGCGGAGGGCATCCGCCAAAAACCAAGATATTTTCATCTTGGCACAAAAACTCCCCCCTGCTGCCTCACAGTGCAGCCGACAGCACAGTTCCTTTTAAACAAATCACTATTTGGTTTCAAGAAAAACAGTCTTATCTTCTTGAGGGTTTGGGGGCCAGTTGTGAACATTTAAAGAATGTTTACTGATTTATGGACAACTTCACTCGCCAGAAAATGCATTTTAGTAAAGACAAAAGAAACAAACATCAAAAAAACAAAGATTTGAAAAGAATTATTGAGGACTCAAACAAAAGGCCACCTCTGACATCAAATAATCTACCCCCCCCCCCCCCACACGTGTGTATGTATATGTATATATGTGTGAGTGTATGTTTATGTATGCCAATGAATAATTTACATCATAGCGACTTAAATACCTTCACAGAAAACATTTTGTATGTTGTCACCCCTCTCCCATGTCTTCATTCATCCTCACAGCAAGATCTCTATCATTCTCATATTACTGTCATCACTTCCACTGTTACACCCTGCTGTAACAAGCCCTGCAACCCTCCTCACACACACACACACACGGATGTGACATACTGGCGCTATGCTTTGTGTCATGCTGTGAACGTTTCTCAGACGCACGTAGATACAGAACCTGTTAGCTGCAGCGTGTGAACATGTAGCTCTGATAAGTCGTCAGAATGAAACCATGCAAATTATACTTTGCAGTATCTGACAGCTTTGATCTATTAGTTAATGCTTTTTCACCTGTTCATTCAACTACCTTATATTTGGTATATGCATTGCAGCTTTATTAGGTCAGGCCAAAACAAAAATATTGAACTATTAAAACATCCAATATTGTTAATCACACTTTCAGATGGATGCAAAAAAAAAAAGCCTTAATATCAACTGAAACAGTAAGCCACCAGGAATCCTGTACCCTCCAGTAGCACCATGTCTGTGTGGTGTCCACTGATCAGAAATATGAGAAATCTTGCAAACAAGTCTGAAGCACAACTGCTTCTGCAAGAAATGAGAGATGAGAATGAGGCTGAGTAAGTACGTTGGAATAATTGTATATAGTTATCACACATTTGCTATTAAACTGTACATTACCTAGTGAAGAACTACTGAAAGAAGTTAAGTATGTGTCACTTTTAAAATGACTTATGTAATTGCTGGATAACATGCTGTGTAAGAGTGTGAGAGTTATCATACGAACAGAAGGAGACGAGCCGGGAACTGGAACTGCAGGAGAGAACATTGGGCTCTGTACAGCTATGTACTGATCAGTGTACTTAGATGGGTCAGATTAAGATATGCAGGTAGTCACTCCCCAAACCCCTTAGAGCTGCATATCCTATGTAAAGCAGGGACGTCCTAAGGGAATATGATACAAGCTGCTGTCATCAGTGGTGAGATGCTTAGGCCTTTCTCAGTTAAATCCTCAGCCTGAAGTCGTTTCCTAAACCTGATGGAAGATGGTTTCTGTTGGCAGCAAAACAAAATAAAGTGAAGAGTTCAATATGCAGGATGATGCTACAATAATAACGTGCTCCTCTTTATGTCCTCACTTGAACCCTGTCCACAAACTGTGGACTCTTCTCAACCATGATATTTAGACTGGGGACAGAGAGCATGCTTGTTTTTTTTTTTGGTTTGATCAGTTAAAAGTGTCAGACTTCGAGGATGGAAGCTTCTTGTGGTGATTATTGGAAGTAATTGGATTTGCTGCATTTGCAATAAATGTTATTTTATTATCACTTATTTGTGACTCTTACAGTAAAAATTAAGAAAAGAAGATGCAAAAAGCCAGTTCTGTTAATCTTTCCCCCCTTTTTTTGAGTAAATATACACAGTTATATAGTCACAAAAAAAAAACAACACTTTGAACCAACTTAAAGCGTTAAATTTGCCTAGCAAGAAAAAAAAAGGTTATATAAGTGGAAGAGGCATCCAGGAGGTGTCCCAAACAGATACCCAACCCACCTCAACTGGCTCCCCTCAAGGTGGAGGAGCAGAACCTCTCCTCAGAGTCCGTCCTGGACGCCAGACCTTCTCAACCTGTCTCTCAGGGAGACTCCACCCATCCTGCAGGGAAAATCATTTCAGCCACCGTCAACTCATTCTGGAAGGAGTCCAACACTCATCTGGAGCAAGTCTGACTAATCGCTGGACATGTGGACCAGAACTCTTGCTCTATTTGTATCACAACTGAACGACGTGTAGCAACACACCCAATATTCCTTGATCCCAGAGCACTTGACACAAAATACCCAAAGGGACAGAGGGGGACAGTCAACAGTCTTCTCCGAGTCCACAAAGCACATGTGGACTTTCAAACTGGCTCCCTCCAGGATTCTGGCAAGTGATACGAGCTGGTCCATCATCATGGAGAATGGACCAGCTCATGAACCTACGCTGTTGCTTGTTAATCTAAAGTTTTTATTTTATTTAATTTTTTTTAAATTTGAGGTATTTGGAGGAATCTCAGATTAGATTCCAGAGCTCACTGAGGCCTAATTGGATCCATCAGCACAAAGCAGGGGTGAAGTCAGTGAGTGGAAGTAGCAGAGCTTTGACTCCTCTCTAATGATGCTGTGAGGATGTCGGCAGGTGACTTTTGTCACAAAGGGTGTGAATGTCTTCTTGTTAAAGATCGAGGTGTGTTCGCACTGCTTGCAGGAGCTTGCTGTGTGTGCACACCTTGGTAAGTATGAAAATGTGTTTGTTTCAGCTTCTCCAGGGTGTGCATGTATATTTGTGCGTGTGCACGTGCGTGTGTGCACATGCTTCCATGGGCCTCACTTGCAGGTGCTTGTGCAAGTGAGAAGACCAATTATGAGTCCTGACAGAAGCAGCGAGACACGTGAGACTTTGTCACTTTCAGAGAACAGTTTCTGTCAGAATAACACAATCAGTAGGTTCTTAGTGCAGAGAAAGCAAGAGATTTAAATGTGCGTCTCTCAAATAATATATTCTGTATTTCCCTAAACTGCCTAACACAGGGATTCCCTGCTCTACATGTTCTACTGAAGATGCAGAGCTTTGAAAACATGTTGTTCAGGACCGATGTCACTTGAAGTTTAGCTGCTTCAGAGATAACTTTAGAGGCAAAAGTCTGCATTTTTTTCATTAATAACAACCTGCTTCAAGCCAAGTTAATTGTATGTACTGACCCAGTCCAGCACTGTTGATCTAAGCTGTGTGACTCTCCTGGCAAACAAATGTCTGGATGTCAACAACTGGAAAGCTCACTCATACATGCAGCTTTATACACCATATAAAAATCAATCAATCAGTCAAACTTCATTTATTTATTACTTTTTGTACAAAATGAATGCAGCACAAATACACATTATACTTTAAAAAAAAAAAAGTCTGACATTAAATCAGACTAAACCAGGGATGACGGTACACAGGGTCAAAGACCTTCATTTGTGGAGACATGTTCCTGCGGTCTGATGAAACTAAAATCGTTGGCCATAATGGCCAATGTTACATGTGGAGGATAAACGGGGCTGCTTGCAAGTCTGATAACACCATCCCAACTGTGAAGTACGGGGGTGGCAGCATCATGCTGTGGGGGTGTTTTGCTGGAGGAGGGACTGGTGCACTTCACAACATAGATGGCATCACGAAGAATAAAAGAACATTATGTAGAAATATTGAAGCCACATCTCAAGTTATCAACCAGGAAGTTAAAACTTGGGTGCAAATAGGTCTTTTCTAAAGGGACACTTACCCTCAGAATACCACCAAATTAGCTACAAAGAGGCTTAAAGACAACAAAGTTGGTATTTTAGAGTGGCCAACACAAAACTCTGGTCTCAGTCCTGTAGAGACTTTCTGGGCAGAGCTGAAAAGGAGTGTGAGTAAGACGGTCTGGAAACCTGACTCAGTTCCACCGGTTCTGTCTGGAGAAACGGACCAAAACTCCAGGAAACTACTGAGAGACGTTTGTTGAAGGAAACCAAAGACATTTGACCCAACTCATACAGTTTAAAGGCAATGCTACCAAATACTAAAGAAATGTATGTCAACTTCTGACTTTGAAGAAAGTAAAAAAAAAAAAAAAAAAAAAAAAAATCTCAAAAAATCCCTCTCTCATTATTCTGGCATTTAGAACACAGAGATAATTAAGGTTATCCTAACTGACCTAAAACAGGAAGAGTTTGTCTGATTTAACGTGAGACAGTAAGAAAGAAAAGTGCTTAGTCTTTCATCTTTACTGGCACTGCACAGACAAATCATGATAAAAATGATCTGACAGTAATACCTGTAATAAAACAGTCCTGAATTCCTCGAAACATAAATGCTCTTTAGGTTTTAACAATTATACATTGCTTTTATGGACATTTTGATTAGATGACATCTTTAGTGTGGTTGCAGACGCAGAACAGCACAAACACGGCCACAGCCGCTGAGCTGGGTTTGTTTCTCTGACGGCTTCTTTCTCCTTCACAGGTCTTCCTCACACGCTTTAAACATTCTGTACAACCTGAACGTTCAAGTCAGTTTACGACTCAAACTCTTACAGTCTTTATAAGACTGGGACGGAGGGACGAAGAGGAGCAAAGCTGTTGTGATGCCACCTGCTGGTTGCATTCAGATCAGAGCGCTTGTGTAGGCTCCAGGTTCAATGTCTTCAGACATCCAGTCACAGCTCAGTCAGAGGAACGTTAATGGACCTTCAGTGTGTTTGCAGATTTAACGAGGAAATAACAAGGGCTGGGCAACGATTAAAATTTTTAATCGCGATTAATCACATGATTTCCCTGATTAATCACAATTAATCGCATTGTATACAGAAAATCAAATAATTCAAAAGTAGTGTAAAGGTCACTTTTATTTAAATGTTCTGCTGCCATATGAACTAAAGTGCCATAACATTTGTTGTTCAAACACTTTTAACATCAGCACTTATCAGTAACACATATTTAGTGTAAATCTCATCTTAAAAAAATGTCAAATAAAATAAAAGCTTATTGCCACTGCCAGGGCATTAATGTCATCCTGTTTTTTTTCTGAATAATAAAAAAAAGTCTACCAACAAAATCCTAACAATCTAGAGGCCACAATCATAACATTAAAACAGGTAATTTCTGAGGTAACAGCAGAAACTTTTAACAGGGAGTTCAACTTGTCAGTTGTTACAAATAACCTTGTTTCTGTTGAATCCTCCGTCTGGGAGAACTTTAAAATGAAAATGTCCATGTTAAAGTTCAGTAACTTTACCAATCCTTTATTATCTGTGTATCATTTGTTTTTTTTTCCATTTTCAATTGTCAATCAAAAATTTAAAAGATTTAAAAAGTGACTTTTTATTTATTTTTTTCCCGTTTTTTAATCTAACACAAAAAAAAAAAGCCTGTTTTTTTATATTTAAATTTTAGCTAACAGGCCACGGGACTAAATTTGTTTTTAATATTTTATTGTCTGGTTTACGTGACCCAGAAATGGCTTTGTTTTATAATCAAGATTAGACCTTCTGTTGTCATTACACATCTGTGCCACTAGATGGAGCCGCACTGAAGTAACCAGCTAGAGAACAGCAGGACAGTGAACACATGGAGCAGATCTGATGATAAATGGAGGAATGACGCCATCGTCTTTAACAAAGGGGTTTGAAAGTTTTTTTTCCGGTTCTGCAGCAGCCAGTAACAGACTTTTCAAAACAAAAGCGCGTGCGCAACATGCATTAACGCGTGATAAAATAAATGTCGGCGTTAATAAATCAATGCGTTAACGCAATAATAACGTGTTAACTTGCACATCCCTAGAAGTAACACTTCACGCAGCGTATGTATTAGATATCATTAAAGTTATCATTTGTCGCTTACAGGGCAGCCCTGATCAAGTCCAACTTCCTGCTGTTAACTGAAACATTGATTAAGATCGAAGGAAGCGACTGCTCAGCTGCTCAGCTTGGACGGACTTGACCACTTTCTTTTCCCAACAGTGTCCACAGTTCAGCCGTATGTTGCGGTTTTTATCATTTATCGCGGTCACCGCGCTGAGATGTTAAGAGGTGAAGTCATGCGAGTCATTGCTGATCCAAAGATGATAAACTCTTTTGAGCTCACTGTCCAGCTCGCACGTTAATCTACGACTGCTGCAGCACTAAATTCATCCAGTCACGTTTGATTTCAATCAACTCAGACTTATTAGCCTGCAAATGAACTTGATTTAGGCTTGTGTGAACTGATTGTACTGTACTGTGGCCTTTATGAAAGGGACTGATCAATAAAGTCAAGTCAAAAATTTTTTTTTTCATTTTTGTGGATGATTTTAAGGTACGTAAAGATAATGCAATTCAACACACATACTACATACTGTAAAGTTTTAAACTCCAGCATATCATATTAATAAATACATTATATTTTAAGGATGAGTTAATGATTTGGCCTTGTGCACCTGGAACAAAATATCCTAAGTATTACTTTGTGGCAGAAAGATGTAAAAAGTATACTAAAGTATAATTTAGAATAAGTATAAGTTTAAGTCTTAGTATTAATGTACTTAGTCTTAGACTTTTGTTTATACTTTTAAGTGTAAGCCAAGTATACTTCACTATACTATTAAGTAGGTGAATAAAATATAGTTTACAAAAAGTCACCTTTAAATATACTTCCTCATTTTTAGTAAAAAATAAGTATACTTATAGTAGACTCAAATAAACTTCTTTTTGCTAAAGGTTTTCTCACTGCTGAACAAAGAAAAACAAGCTAACAGCACAACAGGTTTGAGACACTGATGCTGTTTTACTGATGGCACCTCTGTTAGGATGTAAATGGATGAGTCTCGTATCCTGCTCAGCAGTGGCGTCGGTGGGGCGATGGGTGAGGATGGGTGAGGCAGGGAAGGGTGTGGGGCGTGTGCGTGAGGATCACGGTGAGAAAGGGGGTGTTGCTGGTGTCATGGGGCCTGGAGATGAAGAGCTGACGTCGTACTGCAGGGATCTGAGTGCTGTCAAACTGTCAAAACACCCCCCACTCAAACACACTGGGAATCCTAATTAGGCACGTGCACGTTGTACTCGTGAGTTCAGCTGTCGAGGAGTAAATTCTTTTAACAAAAAGACAACATGAGAAATTTTTTGTCCAAAACCTGCTGCAGATATACGTCTCAGTGGAACGGGTCAGCGCCGGGCCCCAGTCAGCGCCGGGCCCCGGTCAGCGCGGGCCCCGGTCAGACCGTCAGACCTGGTGCTGACCCCCCAGCACTGAGCCAACTTCTCACTCCAGCTGTTACCTATTTCAATAAAGCCCAGTTTGTTAGTATTTATGAAGGGACAAGTGAGGCAGTCACTGAAGCTATTCAAATATCATTTTATAGTATATGCGTGGGTGTGAATGAGCCCCCTCAGTGGGCACCAGGAGCCTGTTCAGAAGTAAAATGCTGAATCGATTCTATCTTGGGAAGAAAGAAATACGGTTGGAGGGAAAGGTGTGGTTTGAGCTCGCCATCAATAACTTGTGAAAGGTTCACCTGAATGAATAGAAATTTAAGTAATCTTCTCAAAAATATGAAAATTAAAAACTAAACATGATTTAGTTTAACGTTTAAGGACATTTGCATATCCTTAAGAATAAATGTTTGCTTTTGAAAAACAAAAAAATGCACTATTTTAAATTATTTAATGCATGAAAGAGATAAACAGCAGTCTAGCTGAGGAAACCAGATTCAAAATGCATCAAAATTTCATTTTCATGATCCCCATCCTGAGCACGCTTTAGGCGACAGGGGAAGGAAAAATTCCCTTTTAACAGGAAGAGACCTCCTGCAGAACAAGGTTCAGAGTGAACAGCCATCTGCCTTCATAGCGTGGGGAGTGACAGGATAAAACAGAGACAAATGCACACATTATTCCACATTATTCCACTTGTTATGATGGAGAGAGAGAAATTGAAAGAGGAACGTTTTAAGCCTCATCCAAAAGGTAGAGATGTGTTCTGACGACTAACAGGGAGCTGGTTCAATAAGAGAGGAGCCTGACAAGTGAAGGCTCTGCCTCCCATTGTACTTATGTAGTAACCACTAGTAAACCTTCAGTCTGAAAATCCCCAAAACGTGAGATTACCTCTTTGAGAATCATTTCTGACTGATGGACTTTTAAATGTAACAAAAACCACACAGCTGGAAAACAGATAGATAGATAGATAGATAGATAGATAGATAGATAGATAGATGGATTTTATTTGTAATTTGTAACAGCATTTCTATTAATTTGTAATTATTACATATTTTATCATATGATTGTTTGAAACACTAATGAAGCTTGTTATAACCTGTTCCCTTTCTTGTTCACCCTAGTTTTGAAGAAAGATGGATAGATGATCTGTCTGTTATTCAGGTTCACAGCTGACTGTTGGTGAATTCTCCTAAACAACCAGCAGATGGCAGCATTGTACCTCCAAAAGCATCAAAACTGACAGCTGAAATCCTGACCAGGCAGAAAAAGCTGCCACGTTTATTTTGTCTTCTGTGATCCAATATTTTCCCCTAAAATAAATGTGTGTGGATAGTTATTAATATTATTAATAGTAGTTTCTCTTTTAATTTGGTGCTCTTGTTGATGTGATATTCAGGCGAACCTTCTGCTGTCCAGCATCCATCCCTTCCTTCACCCATCTGCTCTGTCCTTCCTTTAACCATCCATCATTTGTCAGTGGGATTTTTTTAAATGAAAGAAACTGGAGATTAAAAACTGTTAAATTTATTACTTAACAGTTTTACAGAAATAAGTAGGACAAAGTTGTCTTATGTCGAAAGAGACATTTTGATGATGTATGTAGAAATGCCTTTTCATCACAATGTGATTTTAAAAAGTAGCTGGAATTTAAGAAAGAAAATCAAAAATATGAATATTTTGTATTAAAAACAAATACGATAATTTTATATCAGAATTAGCTAAAAACAAAAACTTCATTTAATTCATTCATTTTTAAAAATTACTACAATTTATCTATAATAAAAATGCACTCAAACAAATATCATAAGCCTCCATCCAGACATGATTTCATGTCAGCTGACATGAAAAAAAAAAAAAATAAAGTGGCAAAAATATGTTGTTTATTTTCTAATTAGCTGCTTTTGTCGTTACATCTTTAATGTCAGTAAAAGATAGAGAGAAACTCATCAGAGCCGGACCGACTGTGCAGGAAGGAACAGAAACAGCTGAGATGTTACAGAGGAGGAAAAGAATCCAAGAGGTCAAAATGAAGAATAATACATACGGAGGGAACAAAAGCAGGAAGGAGGAGTGAAGGGAGCGAAGGGAGTAAGCTGTCTGGAAAGACGTGGGCTGTTATTTTATTTCCTCTGTGGGTACATAACAACCGCGCTGTCTGTCTCCGGTGCTGACACAGCAGAACTATGAAGAGGAGAGTTACTCTCACACACACAACACATACAAATGCCTGCACACACACCCAACACACACCCTTAAACACAAACACGTGCGATGGCGAACACATAAAAACATGCTTTCACACATAAACCTGAAAGACCTTTTAATCTGTCTTTGTACAACAGACACGATACTCAGTTACAGTGCGGTTTAAAATGACGTGTGTGTGCTCCTCGGTTTGCCAGCAGAACCTCGTCTGGTAGAAACACCAACCTTGTGGACAGTTGGTCGTTTTGGGACCAAAGTCTGGTCCTTAGAGCCTAAATCCTGGGATTCCTGGTTGGGGTTCAGGTTTTCATGTGAACGGACATCATGTTAAGGTTAAGGTGGGGCATCAAATGTAGATCATCTGAAAACAAAATGGTGTGTAATAACATTAGCCCTGTCTGTGTTTATCCTTACAGCAAAAATTTTCTTAGCTTCATACTACCTGAAAAGAAATAAAAGCCAAAGTAAATGAAAGACTTGTGTCCTTATCATCCAAACTTTTTTGACTTTGGGTTATAGAATAAACTTTTCAACAGCCTTGTGACTTCCTGTTGTTTTCCCTCCTAGTGATGGTTGGACGTCTGCAGAAGCCTCAATGAGAGAACTTTACAATGCTAAGTTTGGTGAAGTTAACAAGTTATTGATTCATTTTTGTTATCACCTTGGGATTTAGGATTTTTTTTGTTTATTTCACGCTTGCTGTGTTCTCCTGTTTTGTTAAGATTTAGTGTTAGGCCACACAGCAAAACTGCAGTTTTTAAATTAACACTGAGGGCACTTTGGAGTCAAATTTAGCCAATTTCCCCTCGGGGATTATTAAAGTATTTTTCATTCATTTCATTCATTCATTCATTCATTCATTTCATTCATTCATTCATTCATTCAGTCTGGAAATAAAGGGATTTAAAAAGTTTGTGATGATCAAACATCAGATGTCTCAAATAGAGAGTCAGTTTTATTCAGTCCAGGTCCTCGTGAGTCACTGTCCTGTATATTTTATACACCTTTCTCTGCTCCAACACGCCACATTCAAATGAATGGATCATGAACACGATCTCAGACTACTTGTGCTCTTTGCTTTTTTGTTTTTCTTTGAAAAACAAAGCATTATTGAAAGTGTTTTGCTTTCATTATGCTTTCTGCTTTAACTTCCATTGTTGTTCTGTTAGCTTCAAATTATCCACACTTGTTTCATACTAGCCCTTTCATGTATTTAAAGCCCAGTGTTTTTTTTTCTATTCCCTTCTTCTCGTGCTTTTTTTTTTTAATCATTCTGTTTGTCATCCTCTGTTGCTCCCCCTGTGGTTCTCCTGCCAGCTCGCAGCAGGTTTTTGGTTCTGGATGTTTGGGCTGTCCTGCTATGTGCAGCGCTTTTTGTTAATCAAAGGACATGTTCTCAGTATTCCTTCTTCCTTGGTCTTCTGCATGTTTTTTTTTTTTTTGTTGTAAAATCAACAGGTGTTACTTTAATGTGATGAGGTCAGGATGGTTGGATGTTGATATCTGCTAATCTCATCAGCCCCTGAGCCAACGGGAGGCTGCACTGTAGACATAGCTGCCTTCAGAATCATAATCCAGAGTTTAAGTGTTTCATAAGGTAATATCTGACTGGGAACAAATCATTTTGTTGCATTTCAATTGGTAGAGCTTTAGAGAACTTTAGAGGATCCAGTCATGACTGGAGATCAGAATGTGAACATACTGGTGAGTCAAATGTTTGGTCATATTAGTCGTCGCGTTAAGATGAATTTCTGTATACCGTTCATGCCAGTAGCGGTGCTGTGTCTTGTAGTGCTTTACCATACTTCAGTTCTGACTACCTTCGACCTGGAACAAATAAGTACCTGTTCTTCATACTCCACCCCTAGTTGCAATCCATCATTTAAGCCATTAGGTGTCCCTAAACATCTGATTTTTAACTCTTAGGTTGTCCACAATGAAAAGCAGTGATGTCACTGCATTATTTGATTAAGGGTAGCTCTATGTACTTGTAACTATGTATGTACAGTATATGCATGTGTGTGTGTGTGTGTCTCGAAGCTTTCTTCAAAATATACACTCATAAACATGACTTTGTAATGTTGGTTAAAATATATAAAATAAAGTGATAAAAATTTCCCACTGATAGTACCTGACTTTCACGTGTGTGCGTGCATGCTCGTGTGTGTTTGTCCCTGGAGCCCTGCAGTGATCTGGGTTTAATTTGACCAGTCAGGCGGTCGAAGCCAGGGCTTCAGCAAATACGTGAGTGTGAGTGTGTGGGCTGGCCTTGGTGTTGAGGTGAGGCAGAGATCAATGCTGAGGCAAACATAAAGGTTGAGACAAAACTCACCATCCTCTCTGCCTTCCTCTCCCTCATCTTTCTTTAGCTGACCGCCCTCCTCTTGTACTTCAACTGCTCCCCAATACTTTCCTTTCCCAGAGCTAATAACAAGTGTGTGTGCGTGTGTGTGTACAAGGAAAACCTATAAAGAGGAAAGCTTGATTGATCACAAGCTAATAGCTAGAGTTAAGTCTCTGGTGCACTGTGACTGACTGACTGGACTATATGCTTCCAGGCAAAACAAAAGTGAGGAGCTCCATCCATCTCTGGCAGAAGTCTGTGTCTCTGATGCATAGACACAATACTTCAAAATACACCCATGTAACATGAAGTGCATAATAAACACACAAAAACAACCCTGAATACATCAACCTCTAAACTGACTGAATCAGCATTAGTGTGTGTGCATGTGTGTGTGTTTTGTCAGTATGATGTAACCAAACAGACAATAGTAATATCCATCCAGCAGGGTTTTAATTGGCCGATCGGCTCATTGCTAATACTATCACTATGGATCTTTGTATTCCCTGTGGATTTACGTGCGACTCTGTTGTGCATGAGTGTGTGTGTGTGTGTGTGTGGGCGAACAGCGGTGATTTCACCGCACTGTTGTTTTTGTGTCACAGTACACAGGTGCAGTGAGTACTGTAAATGTGTGTGCATGATACAAGGTCACGCCTCAGGGTAACTTTGCTGACATACACACACCTGCGGTGTGGTCTCTGATCTTGTGACTTGCTGTCATGGCAACTGTCATCAGGCACAGTGATTGATCAAAGAGGTATACGACAGCAGGGGAAGAGAACAAACATGCTTGATTTGTCAAGAACACAGGTTGGGTGACAGTTTATACAACAAAAGCTCTGAAAAACAACTTAAACATGTTTTTTTTCTTTTCTATTTTTTAGATAAACAATAGTTGATTTTTGTTTTCCTCCTGGGTGTTAAAAGGGACAGATTATGAGGAAGAAACCATTTTTCTGGGTTTGGGTGCACATATTTGGATGTCTCCAGTGACTGTCAGTTCAAGAACAACACAACTCTGTTACTTTGTCTGCTGCTACCTTAAGCTGTAATTATGTCATTAAGATTTTCAGAGCTATGTGTGTGTGCTAGAAGATTTGCACCCTGGTATAATGCAGAGCTACGGAGTCTTAAAAGAAATATAGAAAGCTGGAAAGACAGTGACGAGCTACTCATTTCAAACAATTCCATTTAGTCTGGAAAGACAGTCTGGTAAATCTATAAAAAAGCTATTTGTGAAGCTAGAAAAACATATTATTCATTGTTAATTAGAGAAAATAAGAATAACCCTTTTTTTTTCAGCACTGTAGCCAGGCAGACTCAGAGTCACAGCTCTATAGAGCCACGTATTCCATCACATCTAACGGGTGATGATTTATAAACATCTTTATCAATAAAATAGCAAATATTAGAGATTAAGTCTATCATCTCTTACCACCTGTGGGGATTACATTAGATAGCAGAGAGACCTTGGAATCAGCTGTATCAACTGGTTCTTACCTAGACTGCTTTTCTCCCATTGATATTTGTGAAATTACCTCAGTTGTATCCCACTCAAAGCCATCTACATGCTTACTGGATCCTAGTGCTGGGCAAAATGACGATACATATCGTGGGGACAATATAAAAGTGTGTATCGTGCCATTTCTCTTCTATCGTTTCTAACCTGATTTTATCAATTATTACAGCAAATATGTAATTAAATAACCTGCAACGATAAATTTGATAGAATCATATCTACTTCTACAAAGTAGCCTTTTATGTTTGCACTTTTATTCATGGTTAATGCCTTAAACAGAGTTCTCTTCAACCCTGATGTTTACTTTAGACACTTTACATTGGTTTGCAAACTTTGCACTACAAGGTTACAGATTTCAGAAAGTTGAAAAATAATTTGTGTTTATTTTTTATAGCTGAACTTTATAGCTGAAAGTGCAAAAATGTGTTTTTCCTTTCAGAAACTGTTGTGCACTTTTAAAAAAAATGTGAAAGCTACTGTACCTCTGTACCTACCTGTTTTTGCTGCACTAAAATGTATGTTTGTGACAATTCAGCTAAATCCCCTTTCAAAATAAAGTTGAAAAGTAAGCAATGAAATTTTTGTCAAACTTTTCAGAGAATAACTGAAAACATACTTTATTATGGTATATCGTGATATATATCATTATCGTGATATAAAATAGTCCATATCGTGATATATGATTTTTTCCATATCGCCCAGCACTACTGGATCCTATTCCCTCTAAGCTATTTGAAGAAAGAAGTTCTGTAATCTTGGATCTTGTCAATGCATCACTTTCAACAGGGAATGTACCAAGGGCTTTTAAGATTGCAGTAATTAAACCTCTACTTAAAACGTCTTTGGACCCCTTATAATGTAGCCAACTACAGGCCTTTTTCCAACATTCCTTTTATTTCCAAAATTCTTGAGAAAATTGTTGCAAACCAGCTAGATTACTATATTTGTAGAAACAATATAAGTGATGAGCTTCAATCGGGATTCTCATCACAGCACAGAAACTGCTTTGGTCAAAGTCACCAATGACCTTCTCATTGCTTTCTCTGTTCTTATTCTTTTGGATTTTAGAATAGCCAATTAATATTGATCACAAGACTCTTGTTGATAGACTGGAGCAGGTTGTTGGAATTAGAGGATTGGCATTAAAATGGTTCAGATCATATTTGTTGGATGACTTTCAGTTTGTCCATGTAAATGATTGCTCCAGTAAAAATGATTGCTCCAGTTGGACTAGGGTCAGGTTGTGGAGTACCACAGGGTTCCGTTCTTGGACCACTACTTTTCTCCTTATGTATGCTGGCTTTTGGAAACGTCATTTGGAAACATAATATCAACTTTCATTGTTATGCAGATGATACACAACTGTATTTGTCCTTTCAACCACATGAGGCTAATCAAATAGCCTTATTTATGCACACATCAAAGATGTGAAGACCTGGATGACTGGGAGGCTCAAGAGGTGTTTTTTGTAACTTAGAACACATTTCCTTAGCCTTTAGTTCTACTGTTAGGCAGCTTGGTGTTATTTTTTATCAAGACCTGACTTTTAACTATAAAGCAAGTCACAAGGTTAGCTTTCTGTCATTTGCATAATATCAGGAAAATTAGAAGGATGAGAGGATGCAGAAAAATGAATCCATGCCTTTGTTATTTCCAGGCTGGATTATTGTAATGCATTGCTTTCCTGCTGTAAAAACAGTAGTGTTTAAAAACCTTCAGCTTGTCCAGAATGCTGCAGCACACTTATTAACCAGAACTGGGAACTGAGATCACATCTCAGCAGCAGGTTAGCACTGACACTTCACAGCAAGGATGGATCTTGGTTCAGCTGGATCTTTCTGTGTGGAATACCTCAGGTACCCCTGTTTCCTCCCACCCCAAAAACACACTGTTTCAGCTAGCTGGTAACCGTGAATCCTGCCTATACATTCACCATAACATAATGTGATTTTAGGAATTGAAGGAGCAATAATAGGTAAATTGTTAAATAAATTGATCTAATTGATATGTGTTTCAGTGAGAGAAAGCTGCTTTGCATTGTAGAAATGCTTTGAGTGGTCCCTGAACTAGAAAGGTGCTATCTAAGCATGTTATTGTTACCGCCGCCAAGGAGGTTATGTTTTTCGTTTATCTGTCTGTCTGTGTACAAGATAACTCAAAAAGTTATGGATGAATTTGGATGAAATTTTCAGGAGTTGTCAGAAATGTGAAAAGGAAGAATTGAATTTCATTTTGGGTGTGATCTGGAAAAAAATCCTGGATTCTGGACCACTTTCAAATTTTAGATAGCATTATGGGGCCAAAAATTTTGTTTCTCAATATCTATGTTAGTTTTTGCCCAAAACTCATGAAATTTGACTCAGGGATTAACAATAGGAACATCTAACAAATTTTAAAGGCTGATCTGGATCTGATCCAGAAGGCAGATTTTATCGCAATCTGTAAATCTCTATATGGGGGAATTGATGCACTTGGCGGAGGTCTGCGCTCTCTGAGTGCTTTTCTAGTTGTTGATGCGACATAGACAGACCCGGATCAGAATTATAGACTCAGTAGAGTTATAGTGCATACCATATGCAGTCAGAAGTCAGAATTTACTAGTTCCTAGTTCAAAGATTAAATTTGGTGAAACCACATCCATCCCAGTGGACAGATTGCTATTTGTGATTTCTGACTTAGCAACTGGAATACAGTCAACTGGGACATCATTCCCAGTTTTGACTTTGATATCTGAAATATTCCAGCCTCCCCTTTAGCTTCACCCACCTTCAACAGGGCTTGTGTACGTCACGTGTGGGGAGCTGAAGCTCTTTTGGATTTGCTTTTTGCTTTGCTATTGGCAGCTACTTTTTTATCAGCATGATTTAATAGTTTGTTGCCATGGTAATACTCACAATGCACCCGAGTTTGACAGAAGAGTTGAAAACATTTTGACATTTAATTTACTCATTACTTATTTATTCTGACATCATAACAAATTCAACTGCAAAGATTAGCTTCATTATTATTATTATTATTATTATTATTATTAAGTAGAATATTCCGCAAAAGTGATTAACTGTCTGAACAAACAAATAAACAAATTCTGTGTGATATAAGAAATTGTACAGTTTAATGC
Organism: Hirundichthys speculiger; assembly: GCA_018398805.1. Lineage (NCBI taxonomy): Eukaryota > Metazoa > Chordata > Actinopteri > Beloniformes > Exocoetidae > Hirundichthys > Hirundichthys speculiger. Next base: position 752,673 of record JAGFBZ010000639.1, read on the forward strand.
GAAGGTTTTAACCATTTACTTTTTTTTTTTTAAAAAGGCTCTTATTATAGAACTGAACAAGTGAAACAAATTAAAACCAATGCTTATTGTCTTAGTGACTCTTGCAATGGCAAATCACACAATGAATGCGATTCAGCCTTTCTTATTCATTTTTTTTTAAATATTTATCACAATTCCGTACAGATACATCTGGCAAACTAACAGAGGGCATAAAATGACACCTCCATGTTACCCCCACACTACCACCACACCCCAACGCACACACACACACACACACACACACCTGCATCATCCAAACCTTTCAGTCTTCACTTAGAAATGGAATTAGTGATCACAAGATGGCAGGTATTGATTGGGTTATGTGTCTGTCCACGATCAGAGCCAGTGGAAAGGTCAAGCTATTAAAGAAAGTGTCAGGAAATCATTCTGAAAACTGCAACATTTCTGAACAAAACTTTCATGTATGTTTGCTGTCTTTATTGCTTTTTTCTATTTTGACCTGTCAGTGTGAGTATTTCTTCCTTTTAATGTCCTAGTTTGAGCCTAGACAATGCTCAATATTACTCCAAAACATCATTAAACTCTTGAGGTGATGCATGACATGTTTTTCAAGTTCTGATAGTGGCTCTTTGGTTGACATATTTTATTACTGATCTTATCTATCAAAAAGCCTAATGTTTACTGATGAGCGAACATATACAGTATATGTTCATGAGTAGAAAATGTTTTTTGCGGGCCCCAGAGGGTTCATTGGTCCACTTTGCTCTATTTAATTTTCAAGCCATCCATTATGGAAACTGAAGAACAGGGATCTGTATGAGAAGAGAAGTAACTCTTCTACCTGTGTGATGCTTCTCATAACTCTTTTGGGATGTGTATATTTTAAGATTATGACAGAAGATGGTGAAATTATTTAGTACTTGTTTTGATGTATTTCATTTATCAGTGCTGCCCATGTCAGCTGGCTGGAAGCCTCTATCTGAAACTCTCTTCTTTCCTGAAAGACTCCAGAGGTAACACAAGTATATAAGAGTGAGGCTGCCTATGTTTCCCCTGATGGAGCAAAGCAGTGGTTTGATGCTGTGGAACTGAATGTCTCAGCCTGATGGTGTTCATGCCACTTGTTTCTGTCTTCATTATTCCCCATGGACTGAAGCATTCCCTCATTTTGTTCTTTCTCTCAATGTTCCTTTGCTTTCTAATTCTGTCTCCATAATAGCATTGCTGCTCATGTGCACATGTGTGTGTGAACCAGGTGCCTCCTGAGTCTTACGGATGACGAGAGGACAGATGCAGTGTCACTTCAGTCAGGGCCTCTCATCTGTCTCCCCCTCTTGGAAATGCATTCATCCTTAACAGACACACACATGAACACAAAGATGCAAACCTATACAAGCAAGACCCGTGATATATGTCCTCTTGCACTTAGTTTTTACTTTTCTCCCAGTTCCCAGCTCACTGGCATTTCACATCTCAATTTCCTGTCTTCGTCATCTTTTCCATGTCCTTCACATGCAACCTTTTCTTCTTTCTGCATCACTCCTCTCCTCATATTTTTTGCTTTTGGATGTGTTGCCTTGTTGTCTAGTCTTCTGCTTCTGTGATTCTCCAGGGAGTCATTTGAGGGATGAGGCTCGCCCGTATCCCTACAACATTACACACCACAAAACAATGGAAATTAAATGGACGCTGAATAAAGACGGAAGGCGTCTCCTTGCACTGGCCTATACCGTCAGCTTTTAGAGCTTATAGATCACTCCATTATATGTATTATGTAAATTTCATTGCATCAAAAGCTAAAGTTTTGTTACATGACTATCACCACTTTAACAATATTAGATGTCAATAGTCAGCATTTCATTTTAGAGAAGTTACTTTCCATTTCAAGGACCTGTAATGGACCGGGAACCTGTCCAGGTCCTTGCCTTTTGCCAAGTGACAGCTGGGTTCGGCTCCATGCCCTCGCGACCATAAATAGGATGAAGCATGTATTGAAAATGGATGAGGGTGATGTGAAGGGCTGTAGGGGACCGAGCAGGCAGGCAAAAGGAATCACGGGTGAATAAAAAAAAAAAAAAAAGGCTTTATTTCTCCAAATGAGAGCAAATTCATTGCTTTACTGTCAGGAATTCCATCCCTAGTTTGTTTTCACTTGGTTTTGTTTTCATGTCACATCACTAACTCTCCTGTCATTTCAGATCACACCTCCCTCTCAGCCCATGCAATCTGCTCATTACCTGCACCTGGTTTTCCCTCCCCATCTCCACACCTGTGGCTCATTCTCCCATTTGGCCTTCAGTATATATAGAAGTCTATTTTCCCCATCCTTCTGCCAGATTGTCTTGTTTTCTGCCAGGCTGTTCAGCGGTTTTCTTGTGTTCTGCCTAATTTTTGACTCTGTCGTGCTAGTGAGATGAAGCCTCATGAGGCATCGAACCACTTGAGCCAATCGGTTCGAAAATGAGGGTTCATTACTCAAAACTTCATGTGCACACGACACCACCTACTGGCAGGGTGAATAATAACAGGCGGCTGTATCTCAACCACAGCTGGTTGTGGTGCATTGAATATTTGTGTCTGTCATGGCTGCTGGGAATGACTACGAATTACAAAGACTGTATGACCAAATAAATTCTCTACATACATTATCACATATGTGTATAATAAAATATGTCATGAATACTGTGTAGTTTTACAGTATGGTAGTATCATATAATGTAGCAGGCTGTGCAATGATGGTTTTCTGTCACTTTAAGAGAATGACATGGACCTGAGCAGGTAGAGGACAGTGGAAGTGCTGGTGAAACTAGGAAGAGGGGACTGAATATGCTTGTGTAACTTGGACAATGATGTACAGAACAGGGGAGATTTGATTTATTTTTATTCATAAATAAGTCTCAAAAGTTTTTTGTTTTAAGTGATTCCTTCTTTTTGCCACAACCTCTCTGGCCTTTAAAAACACCCTTTCACATTATACAGAAGATGATGGTGTGCACAAAAATGCAAGAGCAAGTATATATAAATGATGGTATAGTAATTTTTCCCTCTCGCAGTATTCCAGAGGGTTATTAGGAGTAATCAAATCAAAATGTTTCCACTTAGGGGAAATCCTCCTCTTCCAAGCTGGCTCCATCATTTTACCTAGTCTTCTCTCCTCACTCTCGAAATCTTTAAACTATCCCTTTCTCGAAACTCTCCTAACTTTATCCAAACTATAGGTTTAATACATACCCTCTGGTGCAACCTAGACACATCATCCGTGATGTAACCTGGGGTCATCGGGTGTTTCAGGTCTGTCAACATCAGACACCCTCACCCAGGTGACCCAGTCGGGGTGATCAGTCCCCGGGTTGTGTCTAGGTAGCTTGTGTAGCCACGGATCACCCCTCTTGATCCACAGCCATCTTGATGCCTTCTCAGCAGCATCAGTGATGCTCTTGGTGGCTTTTTTGCTGTGCAGTCCCCTTATCCCCAACAACTTGAGAGCCCTGCAGAGCGACTGGCCTACAAATCACACACATCCGACCTCGATGGGGTTGCACTGGGTTTTTGCGCCTGCATTCGTCTACCAGCTCCTTGTATTTGGCCCTCTTCCTCTCAAAAGCCTCCTCCCTCCGTCCCTCCCAGGGCACAGTCAACTCCAGCAGTATTACCTGCCTTGTTGCTCTGATACAAGAACCACGTCTGGCCTGAGTGTGGTCACTGCGATACTATCTGGGAATTTAAGCTGTCTGCCTAGGTCCACCTTCAGCTGCCAGTCCCTAGCTGTGGCCAGGAGCCCCCCTGTCTGGCTTGGGCGCTGTTGTGATTTCTCTCCAGCTTTAACAAAGGTGATGGAATGCCTAGCTAGCTGTTGCTGCTTGCTGAGTGAGATCCCTGAGCCAGTCTGAAGATGTAACTACAATCGAGGGGTGTCCCATTTCTAAGTCACAAGATAGCCTTTACACTTACTTTGGAGGGTTAAGATTGAGGGCTAAAAATTTAGGGTTAAGGGCGAGGGTTGAGATTGAGGGTTAAGAGAGGAATTGGAATTCACCCTTAGTCGGCTTGAAACCCATACGCACCCAGTTGATGAGTCGCTCAAGGCCTTGGAGAACCCACCTGCAGCCTGGTACCGATGTTGTGGTAACTGTCAGGTTATCCATAAACGCTCTGATGGGAGGCTGCAGTACACCTGACTTGGTGAGGGGTCCTCTGCACTCCACCTCTGCTGACTTAACGAGCGTGTTCAAACAAGATCACGGAGACGGTGCACCCAGTGATTATGCCCTTCTCCAGCCGATGTGATGGGGATGTTACTGTTCCAGAGGTGACTCTCACACTGAAGCAGCTGTAGTAGTCCAGTATGAGGTCCCTGATCTTGCCTGGAACATGGTGCCAGTCAAGTGAGGTCTCCACCGGTTTGTGTGGGATTGACTCGTAAGTGTTGGATGGGTCAAGCCACAGAACCGGATTTCACGGATGTGCTGGGTGAAAACTCTTCTATGCTTAATGCATCCTGGTACCTTAGGGATCCCTCCCTTCTGCACAGAGGTGTGGATGTATGCATTCTTCAGGAGGAACTCCGTCATGCGTCGGACAACAATACTGAAGAATATATAAGCACTATCTAAACTCTAGTATCCAAACTATCAAATCTCTATCCAAACTCTGAACTGACTGCAACTTTATATCAACAACCCACATCTTGAATGCAACCTGAGAGGTTTATATCGCTGTTGAAACCTCGCTGTGACAGACTGAACCACTTCCTGAAGCAGTCACGTGGTACAGTCGGGCAGCAAGGCTTCGGACGTCATCATTTTTGGCTCCTCCCCTAAATGAACAAGCCTCCATACGCGCTTTGCGGAAACAGCCCTCCATTACTCGACACACACCTCAAAGCCTCAGGAACACCTCATAACATCTCATAACACCACTAGATTACCTGATTTTTGACTCTGTCTGCCTGTCCTTGACTCTGAATTCCCTGCCTGCCCCTATCAGATTTGTTGGCTGTTTTTTCTGATTCCCTGGTTTTTGACTCTGCTGAACTGTTAAGTAAAGGAACTCTGCCTGCAAATCTATTGTCTCTGTTGTCTCGGTTGCATTTGGGTTCAAATCTGTACTGTTGATTCCCACACTTACAAATTAGAATAAACTGGGCCCATAAAAGGGGCCAACTCAATCAAATTGAACTAAGGCATTTAACAAGCAAAAATAAGCATAGGCAAAAAAACTGACAAAAGTGGATACATATAATGGCTGATCAGACCATTTACAACACACGTGGGTTAACAGAAAATACAGTGGAAGTTAAATTATTTACAAACATACATGATCTTTAATTCTTTAGTCATACATTTAACCAACACGCTAGTTCAGATCACATTCTGAGCTTGGTTTGGTATATCAAACTACCAGTTTAGATGATATTTTAACTAAATAGCCGTACATTGATGAGGAAGTTTTAATAATATCATCTATATATATCAATATATAAGTTTTCTGTAGTTGACCGTATGAACATATGTCAAACCAAATGTGTTTTGCTGAGCACTGAGAGGTGTTTGACCACTTGAGTTTAACACACAGTTGATGCATAAAATATGTTCTACATTAATGACATTTATTTGTTTCATGTACAACATGAGGCCCAGAGGAAGACCAAAGAGGAGATTTATGGATGTGGTAAAAGAGGACATGAAGTTAGCTGGTGTGAGAGGAGAGTGAGATGGAGGCAGATGAATTGCTGTGGCAACCCCTGAAAGGAAAAGCCGAGAAGAAAAATAATTTGTTTCATGTACAACATGAAATTGAATGAAAGAAATCAGTTACCAGAAGGCTGCTTTAAAAAGCTATTTTGTGCTTGAATGTAGAATTGTTAATCTTTGGTAGAATAAAGTGTGATTGAATATTCAAGGTTATTCATGAGAAATGAAGATCAATAGAAGGAAAATCAACAAATATCTCAACTTCTCATACATTTTTTTTAATTCAAAAACAAAAGCTGTCCTGGTGTTTAGAACTGTTTTATTTTATTATTTGTTATATTTATTTTACAAATAACCCTGAAACTTTGGAAAAGATTTCCTCACAAATAACACTCCTATGTTTATAATTCTTCATTTTATGAAGCATGCTTCTTTGGAGAATCAGCTCCAGAGGCTCCACAACAGTCTCCAGAACAGAGCCAACCTTCCTTATAAGTTTGTTCAGTTTCTTTGAGTCACTGGCTCTGATGCTGCTCCCCCAACAGATGACTGCAGACAGTATTGCACTCTCCAAAACAGACTTATAGAAGATATACAGCATCTTGCAACACTGAAGTAGTAAAGTAAAGTCCTCTGTCCCTTCTTATAAACAGCATCAGTGTTCCATCTCCAGTCCAGCTGAGTGTCCAGGGGCTCGATTCTCCGAAGCGCGTAAGAGTTGCGCGCTTTTTCAGCTCCGTTCATTTAACGGGTGACTGAAGTCTCCCCTCTACCTGCCTTCACTCCGACATTTGTGCGGTAGGTGGAGCAACCTCCAAAATGTAGGTGTTCTCTGTCATTTCACCTGTACACGCATTCTGCCACTGATGTAAGAACCCTTTCACTTATGCCTCTGAGGCTGTAGTAAGTCCTGCGCCATTGGAAGGTTAAACATTATATTACACTTGGAGTTCAGATGCAGTGACAATTCACTCCACACATAGGCCTATAGAGGGGCCCAGAAAAGGGTCTACTTGTGGAGCAGTAAGTTAGCCCTGACCAGCAAGATGATCAGCCAGTGTTTCAAGGCCCAAATACCTGAAGAGAGGGCAACAAGTGTACACCATATAATTGCTGATCAGCATTTCTGGGTATGTAGACAGTTGTTGGGATACCATTACACTACTGAACTGAAAAAGACAAAATACATCAGAATCGTATTTATTTATTTAGTTTTTTCAATTCAGTTTTGCCTGCCATGTCTACCCTTGTTCTGGGAGTGCAGCGTGCGCCATGTTGGAGAGCGGAGAGCAGGTGGTGTCACCAGTGTCACTGACCTCAGGGAGTTGTCCACGCTAGTCAAGGTTTCAGTCACAAACTGCTCCTGCTGCTGTCTCTTGGCTCCCTCCTGCCATTCTTCCTTCCTCAATCCGGACGAACCGTAGGTACTCCTCGCCCGGGTCGTCGGCACCGTAGCTGTGTGGTGGTTCTTGCAAGGGATCTGGTGGTGGTCCAAGTTCGGATTCTGAGTCTAGCAGTGGCTTGGGTTCATGCTCAACTCTTCGTTGTTGAAATTAGGCTTTTTCTTTGCCTTCCATATCTCCGGCATCTTCGCTTCCACATTCTGTGGATGTTTTATATTTGAATCTGAATTATATATTGGTGAATGGTATAACATTTCCAATATTTCAATCACTTTAATGGACATCTAGGCCTTGTATCCTAACTGGGGATTAACAGGTTGCACAGTAGGCACACCTTTGTGGTTTTTGGATGGACTGGCAAACATCTGTTAAGTCATAACTCGCATGCATCTTTTAAAGGTCTCCTTCCACAACAAACCATTTAATACTTGTTGTTTTTTTTTTTTTTTTTAGTTACCTTAGGTCACTTCAAGTTGCACTTGCATGCTCACTTCAAAATGCTCTTCCACCCCTGTAGTCTGTATTAGCCTGTGATAGAAAACAGCCTGAAACACGAGCATATTGGAAAAGCCATACCAGCCTCATCACATTAAACATTAGCTAAGCCGTGGCTTGCAATGTCGCCCCCAGAAAAAACAGGCAGACAACCTGTCCTGCAGGCAGGTTGTCTGCCTGTTTTTGTCTGCCTGTTTTTTTTTTTTTTTTTTTTTTAAGCAAAGCTTATTTTGGTAGGTTGCTAACGAGCGAACAAAGAGGAGCTAACAATTCAAAAACATGCCATAGAAAGTTTGTGGCTGTGCTGTTTGCAACAGTAACAAATCCACATTGCAATGTCTTGCCTAAGAAAGGGGATCTAAGGAAGAGATGGTTGAAATTTATTTTTGGAACACCACCAGCTGATCATTTCAACCAAAGTGACTTTTCAAATTATGGTGCCGACAGTACCATAAGTAAGTTATAAACCTAAGTTTAAGTTTAAAACCTGGATCTGTGCCATCACAACAATCGACCACCAGCTCACGGGCTGTAAGTAAAAAAAAAATATTTTTTTTTTCCAACTACGGTTGTTGTTTCTACTCGTTAATAGGATGTAGCATGACACTGGGACAAGCTATAGGTATAGTAATATTGTCCATAACCACTTGGTAACTTCTACCCAGAGAGTAACGTTAGCCTGCTAAATCTATGATTTTCCGATCAAAAATTTGATAACTTGGTGTTTGGAGTTTTTTGGCCAGGATCAAAAAAATATGGCTGTATCTCTGAAGACATTTTTCACGTGTTTTACTATTTGTTGCCAGTTATCTCTTTTTAAGTTGACGGAAACCAACTAAAGGAGAACCCACTAGGGGCGTCACAGTGCTGTTAGCCAATCAGAGGCAAGACGTTTATATATTATTAATATCCATAAGAATCCTCTCGTACCATCCCCGGCCTCATTTTCACCTAACTAAAACAGCTTGAAACAAGAAAACTGTAGCATATTTTTCATTGAAACTAACTCTCGGGGCATTATTTTAGACTAGACGACTGCAAAATTAATGAAAATATGATGGAATCAGACCTTTAACACACTACAGGATTAAACCATGCACACTTGAATTTTGTTTGAATTTAAAGTGTGGTTTATATTTTTCACGTATTTCAATGGCAATCACAAGTGTTGGGTAAACTCTGTTCTGTGGTTTGGAACAGATGCTAAAGATGACATCACAGATGGGTCTGCCTCCTTTTTTCAATGAATCATCCCTCTTTGTTAAGATGACAGAATGTGCTTGAATGTAAAGCTCTTAAGCAGGGGCACGTAAATATAGATTTAAGCGCCAAAGGAAGAATCAAGCCCCACCACCTCCACTACTTCTCCCATGATGAAAATGCTGTTTGACTTGTTCCTGGTTCTCCTAATATCCACAGTGATTGCTCCCACAATTTCGATTTTTAATTTATTAAGAATTTTCTGCACTCTTCCATTTTAAGTTCATTTTTATTTCATTTATTAATCCTTATTCTTGTGCTTTTATGATTTATGGAATGATTCGGTTTGCCTTCTTGTGATTTTATGCATCTGTAAAACACTTTGAATTGCCTTGTGTATGAATTGTGCGCTACAAATAAACTTGCCATGCCTTTTATTTGTATAGTGTCTATTATAATGCAACTTGTCTCTAGGTGAGACCCAGAGCATGACCCCCAGGCAAATATCATCATCTAAAATTATAATATTTAATCCTAATCATAGAAAAATCGCAAGTAAAAACAGACTCCCCTAGCAGGAGGAAAAAAACAAAAAAACAATGGCAAGGGAAAAATCCCCTTTTTAAAAGGAAGAAACCTTGAGCGTGGGAGCTTCCTGCCGAAGCCCAGCTGGGTAAAGAAAGAAAAGAGAAGGGAGCTAGGACAGAGAGAGGAGAGCAGATATATCCTGGCAATGCTACACTGGACAAAATGTATAAATAATAATTTTTTGATAAACTGGAGAACTCCATGCACTTATATTCTGACTGATACATTGTTAGTACATGTTCAGAGATGACTATACAAACAGCTGTGGTCAGCAACACTGGTCACTGGTGGAGGTCAGCATGTTAGTTGATATCCCAGAGACATCTATACAGACAGGTGAGGGTAAACGCTGGGATGGTCAGAGGGTGGAACTGCAGGTTAGTATGTAGCTCTGGAATCTGGCCTGCAAGTATATACAGAAAGTAGGGGTGTAACGGTACATGTATTTGTATTGAACCGTTTCGGTACGGGGTGCTCGGTTCGGAACGGAGGCGTACCGAACGAGTTTCCACACGGAAATATTAAGTAGAGGACCGCACGTTGTGGAGCAGAGCATGCTGCAGCTGCACATACGCAGTTGCGCGCACACCGAGAAACAACAACAAGCAGCAGTTGTAGCCGACGTCATGGCTAATGCCACTAGCATTGGCAATAAGCCAGAACTCGAGGACCCGCCCGCAACTTTAAGGTCTCCTGTCTGGGAACACCGGCTTCCCGGTGACATATAAACAGGGACAAAGAAATGTCGATAAAACCAAAGTGGTTTGCCGACATTGTTCAACCGCGGTTGGGTATGTTTCTGGCAACACGTCAAACATGTTAAGTCATTTGAAACGGCACCACCCCAGCGTGAACATCGCTACAACGAAGAGAAAGACGACCGTGGTACAAACCCAGCTCCCCACTGCATTTAAACAGCCTTTCCCTGGTGAATCAGATCGGGCAAAAGCAATCACAAATGCTGTTGGTGTTTTTATAGCTGCAGACTTAAGACCCTATTCAGTAGTAGAGAACGCTGGCTTCAAACATATGATAAAGGTAATTGAGCCCCGATATCAATTACCTTCTCGTCCACATTTTAGCCAGAAAATCATACCGGGACTTTATGACAAAATATGCGGTTACCCAAGATCTGTCCTCTGCATCTGCCATTGCACTCACAACAGATGGGTGGACATCCAGAGCTACAGAAAGCTCCATAACTGTGACTGCCTACCACATTACCCCTGAGTGGACTTTAGCAAGCCATGTTCTGCAAACTCGGCCCATTTATGGACAACACACCAGTGGAAATCTTGCAGAGGGACTTAAGGGGACTGTGTTGGAGTGGAAGCTCGAGAGGCCAGGAACATCAATTACTGTCACAACAGACAATGCAAGGAACATTGTAAATGCAGTAAAAGAAGCTGGTCTGGGCCCCCAAATTGGATGTTTCGCTCACACAATAAATTTAGCTTCACAAAAAGCAACAGGACTCAACCAAGTGTCCAGAGTGCTAGGCAGAGTGAGAAGGATTGTCTCTTTCTTTCACTTTAGCTCAACAGCTGCACACATTCTTGAAAGCAAACAGGAGATGCTCAGTATACCAAAACGCACCCTCATTCAGGATGTCCCCACTCGCTGGAATTCCAGTCACGACATGCTGGAGAGGTACCTGGAGCAGCAGCCTACACGGCCCTGGCCGAAAAAGTCATCAAGAAAAACAAAGATATAAACACACTGTCGGACCAGGATGTGAGGATGGCAGAGGAGATAGTTGAGGTCCTTAAACCACTCAAAACCATCACTACACTGATGAGCACTGAAGCCACACCCTCAGCATCTATGATCCTGCCCCTCAAAACCACAGTGCTGAAATCTATGGAACCCAGTGAAGAAGACAGTCCAACTGTTAGTGAAGTCAAGGCTGCCATCAGAGACAACCTTGAGGACCGATATTCTGATTGTGAAGACTTCCTCCACAAATGTACTGCTCTAGACCCCAGGTTCAAGGCCCTACCTCATGTGGATAATGCTTGTCATGAGAGAATCTACAACAGCCTCATCACAGAGATTGTGGGGGGGGGGGGGGGGGGGGGGGGGGTAAAAGTTAATCTGAGAAAATTGAAACTGTTCAGTGTTGCATTTGTTCAATTTTGCACATTTGATGTAGAAAAGATGTGTTTTTAAGATTTAAGATTTTGTTGTTTATAAGTCTGAGCAACAACTTGAAACTGTTCAGTGTTGAAACTGTTCAATTTTGCGCATCAGATAGATATTTTTTTTAAAGTCTGAGCCAATGTTATTTTTATTTTGTTTTCCAAAATATCTACATTTCAGAATATTGTATTTATATTTTTGAGCAGAATTCTAGCTTTGTATAGGCAAATATTCCTATTGTTAAAAAGCACAAAAGTGTGTAATAAACAACTAGCACGTTTATATTTTGCATTTTGTTTTCTTACTGTACCGAAAATGAACTGAACCGTGACCTCAAAACTGAGGTACGTACCGAACCGAGAGTTTTGTGTACCGTTACACCCCTAAACAGAAAGAGGAAAAAAAGAGGGGCATGGTACCAGGTAATTACTGGTACCATGGCAACTGCAGTATACATCAGTGTTGTCACTGAAGTCCAACTGTAGTGTATGATCAGACATGTTCACTTTAAAATTTCCTCATAATTGCACATGTAGGCCTCAATCGTACACTTCCCACTAGCTGATACCCACTAGCCGCTACCCGCAAATTGCGGGTATAGGAACCTCCGCTGAGGCAATCTTCCGCTCCCTAAAGCTGCTACCCATTATGCCGACCCCCTTACTCACTTGGTAGGTGTGGCAATGGGCGTGTCTATTGCCCTTTCCGCAAATTCTGTATCTTGCAATTAAGGGTGCTCGCCAGTTAAACCAAAGATGACCAGAACATGTTTACCGGGAGCACACCAACTATCTGGGACTTTCAGGTAGGCAATAGGAAAAGTCTGTGTAAAAATATTTTTATGTATATATGAGTGCAGAGGATGAGGAGGAGGAAGGAAGAGGAGGAAGCTCTACAGCAGAGTCCCAGACAAGCTGCGCATGAGAGCTGCTCTGATCTGGATGAAAAGACGCTCCATAGCAGTTTGCGGGTAGCGCAACCTGCTCTTATAGGCAATGGCTACGGACGCACTGATTGGTTTAACAGGTGGAACGCCCTAACCACTCCTATGCATAATGTAGCGGTTAGCACAGGTGGGATAGCAGGTTTAGCAAGGTGGAAGACTACATTCGTTGCGGGGGAATACCCCACCCCTGCTACCCGCTATCACTAAAAAGCGGCTTTAGGAGATCTGGCGGAAGATTGGGCCTATAGTCTACAAGCCAAAGATTCACATCATGTTTCAAAATTTTTTGTTAATTAAATGTAAATTGTTTAACAAAATGGAAAGGAATTAATGTCTGTAAATGATAGTAATACACAGACTCCGCTTATTCCGTATGAATTCAGTGAATGAAACACAGACGTAAGGATGTCATTTTTGAAGAGCTGCAGGTCCGTAGCATGAGACTGGTGTGAATAGGGCCATAAAATTCCTACTGTCTCAAAAATAATTTGGATGTTGGATGTTATGGAAACCATGACTTTTAAGCATTTTTGGGCTTCTAGGTGTGCTTCAGGTGATGTTTAGATTCACATCGGGGGGTGGAACTGAGACTGTACAAAAGTTAACTAAATATGTGCACTACAAATAGAAATAACACACTTTCAAATAATTCAAATAAATGTAAATTACATAAAACAGCTGTCACATGGTGTATATTTAATTGCTCAAATCATAAATTAATGTACCGTAACAATGATTGATTGAAAGTTGAAAATATTATCAACATTCAATTGAGTTATGTGGCAGAAAGTGCAGGCTTTACAAGATTACAGTTTGGTTTCAAAATATTGGTTTCAATTTTACTCGTTTTGCCTGCTTGGGGGTTTAAACGTATTATGTCATGTGTCAAGAGTAAGTCATAGAGGGATGTAATGGAGTGAATCTGGTCACTTTTCAACTCAATTCAATTCAATTAAATTTTATTTGTATAGTGTCTGTTACAATGACAATTGTCTCTAGGCGCTTTACAGAGACCCAGAGCATGACCCCCGAGCAAATATCATAACTAAAATTACAATATCAAATCCAGTCAATGATAATGGCAATTAAAAAACACCAAGGTATTCCCAGGCTAGGCGGGAGATCTAAGGGTGAATTCCAAATACTCCCCTAACCCTCAATCTCAACCCTTAATCTCAAAAATGCGCGCTCCCGTTAAGTGCATGTCCCGTCCCGATTCTTAGAAAGTCAAATTGAGGGACGAGTTTGTGAGGGCTGTATCGCCCTCAAAATTGAGATTCTCCGGCACCATCCTTGGAAGTAAGGGCTACCCAGAAGGCATTGGGTAATTTAGCCAAGACATCTTCTAAAAGGATGGCGACAAAAAAAGCTAACTACAAATGTAAGTATCCTCGTAGTTCTTAAAGATATAAATGTTACGAAAACATCTTGTCTTTGAGACTTTTTTCATGGATTAACATCTTTGTTGAGTAACATTTATTTTTATACTTTATGATGTTTGCTGCCGGACCACTGGTAGATTGGCACAGAGAAACCAGTCAATTTTTGATTAGCTTCTGTTGGATTTGAGGTCGAATTGAGGATAAAACAAAACATGTTGCACCCGGAATGAAGCCCACCCATGCATGGTGGGAACCAGGGGTAGCAGCACATACAAAGGATCAAAAAGAAGATCACTGAACTACTTTGTTGATGTATGCTACCACTTTTTTTCCAAAATTTTCATCACTGCTCAGAAAAATTTTAAGCCTTTTTAAAAGTTGCCTTCCCTACTCTTATCAGTGTTTCACCTTAAGAACCTTTTATAAGTGCTGTAAAATTCATCCATCCATTCTTTCATCCATCTTGACATTGCCTGTCTGCTCTTTATCACTGTCTTCCATCCATCCATTCATCATCTATCTGGCAAGCTATTGAGCCAGGCCCCTTCACTTCCTACAAACATCAGCCATCCATCTCCTTTATTCTTTATGTCTGTTTCTGTACACATTTCTCCCTCCATTCACCCGTCTGTCTTTGTGTTTTCTTCTGTGTGCTGTTGGCAGCATTGCTAAAAGGCTGTCAGCTCTGACCTTTACCTGCGCCCCCTCCACTCCCCCAAAACCCTTCACAACCAAGACACAGACACACACACATACACAAACACACACCTTTTCTAGAGTCAGAGGGACAGGTGTCTTCTCTTCCTCTTTCTAAATGATGACATACAAAGATTTTCTCACTAGAGAAGCATAACCCCCCCCGGGAAATATTAGATATAAGACTACAGAAGAATGGAGAAGACATGTAAAAAATACAATAGTTATTAGAGGGTAACTTAGAGGGATGGCCTTTGGCAAAGAACAAGTATTGATTCTTGTCTACTTAAGATCAAAACACCATTAAATGAACTTTAGTGTTATTGTCAGTTAACAATGCACCTGTGGTTTTTTCACAGTGGAAGTGTTCACTTCAAAATCTGTCTGATGCTGAATTATTAAAAAATGATTACACGGTGAGACAAATAATAAAACCATAGCATCTCCAGGGGTGTGGAGAGTGTTTTAGACATTTAATGAAGTTCTTTCCACAAGCAAGAATGTATGTGTCATAATAAATAATATACCTTAGTTTTTTTTCTACAAACCTGGCATCCCAAGATGGCCGACTAAACCCAGAATGATGCCCTCTTAATCTAGAAAGTGCTCCTTTCCTCAGATTCTTGTGGAAAAAAGATTTACTGGTATTTGTTGAGAAATGCTGCTTTTTTGATCATCCTCCCAGGCTAACTGCTGTGCTGCCATGACAACACAAACAAAAGGAGATAGACCTTCTTTTATTACACAAAACAGTCATTAACCTAAAATAAACTGCATCCTTCTGAGGTACCAGGGACTCTAGATGTTACAATTTAGTGAAGTTTTGCAGACTTAAACGTAAACACAATGATTAATGATTGTATGACTTTCATAAACCGAGGTAATGAAAAATATTTATTACATCTCAGTTTGGTTTATTAATTATGTGACCTGAGTTATCTCAATCTGTGTTCTTTTAGCATGTATCTGTGATTTAAAGTCACTGTTGGTTGTATGATTGATTAATGCATGACAGAAGTTTTCTGGATGTAAAAACTTAACCTTATATATTTTTACAGAAGACTAAATATTAACCACATTTCATTTGGTTTTACTGTGAAATCATGTTCAAGTTATATTTTCTTACTTACAATTTGCTAAAGTTAATTTCTGATGTTTCTAGAGAGAGATAAACTGATCAGAAGTGGAGGGAAATTTCAGCAAATTACAGTTTAGAGTCAAATGTTACCTACTCTAAATGAGCTCAGAATTTACCTGACACTCCTCCCTGTCAAAAGGGGAAAGTGAGATTTATCCGAGACTTTCAGAGTTCTGACAGAAAACTTCGAAATGAAGGAGTGAAGTCTGGCTGATTTGCAGCCTCCCCGGCTCTCTTACTTGCCCCAGGATAGAACGTTGACCCATAGCTACTTGTGCAACTCCTGGCTATCAGGAATCAAAACAGAATTCTACATTGTTATCTTAAATTTTGACTGTAATTAATCTTGCCCATGTTAATTATTTTATTTGTTGGAAATAATCAGTAAATAACTATAAATGGTTTATTTGTTTGCATTTCCCTTCTGTTATTCTAAAAATCACAAATATACATTCACCGGCCACTTTATTAAGTACACCTGTCCATCCATCCATCATCTATGCCCGTTTAATCCTCAGCAGGGTCACAGGGATCTGCTGAAGTCTATCCCAGCTCTCTTCAGGTGAAAGGCAGGGGTACACCCTGGACAGGTCACCAGTCCATCACAGGGCCACATGTAGACAACCATGCACAGTCACAATCACTCCTACGGGTAATTTAGTACCACCAGTTAACGTAATATGCATATTTTTGGACTGTGGGAGGAAGCTGGAGTACCTGGAGGAAACCCACCTAGCATGGGGAGAACATGCAAACTCCACACAGAAAGACCCCTGCTCAGGTTTAAACTAGGAACCTTCTAGCTGTGAGGCAACAGGGCAAACCACCAGGCCACTGTGCTGCCTACACCTGTCCAACTGCTTGTTAATGCAAATTTCTAATCAGCCAATCACATGGCAGCAACTCAATGCATTTAGGCATGTAGACATGATCAAGATGATCTGCTGCAGTTCAAACCAGCATCAGAACGGGGAAGAAAAGTGATTTAAGTGTCTTAGAACGTAACATGGTTGTTGGTGCCAGACGGGCTGGTCTGAGTAATTCAGAAACTGCTGATCAACTGGGATTTTCACCACAACCATCTCTAGGGTTTACAGGGAATGGTCTGGAAAAGAGAAAATATCCAGTGAGGTGCAGTTATGTGAGCACAAATGCCTTGTTGATGCCAGAGGTCAGAGGAGAATGGCCAGACTGGTTGGAGCTGATAGAAAGGCAACTGTAACTCAAATAACCACTCGTTGCAACCGAAGTATGCAGAAGAGCATCTCTGAACGCACACGTCAAACCTTGAGGTGGATGGGCTACAGCAGCAGAAGACCACACCAGGTGTCACTGCTGTCAGTTAAGAACATGAAAATGAGGCTACAATTAACACAGACTCACCAAAACTGGACAATAGAAGACTGAAGAACGTTGCCTGGTCTGATGAGTCTGGATTTCTGCTGTGACATTCGGATGGTCAGAATTTGGCATCAACAACATGAAAGCATGGATCCATCCTGCCTCAAATCAACGGTTCAGGCTGCTGCTGGTGGTGGTGTAATGGTGTGGGGGATACTTTCCTGGCACAATTTGGGCCCATTAGTACCAACTGAGCATCGTGTCAACACCACAGCCTAGCTGAGTATTGTTGCTGACCATGTCCATCCCTTTATTACCCCAGTGTACCCATCTTCTGATGGCTACTTCCAGCAGGATAACGCGCCATGTCATAAAGCACAAATCATCTCAGACTGGTTTCTTGAACATGACAATGAGTTCACTGGACTCAAATGGCCTCCACAGTCACCAGATCTCAGTCCAACAGAGCACCTTTGGGATGTGGTGGAACGGGAGATTCCCATCATGGATGTGGAGCTGACAAATCTGTAGCAACTGTGTGATGCTATCATGTAAATATGGACCAAACTCTGAGGAATGTTTCCAGTACCTTGTTGAATCTATGCCACGAAGGATGAAGGCCGTTCTTAAGGCAAAAGGGGGTCCAACCCGGTTCTAGCAAGGTGGACCTGATAAAGTGTACGAATGTTAGTAATCATTGCAACTTGGACATGTTTAAAGCTAAAACCTTGTCAGTGATCTATGATGGGGGAAAAAATTAAAGTAACCACTCATTTCTAATAATCATGTTGAAATGTTAAATTAATGATGATATTGATTTGAAGTCATAATTGATTAAAATATGTCTGAATAGTAGAAACTTTCCATTACTTTGGAGTAGTTTAAATAATAATAATAAATGATATGGCATAGTTTGCTTTCCGTTATGCTTAAGATGTTTAAGACATAAATAATCATTCTCACTAGTTCAAGTTTTTAAAGCAGAGAACCAAAACTAGTGAACCAGTGATCAGATGTCAGATCTTTCTACCTGTTGTTCCAGTCTGGGCTTTTTGGCTCAATCCGTAAGTTCTTTTTTTTTTTTTTTTGCTCTTTAGTGCATCAATGAACATGTCTGTCTTTGTCTTTTTATAGAAACACTATGTTTTGTAAAGAATGATGAAAGTTTTGACATCTGCATTGCTTATACAGTCAAATTGTTCTTTTTTCTTTTCTGTACTTCAACTAAGAGTTTTTCCAAATTTGCTGCGATGAAGATGATTACCATATTCATCAGTCATTCAAAGTACAATTAATAATAATCATGATAATTAATATTTCACATCGCCAGGTATGCCTCAACATCCTCACGTAAGCACATGTTTTTCTTGTTTTTTTGAAGGCTACATCTGTTAAAACAGACTGGAATGGTGACCAGTACTCTGGTGCTTCAGGTGTTACACTCCACATATTAAAAATAGACAGCAGTCACATGAGAGTGAAGATTTGAACTGCAGTGCTCACAGTGAATGCCAAAAAGGACTGTCTGTTTCTAACGCGGGGTAGATGCAGAGTTCAGAGTGCTTTTAAAGTGAGCGCTGCTGTTTATTCTTCAGGAATAATCAGGCTTGTGATGTGACTGGACAGGTGTAAGTGTGTGCTGCTTCACACAGCTGTCAGCCTTCCTGCCATATCACGCTGGTGATTTTTCAAAGGAAAGAGAGAGAGGAGGCTGTGACCAGGACACTGCAGTGACTCACCCTGCTAATGGAGTGCTGCTCAGCCTTTTTGGTAGAACACAACAGCCTTAATGGCAATACAACGGCAATATTTTGATTAAATCCTGTCATAACAGGCTGTGAAACCTCCATTTTCACTAATTTGATATGCTGTGTAAGACAAGTTGCTCTCCAATTATTATTCTAACAATGCTTGTTATAGTTTCTATAGTTTGTTTCTAGACTCAAACTGCATCACTCCTCACAGATAGTTCCTCCTACGACTATATGTTGTATCGCTGAAGTGGCAGGTAAAAAGTATTTTGTTCTGGATTTTTGTTGTACTTTTAACAGGAAATTCTTATTAGCAGTTACATAATTGATTAACTGAGGAAATTAGGAAACATGAAAAGATAAAAAGCATATGAATATCATATGAAAAAGAAAGTACACCCCTTCAGTTTTAATGCATCATTTATCCAGACTGGATTTCTGCTTTCATGGAACTTATCGAGGACCTCTTCTTCAAATGGATTATCCATCTGTCATAGAAATGGATGAAAATACAAGTGCAGAAATCATCCTTCCACACAGCTCATGTGTGATTCATGAAGTATTTGCACCACGACAAATCCACCATACGAATGAAAAGACGTTGATAAATGTGGCAGCTGAAAGGAATCCTCATTTAA
This sequence comes from Hirundichthys speculiger, assembly GCA_018398805.1. Taxonomy (NCBI): domain Eukaryota; kingdom Metazoa; phylum Chordata; class Actinopteri; order Beloniformes; family Exocoetidae; genus Hirundichthys; species Hirundichthys speculiger. The sequence goes on from JAGFBZ010000639.1 coordinate 772,083, forward strand.
AGACCACACTCTTAAATATTTAAGCTTTTAAGGGCTCGGCCCAGTAGTGAATGACATAGAGAAACGACAACCAAAGTTGAAGGGGGACTTACGTTCCACTTTGTTATTTGTCAGTTTGAAGTTTGAAGCTGTAGTGACCACAGCTCTCTGTGTATAGGCTCATTTTGGGGCAGTTGGTCATGGAATGACACTGCAGACTAAAATAATGTTGCACATCTTCTCTGGTGTGAACAGCAGAGTTCAACCTGCTGACCCATACAGCGCTCTACTGTTACCGGCACTGTTAAATCTACTGCTTTGTTCAGTTTCAGAGTGTGCTGGTGGTGTTACTAGGTACTCTGTAAGGACATAACCTTTGTCACCTAATGGATAACAGCAAAGCATTGTTACGCTTGCAATATTTTAAAACTGTTGTGGCAAAAATAGCATATACCTTTTCTGCGTTCAAAATAGGCTTACCGTCCGACTTCAGAAAGTTCCTACATTTCCAAATCGCACCCAAGTCGCGACAGATCCCAAATCCGTACCAACTATTTGTATAGACAGTGACACTTTTCCCTTTTGCCAGTTCACACGCTTCAGTTAGAGCTATAGGTTCTGCTGCCTGAGCTGAACAACGATGTGGAAGCGAACCTGACTTCAAAACTTCATGATCTGACACGACTGCAAACTCCACCATGTTCCTTCCCGTGCGCTTGTCCCTGAACGCCGAACCGTCCACATACAGCACCAAATCAGGGTTCGTCAGAGCCGATTCCTAGAGATCCGGTCGGGGGGTGCAAGCCTCATTAATTACTTTTGCGTACAATCAAACAGAAAATACTCCAGAGGCATCATGCTACTCTTGGACTGCCCCATGACTCTGAATTGTCAAAAATGGTCCTCCGTAATCAGTTCCCAATCCACACTCCCAAGGTCCTGGTCTTAATCCTATTATCCGGTCGTCACCATAACCAAGGAATTTTCCAAGGCAGAAATCTCTGCCTGTTTTCAGCCAGCTTTCCTGAACTAACGGGAGTCTCCCCTGAAGCGCAGAGTCTTGAGTTCAGACACCCTGAACTAACTGCTAGCATCTCGCTGGAGCAGACTGGCCTTGCCAGTCAGGTGTGGACGACTGATCAAACTGGGAGTTTCACCCTCCAGACCTACTCCGAGGGCGCCAGCAAATCCCCAAAATGTTGAGCCGAGACACCCAAACGACCCCAGTACAGTGCTTTGTCCCTTCTGAAGGTGGGCACAAATTCACAGAGTAGCTCCACACTGACGCACAAGACTCTCTGACCCTGTCGGCAAAAATCAGCCAAAGTAACTTTGGACCTTCGTTCCATTTGTCTCTCTCAGCAACAGCATGTCACTTATAGCAGCATGTTACACATAAACAGTGATGAAAGTAACTCAGTGAGCTACAGTGGACATGATGAAGAGACTCAAAGTAATGATGCAAGACAAAATGAGATTGTATGAGATTGACTGAGTCAGCGACCAAACAAGAAATCTTGGACAGCATTTTAACATCCATGGCAAAAGGGGGGGGGTCACTAAAATTAAAGAGGTGAATTTGTGCTGCTAAGTGGTGTCTGTCAAACAGATCATTCACTACCCAGCTGTTTTTTTTTTTTTTTTTAAGTAGCCAATAGCTGCTTGCTGCTTTGTTGACATTCATAAATATCTTATACTTTAGTTACTCTTTAACATTATGGTCATTATATTTTCATTTTTAAAGAAACACTAACAATTTTACAGTTATAAAACTCTCTTTCCTGAGCTCCTTTCTGTATAATTTGTAAGACTTGAGTTTAAACAAATGTAACAGAATGTCTTCAGACTTGTTTCTTTCACCCATGTGTTGAATGTAGGTGGAAACAAAGCGCTGCTGATTCTGACGGGAGTGTGAAAGGTATTCCTGTGGAGAGAGAGAGAGAAAAATTACTTGGAAAAAAAGTACTTGCCAAAATATTTCCTCTGTGATGGATTCTGGTCTGATGTCACTGTCGTTTCTTCAACTACAGTCCACTACACTCATCATCATACAATATTTGCAATATGTTTAATTTTCTGGGACTAATGTGTTCAAAAGGAGGACAGGAACTGGTAATAATTTTGCAGGTAAACATATTTTTTTCTTCTCAATAAGACAACTAACTCCTAACTCTATATTCAATTCAATTCAATTTCATTTGTAAAGCATCTGTTACAATGTCAATTGTCACTAGGCGCTATGACCCCCGAGCAAATATCATTAACTAAAATTATAATATTATATCCACATAAAGTAGAAATACAATGCTTTCTGAGTGTGTTACTCAGAAAGCATATTAATGTATATATTACATGCCCATCCAAATGATTAAAACAATTACCAAGAATATAAATTGTTCTTTAAAATCTTATGATTTTAATGATCAATTCACTCAAAAGATATTAAATAATTTGGTCATTTTCTACTTGTGGAATATGTTTCAAACATTGTTCAGTTGTACAATTTACAGGCAAGCCGACAGCTTGGGTGCATCATGGCGGGAGATTAAGATGCAAGTGCAGAGAGAGCCAATTTGGGCATTATAAACTATTGCTGTGGCGCATCCATTAATCTCAGCTGTCTGTGGTGAAAGTTTGTAAAACAACCAGGTGAAAAATGAGGCGGCTCTCGGTCACCATGATTCTGTACAAAATTAATCTGCCAAGCATTCATAAACTCCTACAACTTTGGCTCTGTGAGTAGTTTCATTGTCTTTAAACCTCACTGTAGCAGTGTTGGCTTTTCACAATATCAATCAATGAAATGAAACTCTAACTGTGGAGGTGGGGTGTGTTTTTTGTTCACCTGCAGAGGAAGAGGCAGTGGTTCAAGGAACAGCACCAGATGATGCTGGACCAGCTGCGTTCACTTTGCTAATCAGTTGTCTCTTCTATTTATGTAATAGCTTGCTGGGATCAAAGGAAAAATACCTGATGTCAAGGCTTCTGCAACAGTCCCTGTCCAGAGAAGAAAAATAAATACAAGTTTTACCATACTTTGTCTGTATAACTGCTAGAGGGGGGACCCTGAATTGTGAGATTTAGCTACAGTAACTTTCCTCATACCCCTGCCTTTCTCCCGAAGATGAGCTGGGATAGGCTCCAGCAGATCTCTGCGACCCTACATAGGAATAAGCAGGCATAGATAATGGATGGATGGATGGATGGAACTTTCCACGTACAGTCTTATGACAACCAAAGCAAGATCGTTAAGAAGATGGTTTAATCCAGTCAGCACCACTCTGGTGAGTAACTCTCCAACATCTGATATGCTGCATGGTGACTTCTCCTTGTAAAATTGTTACAGGTCCCAGTTATGGTACCTCAGTACCATACAAAGTATGAATCTGTAAAACACAGATAAGGCTCAGTAGGAATGAAGACATGAGTGCTTGTCATCCAGATGGCAACTGTATTGAGGTTTTGAACCAAATACAATTACAAACATTTCTCTGTCCCTGCATCAGTCCATTACAACTGCAGATCAGTAAAATAAATGTCCATGAAATTTGATGTTTCAGGGACATTTCAGGGGTCAGTTTTATAGGTTGTACATATTTTAAGACTTAATGTGCATGTGTGACAGGGTGAAATTGATGTGGTAATATACTGCTTATTTTCTGGACTGCTAAAATACCTTGTGGTAATGTGAGAGGTTAAGAATCCTTATTTCATTTAAGAGTAGTTAAAAACACTGATTTCATGATGTAAACCTGCTTAAAAAAAGTCATTAGTTGAAGAGAGAAAGAAATAATCTTATGTTAAAATATTGTTTAAAAAGTGTTAAAACCAAAGTTTAGGATTTTCTTTAAGAAAAGCATTTTTTCTTCCATTTATATACACATTTGCTTCAGATATGATCTATTTTGGTGATTATCTGTGATCGTTCTGAAGAGTGCATCCGTTCATCTGTGCTTGATTGCTCTTGTCTCCACCCACCTGCTGTAGCGGGAGTCGCGGTGCTTCCCTCATTCCAGTAAAGGCGCTGAATGAGTGAACACACCCATACTCACGTCCTGGTTATTTCTCCCCTTTCTCAGGTAAGCAGTGGTTGCAGACATCAGAAAATGTTCATAACTAATTTCTGACACGATTAGAGACAATAATATGAAGTTTAAACATACTTTAGAAAGAGTTGAGGAGCTTCAGCTGTCGAAGCAGGTAGAAGTATATGTGTGTGTTTACGTGCACGCGCGTCAGCAGAGCACATGCCCAGGAGCAGAGTTCATCCAAAGTTTGGTAACTTTTATGTACATTTATTTTATTTAGAATGTATTTTATGTAGAATGTCTGTTTAAATGCTTCCCAGTTTGCTGTATTTTAGTTTTATAGTCGAATGTTTTGATGTATGTTGAAAGAACATTCCAGTAAAGGCGCTGAATGAGTGAACACACCCATACTCACGTCCTGGTTATTTCTCCCCTTTCTCAGGGGGTGTTACACATGCAGTGTTTCCTATGCCCTTTAAAGGCAACATTGTATGTATGGGAGCCCAGATAACACCTAGCACAAAATAAGTTAACTGTCCTGTTAGTCTACAAAATTACACACAAGCCAAAAGAAGCCAATACTCCTTCAGGTGTTTGCGAGGCAATGTGTGGGGGTAAAATAGCCCAGTTCACCCGGAGGTGAGGTCCAACAGAAATGAAGACACAGTGCACTGTTAATCATCCAGATCACATCTGGAGTTTGGGCAGAAAGTCTTACTTGAGGCATAACGGGGTACAAGTGCTCCCGTAACAATAGTTAAACTTGAGTGTTGCTTACATTTACCACATCACCCCACAATGTTTCTGTGTGAGCATCACACAGATTTTTAGAAATGATACAAAACCTTGAAACATGATAGAAAATTACACTTCTGCTTATTTAAACCAAAAAGTTGTCACATCATTTATGGGTGGACTGCAAAATTAGGTTCTTCTTAGGTTCTACAGGCAATTTCTGAGGTAACAGCAGAAACCTTTAATGGGGAGTTCAACTTGGCAGTTGTTACAAATAACTTGTCAAATCCTCCGTCTGGGAGAACCTTTAAAATGAAAATGTCCATGTTAAAGTTCAGTTACTTTACCAATCTGTGTATCATTCATTCTTTCCATTTTCAATTGTCAATCAAAAAATAAATAAATAAATAAAAAGTGACATTTTATTAAGTTTTTCATTTTTTAATCTAACACAAAAAAAAACAGGCATTTTTCTCGGTTTTTTTATATTTCAATTTTAGACTTGGATCAAAAATACGAAATTAAAAAACAGGCCACAGAACTGAATTTGTTTTAGAATTGAGGACTGGACTTTCTGTTGTCGTTACACATTTGTGTCACTAGATGGAGCCGCACTGAAGTAACCAGTAAGAGAACAACACGACAGTGAACACATGGAGCAGATCTGATGTAACATGGAGGAATGATGGAGATGATGGGAAATGGACCACCCCAGAATCCCGTATGCCCTTTTCTTTGGGCTTTGTCCGTTGGTGACACTTGGAGGCAATGCAGTGAAGTTCAAAACATTAGGAATCATTTTCTCAAGTATCTGTATCCCACCAAACGTGAAAGTCAGTTCAGCATCATGTAAATTGCGAATCAAAATCAAAAATCTGTGAACCAAAGCCCAGAATCAGAGAAGAAAACCTCAGAATCTGGAAGGAAGAAATCAAATCTGTAAACGAGAGTGCGATCAACTGACTCTCTTGAAAGCAAGAGTGGAAAAAGCTCAACTGAGAAAGACGATTGCACTCTCGTTTACAGAATTTGATTCTGAATTTTCCTTCTCTGATTCAGGAATTTGGTTCTCAGTTTCTGGATTATGATTAGCAGAAGGCTATACATGATGACCCCATATAAAAGACATCCCTAATTTTTAAGTCATAAAATACTTTTATTTAATGTAGTCAAATGGTCTTTATGGTAACAATTTCTCAATAAACCAATTATTTATATCATATAAAATACTGCTAAAATGCTTCGACTCAAAGCTATGACAGTGGCAGCTTTGGCAGAATGAGAAGGAGGTTTCAAGCAACCACAGTGATTTTTAATTTTTTTGACCCATGGTGATAACAGCTGTCAGTTGTTTTAGAGCTCCAAGAGCTGTCCTCTTGGAAGAGTTGGATCAGACTTTGGAGAGAGAGACGAGGAGAAGCCTGAACATGACCTGTTCCTTTACAAGTGCTGACAACACTGGGTTTCCTGAGTGATCAACTGCACACATTGTTATAAGAGGTGAAATCTGAACATGAATTTTTGTATGTTTAAAGGAAAAATGTCTGTTTCATAAACATACAAATAATATGTGACAGACAAATGTTCCTGAGTAATGTTGGTTCAAAGTGTCCTGGATCAGCCCATAACTTATACAGTATATCCTACAAACAGCATGGTGAAGTTGAGGCTGTAAGGGTGCAGGAAGTGGAAAGTCTCGCTGGTGTCTGCTTCTGCTTTTAACTCCTTTGAGTCCATTGTCTGCCAACTGTCTGGACCTACTCCCACCATCCCCCCCCCCCCCCCCCCCCCCCCCCCCCCCCAATGAAAAAAACAAACAGTGACTTTTTGAATGAGTTTGCTAAGTTCCTCACAACACTTCACCACTCTTTCAGCAAACATCATACTGTTGGGAGATTTCAACATTCACATGGACAATCTCAACCATCTTCTCACCAGCAGCACCGAAGGGCCACATCTTGGACCTCATCCGCTGCTCTGGTGTCACCCCACTCGAAATCACAACTGATGAACTCCCAATATCTGATCATAATTCCTCTCATTCACCGTTAAACTCTCCCTTTCCAATAGACATTTATGGTTATTTATTTATTTATTTATATGGTTATTTACAATAACCATATACTACACTACAAGGACTTCATTGCTCAAGCCAAATCCAACCTTTACTCATTATACATAATCTGTTCCAACAAAGGTAACACTAAGGCACTGTTCTCACCGTTCAGGAATATCATCCAACCCCCGGACTCTCTACCATCTCACCTGCACTCAGCTGCTTTTTGTAACTCCCTCATTTCATTTTTTAATGAAAAAATCCAGAAGATCCATCAGCATCTCGGCCCACAACCACCTCGCAGGATTTTACCTGAATCTCCTCCACACACTAATTCCTTTTCATCCTTCCTGCTCTCCTCCACCTCAGGGCAGTACCGTAGGAAGTAGGGGTGCTGGGGGGGCTGCAGCACCTCAAAAATGTAAAAAAAAAAAAACATTGAAAACAAGGGAGAAAAAAATGTGGTAGAAAAAAAATTTAATGTTTAAAATTTACTCTAAATTCTCGTGGTCTGGTTTAATGTTTATTTACAGTATTATTTCCAGCATCCTCGAAAAAACTGTAACTACTCAACTCCACTCTCATTGATCCCACAACAACCTTTATGAAGACTTCCAGTCTGGTTTCCCCCTCCATAGCACAGAAACTGCCCTAATTAAAGTCACCAATGAACTCCACATGGCAGCTGACTCTGGCCTACTCACCATCCTCATCTTCCTCGACCTGAGTTTGGCCTTTGACACCATCTGTCACACCAACCTCCTCAACAGATTATCCTCCATCGGCATCGCTCACACCTGACTGGTCTAAATCTTACCTTGCAGGCTGCACTCAGTTTATCCAGCTCAAATCTTTCACATCACAACCTTCTGCTGTCACCTCTGGTGTCCCCCAGGGCTCGGTCCTGGGGCCCCTCCTTTTTAATCATCTACCTTCTTCCCCTTGGCAATATCCCCCACAAAAATAATATAAATTTCCACTGTTACGCGGATGACACTCAGCTCTACCTCACCAGTAAACCCACTCCCACCCTCCAATCAAATCCTGGTTCACATCAATTTTTTTCAAACTCAACAGTGACAAAACTGAGGTTCTCCTCATTGGTACAAAATCAACATTATCCCTCAACATTATCCAAAACTGACAGCTTTTCTCTTACCATTGATAACTGCTCTGTCTAACCCTCCCCTCAGGTTAAGAGTCTGGGTGTCATTCTCGACAGTGCTCTATCCTTCCAATCTCACATCAATAACATCACCCGGTCTGCATATTTCCATTAGAGATGCGCGGATGACATATATTTTAACCCGCAACCGCTTCTTAAAATTTCTATCCGCCCGCTATCCATTTGCAGGAACGTTTTTTCACCAATTTTCAAAACCGAACCGACCCGCCATCCTTTTTAATAATATGTAAAATATTTTTTCTTCTTATTATTATTTGAGTGCTTCAACCGCAACCCGCCCGAATTTAATTAAAGTATTATTTTTTGACGAGTCATCCGCCCGATATGCGGATTATCCGCTCCGCCCGCGGGTGCGCGGTTCAACCGCGCATCTCTAATTTCCATCTGTGCAACATTAACTGCCCAAGCTCCTCCCTTACCCCCCATACCACTGCCATCCTTGTTCAGTAATTTGTGAGGGGGGAGTATCATCTCTTTCCTATTTTCTGTCCAATCTCTTATATCGTAGATGTCTAGTATAGACTCTAGTCACTTTGTAAAGGCTAAATTAAAACTATGAATATGTTAACATAGAGGAAAAGTGTTAACAATTGCAACCTAATAACATTTTTTGAATTATGGTTGAATCTTGCTTGCTGCCACAGAGTAGACTGAGCCATTTTTCTGTGTTTTTCTCTATAGAAGTATGTACGTATGTAAATAAAATTCAACTCATAATACTGACCTTTTTGCTCATTTTCAACTGGCTTAGTCTGTTAGAAAAAGCAGACCTTTACAAAAGTAGGTTTTGTCGTGGTGGAAACCCAATGGCGGATGTGCAGATAAGGCTAGTTGGTTGGGGTCCTGTGCCATGGTACTTGACCAATCATTTCAGAAGTTTACAATGTAAATTTTTTATCTCAGAGCCTTGAAGAGAATACTGGAGTCGTAGGTGAGCGCACACAAAGAGAGCCTTTATTTCTCAAACACAGGTGGTACACAGGTCAAAAAGCCTGCAGAAAAAAAAATATTTTTCTGGTATGTACAGTATCTTTTATTTGTTGAAAATCTGGGGAGCATCCTATACTCTTTCAGACAATCTGATATGGATACAAAGTTATTTACATTACCTTAAAATTTAGGGCAAATCATCTCATTGGATATCAGGTTATTTGTCTTACCTCAAAGTTTAGGACCAACCAGACCCACAGATCTGCGTGTTCATTGTGACTGCACTACTTGTTTTTCTCCAGGCAGAAATATATTTGTACTTCACTCAAAAACAGGCGCACCTGTGGGTGTGCCAACATAAACAACTTCTTTCACTCAAATCAGGGATTCTGTCTGTTCTTATCTTCCCTGCCTGCGTTGGAGTGTGACTTAGGCCGCACTGCAGGCGAGGGAGATAATCGGCAGCAGAATTTAGTGAGAAAAACAGACATCAGTTCGTGTGTGTTTATTAGGTTCATACTGATGAACACACAAATCTAATATCTAAAACTTGTCCCTCATAGATAATAGTAACATTTGTGCACCATAATCATGACACTAATTTACAATAAATAATCCAGGTGTAATCGTGTGTGTGTGTGTGTGTGTGTGTGTGTGTGTGTATTCTATTTCTACTACATCAAATGGCTCTTTCCGGTACAGAGATCATCATTTCACTGAGGGTGAGCCCAGATGATATTCAGATTCAACTTTTTTTCATCTGCTTGCATTTGTGACTTCTTTTTTGCAGTCACTTTCCATAGCTCTTGACCATAGGTGAGAGCTGGAATGATGAGTTGATCAACAAGTAGATCAACTCATCAACATCTTTGCCTTTCTGCTCAGCTCTCTTCTTTACAGTAGACTGGTAGTTAAACCAGATAAATATAGATTTGAATTTCCACCTTAAGGGATGAATAAAATACATCTAATCTAATCTAAATAGCCAAAAATCAGCTATTTTTGTTACATTTCATCTGTTCATGAAAAGCGTTAAAAAGGTTGTACATGTTGATGCGTCAGTTTCCATTGGACTAGTTTTTTGTTTTTTCCCTTTTTTCCATGATATGTATTGTCATTTAAAGGGGACTAAAGTTCTTTCCATATGTTGTATTGACCAAGACCAATCCCTGCTTCTCTCCCTCCCTCAGTCTCTATCTGTTCATTAATGCTGGAATGAAGTGAATGGGTCAGTCAGACTCTCCCCTGTGCATATATTTAAAATAATTGAAGGCGTGAGACGCAAACTCAAGTTTTCATCTTTACAAACCAATCAGGTGGCTTTAACACACTAGCAGACTGGAATGTAGACACACACACTGCTGGGGGTGTTAATTAGTGTGCTGAGCCACTTTGTATGCTGCTTCGAGGTAAAAACAGCTGCAGTGGAATGGTTTAAGATGTTATAGTATTTTGGTTAATTTATGCGTATAAACGTTCAGTGATTTTTGCCACTGAGCGGCTCAACTATCTTAATATAAAGTAGAGATAAAATCATGATTTTTGCTCTCCCATCAGCTATTTACTGTATATCACATGTGAAGCAATAACAGTTAGCTGATTCATTGCTACAAGTCACTCTTTGTCCTTATTCATGACCCCCAATTAAGAAACAAAGCATATTTTTGAGTTTTTTTTGGAAGTTTAACATAAAACATTTTTATTCTGCAAGTGATAAAATGAAATGACCATAAAACTGAAGTAATGCACCAAGTTTATTTATAATCTTTTGCAATATACCAGTGAAGGATCATTAACATACATGCATTCTGTTCACACATCCAGTATTTTTAGATTTAAACCTCCATTTGCATTCTGATCAGTTATAGAAGTTATAAAAATTCAGTTTGTGAAGAAAATATTTGACAGTAATGAGCATGGACAGAGTAAGGTGTTCTCCAGACACCTTACTTTGATTGTTTAGTAGAAACACTGTTCTGTTTCTTCATTCTTATACTGTTTCTCATTTGGATGTTGAAATGTCCAAGTTCCAAATCAGAATGCACTCTAAAATCAAAATTCTACCACCCCCCCCCCCCAAAAAAAAAAAAAAAAAAATCAGAAAACTCACCTACCCCGACTTCAGACTGCAACAAGGCTGCTGTTTACATCAACAACGTAAACATTCAGCTAATTTTCCAGTTTTTAACACTTCTGTCTTATGCATATTTAGACAGACAGACACACAGCATTGTTTGCTTTTTATCAGAGGATCTGTTGCAAAAGTTCAAAAGTGTCAAAAGTTCAGATATGTGCTGTCACTTAATCGGTGTGCCAGTGGGCGAGGTGCAGTCTGTGGTGGCCTATGCTTCCTAAACACACTCTAAAGACAGTTGTACTCATTACTACAGTAATAATGTAGTAAATATATATATATATATATATATATATATATATATATATATATATACACACACACACAATAATACTTGTTAGGGTGAATGTGAGCGTTTTTCTGCAAAAAAAAAATGGCCTAGAAATTCATGAAATTGCCGGGGGCTACCACAAATTCAAATACATTATAAAAAAAAAAAAAAAAAAAATCTGCGAGTATGCGAGTCCACCAATAATGAACCTTGAATGGGCAAGGATATACTGTAATAAAAATCTTTAGATGAAGATGATCATGTTCTCTGCAACTACAACTAATAAGTTGATGAAGAATCAGAGTTTTGCATTTGCAGAGGTTTCAACTCTTGGCGATTTAAAGCAATGGGATCGCTTTAAATTTTTTTTTTAGCATTTTCCATCCGTCTTTTGACAAAGTTAGCGACCTTAAAACCTGTATATACGGACTTGTACGTGAGTAAAAACTAAACAAGCTTTGGTTACATCTGCATTTGAATAGTCCTACAACATCAATTTTCTGAAGGTGTAATAAAAACTTAAAAAAATAACTAAGTAAAAGTATAAGTACCATAACTGAAAATTACGTCACCTATAAGAAAATGACTTGAGTAAAAGTCTAAAAGTAGCTCAGACTAAATGTACTTAAGTATCAAAAGTATCTTGTGAAAAAAATATACTCAAGTATCAAAAGTACAAGTACAAGTATTTTATAGTATGCATGAAAAGAAGAAAAAAACAAAAATTATTCTCCCCCTTTTTTTTTTTTTTCACTTTTTCAGATGAATAAAATGTAGTATAGCATACAGCTCAAAAAATAAACAATGTCTTGCAAAATTTAACACAAGGGCCACTTTTTCACTTTGAACTATGTTGAGGGAATCCTCATGAGCTGAGGCACACTACCACACACAAACTTTCTGGTTCAAGTTGGAGAAGTTGAATTTGCGGTTCATCTTCAGCAGAAGCTGATTTTCAAAAGTGTTCACAGCTAGTCGTGCACTTTTTGGGCTGAAGATGAGACCTGTTATGCTGAACAGCTTTTTGCAAGCTGCAGAAGCAGGCGGAGGTGTGTTGAGTTTGACAGACAACTTGAGAACCACAGGAAATGTCTTGAGAATCTTGAATGTCATCTGTTGAGTAGGCCAGGTCCGAATTAAAATGACTGTGTTACCCAAATTTCTATATCTTTTTCAGGAATTACCTATTTTTATTCCCAATACATTCTTTAACGGGCTGGACTCAGTCTCTTCATCCTACATCTGGCAGGGTAAATGTCCAAGGCTAAACAAGTTACAGCTCCAAAAACCAATATTATTATTAGGCTCCCAACCTTAGATGTTTAGTGTACCCTAAACCTGCGATCACAAGATACCGAGTTTGCCAAAAGTGCATCTCGCATGTCGACTCGTAAAAGAGCGCATCCAAATGGGATAAATGTGCGTCCACCTGGTCACATGTGGACGTGCACAAACGGCTCTACCTCTCGATTACGCATCACCGTATTACAGTGATCCCTTATTTTTCGCCATTAATGGGGAGCGATGCCCCCCCCCCATGAGAATCTAAATCCACGAACTGGAGCTGGAGCCCCCGAGCCTAAATAATGTGTTTAAAATATGTTTAAAAACCGCAAAAAAGTAGCAAGACACTACAGCGAAACAAGACAAAGGCTCAACTGTGGTCTTTCTGTTACCTTCACACCCTCTGGTCTCTGAACCGTAGTAAACAAACCGCTCTTTCATCTAACCTCGTTTTCATTCTGCCATCCCCATGACACACACACTACATTACCCATAAGGCCACCTCCTTAAAGGGGCCAGGCTGACTCACAACATTTCTTTGCTGCGAGAGAACACGCACAACATTCTATGATGTTTCCGCAATTTTTTCTTGGCTCCCAACCTTAGATGTTTAGTGTACCCTAAACCTGCGATCACAAGATACCGAGTTTGCCAAAAGTGCATCTCGCATGTCGACGCGTAAAAGAGCGCATCCAAATGGAATAAATGTGCGTCCACCTGGTCACATGTGGACGTGCACAAACGGCTCTACCTCTCGATTACGCATTACCGTATTACAGTGATCCCTTATTTTTCGCCATTAATGGGGAGCGATGCCCCCCCCCATGAGAATCTAAATCCACGAACTGGAGCTGGAGCCCCCGAGCCTAAATAATGTGTTTAAAATATGTTTAAAAACCGCAAAAAAGTAGCAAGACACTGCAGCGAAACAAGACAAAGGCTCAACTGTGGTCTTTCTGTTACCTTCACACCTCTGGTCTCTGAACCGTAGTAAACAAACCGCTCTTTCATCTAACCTCGTTTTCATTCTGCCATCCCCATGACACACACACTACATTACCCATAAGGCCACCTCCTTAAAGGGGCCAGGCTGGCTCACAACATTTCTTTGCTGCGAGAGAACACGCACAACATTCTATGATGTTTCCGCAATTTTTTCTTGATTCTTTGAAAAAATAACTAAAACTGCATAACTTAAAGCACGAATTGGCGAGGCATCACTGTATTTGCATACGTTTTTATTCTCTTGAGGTCAGAGGATGTCTGGTCAGCAGTTGTGGTGGATGTGGGAATAATCACGACCAGATACGTCAGTCTGTACAGCTGTGGCATGATCTCATTCAGATGTCTGCTGTGGAGGAAACCAAGGAGATCTTTGTCTCTGGTGTCAAGCTGTAAAAGGTTGGATGTGGGAATTTATTTCCGATATGTCTGAAACTGTTGGTGGTCGAGGAGGGAACAGGAACATTAATTGTTCGTGATCATCCATTGATTCTTCTGCAGTATGTTAAAAAGCACATCAGCTGCGCCAAGACGCACAACTGGTAACAACTGGATCTTATGCAGGTATGATCGGAGTTTAGGGAGGTAGAAGATTGATTTCTGTTAACTGTTTTCACTCCCTTGCCGGTGTATTCAACAGCAAAACCAAAATGCTCCCACACCGGTGATTAAATTTCTTTTTTCCCAATTTCTCCGCTACCGCTGGCCATGCCTGCTTATTTTTTTCTATTTCTGCGTCTATGAGCTGCAGCCAACCGGCCGAAGTGTGAAAGGGCTGGTTACTGTGAGTCAGCGGAGGCGAGTGGACATTGACATGCAGTGGCGGGCCTGTTGTCTAAAAGGCATGCACGCTCACGTTCAAGTCCAATGCAAAGTTATTGGAACATAAATACCGCAGGAATAAAAGCGTATTGTTCCGTGCAGGTCCTACCGAACCGTACCGTATTCTACTAAGTGCCGTTGCATCCCTAATCCTAATGTGTGTATGTATATGTATGTATGTATGTATGTATGTATGTGTGTGTGTGTGTGTGTGTGTGTGTGTGTGTGTGTGTATATATATATATATATATATATATATATATATATATATATATATATATATATATATATATATATATATATATATCTATATATATATATATATATATTATTATTCTTTTTTTTTTTTTTTTTATCTCATCATGCTCATCTATGGCTTAAAACGATAAGTCAGTGCTGCTGCACTGGGAATGTGAGCTGCCATGCAGCTTGGCACTCCTGTCAGTTTTGGAGCCTCCATGTGAGACATCTCTGTAAGTGTATGCTTTTTAAACTTCTTCGTTCTCTCTGACAGCTCCATTCACGGCATAAGTCAGCAGAATGTACACCCACGTGTCATGTTTCCACCACTGCTGAAAAGAGCTGGAACAGATTATACCTGCAACTGGATGCACATAGTACCCTCTCCCTTTTAGCCAAAAGCCATGTGCTTCTGGGTTTGAGGTGGGTTCTTGACCCCTTTGAAAGGAGATGAAGTAAATATGCATATTTGTCAAAATGCAGAAATTTGGAGCTTTTGTTGCCACTGTATTAAGTGTTGTTGCTTATCTTACTGTCTTTTTTTCAATTTTAGAACAAATTTGTATCCTGGCTTCCCCAAAGTCTCGCAAAAAAAACTGAATAACTGATTAAGAGAAATCATTCAAAGCTTTTCTTCATGTAACTGTTTTTGTCCGAGCTGGTTGCATAATCAAGCAGGAACACACACACAATGAAGGCCAAAATTTAAAGGTAGCAACAGAAAATGCAGGGAAACACATTGCCTAGAAATTAAGAATGGCATTGATCTCATCTGTAAGTGTCACTGTCACATGAAAGCTTTAGTTATCCTTTCTCTCAGGACTAGATTACTTTTTTTTCTCACACACACGCACAAAGACCAGTGTTATTAGAGAAGAAGATTGGCCTTTTCCCTTTCCTGAGAGATGAACCATCGATCCTCAGAGTCAACACAACACCTGACGCTTCTCTGATATTTGCACACAGATGCAAACAAACATTAAAACAGGAACACGCATATAATAAAAAACGAATGTAAGGAACCCCACCATCATCTTCTCTACACATACGTGCAAACCAAACTGACACTGTGACCTGACAAGATTTTCACTTCTATAAACAGAGATGTGAAACAGCCTTGTGTCCTTCTCACCTTGTTTGAAAAGAAATCACCTGCTGTCTTTGGACCAGAGTCACACTAAGCTAAGAAAAATGAACATTCACTACTCAGTATACCAAATGTTCTCCAACATGTCTGGCTTCCTCTGGTGAGCACAACAGTGATTTTACTGTCGGCCCACATCACACCTCCCATTCAAATCTATTTAAATCACACTTTTCAGCAGCTTATGGCACAGGAGCTGAGCTATTTTTGTTTTAGCCATCTTTCCCAAGCTAGCTCACTTAATACCTTAGGACCAGTCATGAATAAAAGTAGTTGGAAAAGGTCACAAAAAATTAACAAAAACCTACTCTGCTGTGTGTTAAGGACTTTAACTTGAGGTTTATATTTGTATGTCTTCAAGTTCTTCATTAGTTAATGAGCCAAACAGCTTTAAGGCCTGCATTTATTGTTGCCACGCACATTTTGCAAAGTTTTTTTCAATCTAGCGCTATGACATTTTTGGTCACTATCAGGAATGGACTTGGTCCAAATTCCAGTTCAGGAAACGAAAGACCAAGAGTGGCAATATTATTTTTCACGAGGAGTGAATTGATTAATCAAAAAGTTCATTTCTTTCTAGCTTATTGTTTTTAGCACGGACATGTTTACTTTTCCAGTTCACATGGGTATGTTGGGCCACACGCCATGAGTTACAGGGATGGCGTGGTCCCCTGAGACAAAGGAATCTAAATAAAACTCAAATTCCCAGCATGCCTGGCGATGTTTATTGTTTTACAACAAGGTATGATAGTGATGTCACACTCTCTGACTGGCTAAGAACCCCCACAGCACAGCAGGGATCCCCAACAAAGGCGGATTGTATCCTGCAGCATAAATTGAGCGCACCCCCTTCTTTTACTCTTCATCCACCTGAGCATTTTTCTCCTCCGTTCCACGACAAACCTACATCGGTTCAGAACGCACCTGCTCTGAGGAGAAGGCCTAACGAAGCGCTCAGCCAACAGTCCAAAGGGAACTACCCAACGCTGCCTGAAAAGTCTCCGGTTTACAGAGAAACCAGTCATAGCCTCACACCAGTCAGCACCAGAAGTGATCCGTGCACGCATCAGTGCGCAGAAAGGAACGGTGCAGCTTCAGACAAAGGCTCCAGACACGTTACATAAGGTAAGATATTCTTTTATTTGTCCCACAATGGGGAAATTCACGTTGTTACAGCAGCAAGTGAAAAATAGCAATAAAAAAGAAAATGGACAAATAATAATAAAATAAGATAAAAACAATAATAAAAAAAACAAACAATAACCACAATAGAGAAATGTATAATAAATAATAACTCTGACTGTATTTACAAGGGATATGTTGGTAGGGATTACTGTACCAGAGATAAGTTATTGCACATGTCAATGAATATGTATGTGTATATTGCACACAATAGAAATTAGTCACATCGTCCAGGTTTAGGGTATATGGGATGTGTGTGTGTGTGTTGGGGGGGTTACTGAGAGCGGTGCTGATTGTATAGTCTCACAGCAGCAAGGAGGAAGGACCTGCGATATCACTCCTTCACACACCTGGGGTGAAGGAGTCTGTCACTGAAGGAGCTCTCTAGTGCAGTCAGGGTGTCCTTCATAGGTGTCCTTCATAAGTACCCCCGCCTGCACTGCAACGCTGTAACCTCCATTTTCCCCAAAGACTGAGAGAAGACAAATATGAATAAAAGGGAGCCGCTCATTGCAATAATACTCGCGGAGTGTAATCAATCTGCGATTCTGCCACTACTAGTACCAATCATCCTCTCTGGACACTAGGATACCTCCGATTGCCCCTTCGGGGCAACAGAAGTAAGAGGCTCGTGTCTGGGCAGAGATACTTAGCTAGTTAATGCTTTTCTGTTCGTTGTTACACAGTTATTATCCCACCAGTGATCCGCTGGTGCGTGTTTATCCACGGTACTGGTGTGTTTTTTCTTTCTTACTTATAATCTTCGTGACGAGGCTACCACGTAACCTCGTCCGGCATCTTGTAACGCCTTATCGTGTGAATCAGCGGTCAGTTTAACACACACACACTCACATCTATAGTTCCCCAGCATACATGCATATATACTGACAGTCTTTTCCATTTAATGTTTGTTTTATTATACTAGTCTATGTATCTTTTAGTGGTAGATATCAGGATCTTGATCCAAGTGTTGTTCATTTAGAGAGAGGACCTCCCTCCCTCCCCCCAGCTGCCTCCACCAGCTCCTCTGATCACACACTGAGGCGCTCTCAGGCCAGCTGAGAGATATAGGGCCCGATCGTACACATCCCGCTAGCTGCTACAAATTGCGGATTTAGGAACCTCCGCTAACCGCTAATGCAATCTTCCGCCTCCCTAAAGCCGCTACCCGCGTTGCCAACTCCCTTACTCACATTGTAGGTGTGACAAAGGGCGTGTCTTTTGCGCTTTCCTCAAACTCGGTATCTTGCGATCGCGGGATTAGGATAGCGGGTAGTGGGTGGTCAGACCACCCGCTACCCGCTACCCACACCTATGCTGCTGTAACGACTGAATTTCCCCGGTGAGGGATTAATAAAGTACTATTCTATTCCAGATGTCATCATACCTGTTCCTCTGGCTCAATGCTCATACAATGCTTTGTTCTGCGGCTGTGCGTCTTGGCGCAGCTGTGCGTTTTTGGTGCGTCCTGGCGCAGCTATAAGCACAGCCGCTCCCGGCGCCCACTGCTGAGAATATGTTCTCATGGCTCTGCCTGGGCGTATTTACCGGGAGCGCACCAACTATCTGGAACTTTCAGGTAGCTGATAGGAATTGTCTGTATAAGAATATTTTTACCTCCGCCAAGGGGGTTAATGTTTTTGCCGGTGTTTGTCTGTCTGTCTGTTTGACTGTCTGTGTACAAGATAACTCAAAAAGTTTTTTCTGAGCAGTTTGTTTGAGCAGCAGCTTCTTGAAGTACTAAAAAAAATGATTAAATCATTTGCTCCACATTAGTTAGAGCTAGTAATGTAGACTCCATAGACTCCATCTGAGAGAGCTTAGAGCCACTTTAAATGAAATGTTGAGAAAGGCCAGATCTCAATATTTTTCCCCAAATCATTTCCTCCAATAAGAAAAACCCTAGAGTCCTATTTGAGACAATCAATTCTCTTGTCTCACCTGCTGTTCCAAAAATTCCTGTGCACTGTAAAGCAGACAGCAATGGTTTTCTTTCTTCTTTTGTGGGCAAAATCAGAGACATCAGGGAAAACATTTCACTGTTGCCCTCTTCCAACTTTGACAGTGTCTTCCCCTTGTATCTGGTCCTCTTTTAACTCTGTGACCCTCCAGGATATCACTACTCTGCTCCAAAAAATGAATACCTCTTCACTGGGGCGCCGAAAAGGGGGGGTAAAGGATACGGATTATAGGGGCCCATGATTGAGGGGGGCCCAGAGAGGCCCCTAATGATGATCAAAAATAGCATCAACAAATTTCGCCGCTGTGTTGGGGGGCCCGGTAAAGATTCTTTTCATGGGGCCCAAAATCCCTAGCGGCGCCCCTGCCTCTTCATCTCCTACTGATGTCCTCCCAACCAAGCTGCTAAAAATAGTCTTCAATTCAATTGGCCCCTCTGTCGTGAATTTGATTAACCTTTCACTTTCAACTGGTGTGGTTCCAAGCTC
Source organism: Hirundichthys speculiger (assembly GCA_018398805.1). NCBI lineage: Eukaryota > Metazoa > Chordata > Actinopteri > Beloniformes > Exocoetidae > Hirundichthys > Hirundichthys speculiger. Next base: position 791,523 of record JAGFBZ010000639.1, read on the forward strand.
CTTTAAACATGCAGTTATTGAACCGGTTCTTAAAAAACCAACTCTGGACCCATCAGAACCTAAAAACTACAGGCCAATCTCGAAGCTTCCATTTATGTCCAAAATCCTTGAGAAAATAGTGGCAGAGCAGCTTACAGTTTTCCTAGAGGGAAATAATGTCCTGGATAAATTCCAGTCGGGCTTTCGCAGTAAACACTCGACTGAAACTGCATTGCTTCGTGTTTCCAGTGACATTATGATGTCCACTGACTCTGGTCAAAACACAGTTCTGGTCTTATTGGACCTTTCTTCTGCTTTTGATACTGTCGACCATGGTATTATGATATGCAGACTTAAAGAGTTAGGGTTGTCCGGTATGGTTTTAAAATGGTTTGAATCTTATCTTACTGAAAGAAGTTTTAATGTGCTTGCGAACCAGATTTCCTCCGATACGGCTCCACTGACATGTGGTGTACCGCAGGGTTCAGTTTTAGGGCCGATTTTGTTTTTATTGTATATTCTGCCACTGGGACAGATAATTAGCCAGTTTTGTGATGTATCTTACCACCTTTATGCGGATGATATCCAGTTATACTGCTCTTTTACAGAACGAGAGACACACAAACTGTCCTCTTTAACCAGCTGCTTAACTTCCATCAAACAGTGGTTAAGTCTTAACTCTCTCCAACTAAATGCAGACAAGACAGAGACTTTAGTTATTGCTCCGGAAAATCAGATCGCCCGTATCAAGATCCTTATGGGTACCCTAGGCTCGTCCACCCAGTCGAGCCTGCGGAACCTGGGTGTGGTCTTCGACTCAGCCATGTCTCTTGAGCATCACACTAAAACCCTGATCAGGAACTGCTATTTTCAACTGAGGAACATCTCCAAGGTGAGATCACTGGTGTCAAAAGTGGAACTTGAGATGATTATTCATGCTTTTATTTCATCCCGCTTGGATTATTGTAACAGCCTTTTTACATGTCTCAGCCAGAAAGAAATTCACCGCCTCCAGTCAGTCCAAAATTCTGCTGCAAGACTTTTAACCCGCACCACTAAAAGGGCTCACATCACACCGGTTTTAGCAGAACTACACTGGCTCCCAGTTCATTTTAGAATTAATTTTAAAATTTTAGTTCTTACCTTCAGAGCTCTAAATGGCCAAGCCCCTACATACATCACCGAGCTGCTAAAACGGTACTGTCCTACTCGTTCCCTCAGATCTGACAACCAATTCCTGCTGGTCATCCCCCACACTCGCTTGAAGACCAGGGGGGATCGAGCCTTTCAAGCAGTGGCCCCCAGACTATGGAACTCGTTGCCACTATCCGTTCGCACTTCAAGCTCTGTTGAGGCTTTTAAAAAGCAGCTGAAAACCCTGTTATTCAGGCAGGCTTTTAGTTAGGTGTGGGGTTTTATGGTTTCATGTTTTTATGTTTATTTGTTTTCTATATGTTTTTATGCTGATTATGAAATTGTATTTTATGTATGCTTTTATTTTTTACTGTGAAGCACTTTGTGAATTCTTTCTGTGAAAAGTGCTATACAAATAAACTTTACTTACTTACTTACTATATTAGTGCAGAGGAAGAGGAGGAAGCTCTACAGCAGAGTCCCAGACGAGCTGCCCATGAGAGCTTGATGAAAACGCTCCGGTTTGCAGGTAGCGGCTTTAGGGAAGCGGAAGATTGCTAATAGTGGGTAGCACAACCTGCTCTTAAAGGCAATGGCTACTGATGGACTGATTGGTTAAACAGGTGGAACACCCTAACCACTCCCATGCATAATATATGCATAATATAGCGGTTGGTGCAGGTAAGATTGCGGGTTAGGGAGGTGGAAGATTGTGTTCTTTACGGGGGAACGCCCCTCCCGCTACCAACTATCCCTTAATAGCGGCTTTAGGAGGTTTGGCAGAAGATCGGGCCCATAGTCTCTCCAGTGTGTCCTGGGTTTGCCTCATGGTCCTCTCTCTGTTGGACGTGCCCGAAACATCTCTCCAAGGAGGTGTCCAGGGTGCATCCTAACGAGATGCCCAAACCACCTTAACTGGCTCTTCTCAATGTGAAGGAGCAGCAGCTCACTTGAGTCTCTTCCGAATGACTGAACTTCTTACCCTATCTCTAAGGAAGAGTCCTGCCACCCTGGGGAGGTGGCAGAACTCATTTCAGCCACTTGTATCCGTGATCTCAATCTTTAGGTCACTGCTCATAGTTTGTGACCACAGGTGAGGGTTGGAACAAAGATTGACAAGGAAACAGAGAGCCTTGTCTTTTGGCTTAGCTCTCTCTCCACCACAACAGACTGGTACAGAGTCCACACCACAGCATAGGCTGCACCAATCTGTTCCTCTACCGCTCCCTTCTTCCATCACTCGTGAGCAAGACCCCGAGAGAGTTAAACTCCTCCACTTGAGGCAGAACCTCATCCCAACCCAGAGAAGGCAATCTACCCTTTTCTGACTGAGAACCATGGTCTCAGATTCAGAGGTGCTGATTCCCATCCCTGCCGCTTCACACTCGGCTGAAAAGCACTCCAGTGACAGTTGAACATCCCTACTCAATGCCACCAACAGGACCACATCATTTGCAAAAAGCAGAAACGAAATCCACACAACACCGAACTGGAACCCGTCTGTTCCTTGGCTGCACCAAGAAATTCTGTCCATAAACGTTGTCATTGATTCTGTTCATAAAGGGCAGCCCTGACTGAGTCCGACTCTCACTGAAAATGAATCCAATTTACACTGGAAATGCGGACCAAACTCTTGCTCTGTTTGTACGGGGACTGGACAGCCCGTAACAATGGGCCCAGTACTCCATACTCCTGGAGTCCCCCCCACAGGACACCCCGAGGGACACAGACAAATGCCTTCTTTAAATCTACAAAAAAACATGTAGACTGGTTGGGCAAATTCCCATGCTCCCTCCAGGACCCTAGTGAGGGTATAGAGCTGGTCCTGTGTTCCTTGACCGGGACGGAACCCACATTGTTCCTCCTGAATCTGAGATTAAATGATCAGTCAGACTCTCTTCTCCAGCACTCCTGCATAGCACTTACTTGGGTGGTTGAAGAGTGTAATTGGAACACACCCTCTGGTCTCCCCTTCTTAAAAAGAGGCGCCACCACCCCAGCTACCAATCCAGAGGTACTACCCTCGATTTCCACGCCATGTTGCACAGATGTGTCAAACAAGACAGTCAAACAACATCCAGAGCCTTCAGGAACTCAGGGTGGACCTTGTCCCCTCTTGGAGCCCTGCCACCATGCAGCTTTTCAACTACCTCAGCAATCTCAGCTCCAGTAATGGATGAATCCATCTCCAAGTCCACAGGCTCAGTATCCTCTATGGAAGGCGTGTTGGTGGGATTGAGAAGATCCTCAAAGGATTAATTCCACCGCCCGATGACGCCTCCCGTTGAGGTCAGCAGCACCCAACCCCCACTATACACAGTGTTGGTGAAGCACTGCTTTCCCCACCTGAGCAGTTTGTCAGAATCCCTATGAAGCCAACTGTAAGTTGTTTTCCATGGGCTCACCAAACTTCTCCCATGGACGAGTTTTTACCTCAGAGACTGCCAAGGCTGCATCCCATTTGGCCTGTCGATACCTGTCTGTCCCACAAGCTAACCAATCCTGGTAGGACTCCTCCTTCAGCCCGACAGCCTCTCTTACCCGAGGTGTCCACCACCAGGTTTAAGGATTGCCACCACAGCAAGACACCAACGATCTTACAACCGCAGCTCTGGTCAGCCGCTTCGGCAATGGAGGTGTGGAACATGGCCCATTTCAACTCAATGACCCCGACCTCTCTTGGGATGCGGTTAAAGCTTTGTCGGAGGTGTGAGTTGAAGATCTTTCTGACAGATTCCTCTGCCAGATGTTCCCAGCAAACCCTTACCACACATTTGGGCCTACCAGGTCTGACTGGCATTCCCCCCGCCATCTGATCCAACTCACCACCAGGGAGTGATCAGCTGACAGCTCAGCTCCTCTCTTCACCTGTGTGTCCAAAATATACAGCTGCTATATGACTATAAAGTCAATCATCGACCTACGGCCAAGAGTGTCCTGATGCTACATGTATTTATGGACATTCCAATGTTTGACCATGGCGTTTGATGGACAAACCTTGACTAGCACAAGTTGTTTTGGAGCCAACATCTAGTCGTCAGTTTAAGAACTGCAACAAAACTTCAAGGCTAAGCTTTGATCCTGAAGAGGGATGATTGCTGTTTGGTAGCTCATAGTGCTGAATTTCCTTTTTCTTAGTTCAGGTATATCAGTCAGACATAAAAATGGAGCAAGTAAAGTATATTTTACATGAGCTGATGCTGATAAATGCTGACCATCAGTTGTTTCTACAAACACTGCACCAAACTATTGTTCTATCAAGCTTGTAGACTATAAAGAATAACTAGTGATGGGAAATACGAAAGCAAAGATGAACAAATTGGATGCGGACCACAAGAGATTTGATTAGTCCGCGTCTCATTGATGCAGACCACAAGGAGAGAGTGGCATATCAGGCTATGGTGTAGCCTATAATATAGGGTTCACATCCACCCCATATCGATGGCATCGCTTTGACGCTATGGCATCAAGGCTGACTAAATCAGCTTTAACTCTGGATGCTCTTTTCTGTCTTTGGTCTGGGGCGAATAGCACCCATTTTTTTGTGAAGAGCTCTAGAATACCGATTACCTACCACATTACATCTCCACTGTGGGTGGTCCCAAATGACTCCAAGCCAGAAAACATCAACACAAGGTTGACATATAGGGCCTCTTTTTTGTACAGCTGCATCTTAAGTGGCATTTGTGAATTCAGTTATGTATGGTAGTGCTTTACATAGGTTTCCCAAATTAATCCCAGTGTGCTTATGTCATCAACTGACAAATGAAGGTTCAAATAAGTTTAGTTCAATTCAACTTTATTTGTATAGCCACTATTACAATATAAATTGTCACTTTGTAAATGGATCTTTTCAGAGATCCAAAGCAAGAAAATATTAACTATAGCTGATATTATTGAATTTTAAGTAAAGAAACGATGGGAAGTAAAAAAAAAAAAAAAAAAAAAAACCCTCCCCTTTAAGAAGGAAGAAATGTTGAGCAGCACCTGGCTCATAAGGCAGGACCTTCCCACTGAAGGCCACCTTGGTAAAGGAAGAAAAGAGGAGGGAGATGGCACGAAGAGAGGAGAGGCACAAATATAATGTCATCGTTACATAGGACAAAATATATTGATAGAAAATATACCTTAGCTGGAGATTTGTCCCTATTTCACATAGTGCTGGGTGATATGGAAAAAAAAATCATATATCACGATAATGATATATATCACGATATACCATAATAAAGTATGTTTTCAGTTATTCTCTGAAAAGTTTGACAAAAATTTCATTGCTTATTTTTCAACTTTATTTTGAAAGGACATTTAGCTGAACTGTCACAAACATACATTTTAGTACAGCAAAAACAGGTAGGTACAGAGGTACAGTAGCTTTCACATTTTTTTTAAAGTGCACAACAGTTTCTGAGAGGAAAAACACATTTTTGCACTGAAGTTCAGCTATAAAAAATAAACACAAATTATTTTTCAACTTTCTGAAATCTGTAACCTTGTAGTGCAACGTTTGCAAACCAATATAAAGTGTCTAAAGTAAACATCAGGGTTGAAGAGAACTCTGTTTAAGGCATTAACCATGAATAAAAGTGCAAACATAAAAGGCTACTTTGTAGAAGTAGATATGATTCTATCAAATTTATCATTGCAGGTTATTTAATTACATATTTGCTGTAATAATTGATAAAATTAGGTTAGAAACGATAGAAACGATAGAAGAGAAATGGCACTATATACACTTTTATATTGTCCCCACGATATATATACCGTCATAATGCCCAGCACTAATTTCACATATTTCATATATGCCGTTTTCACAAATATGGAAAAGATTCCTCACACAGACATCGAGACCCAATTCTTTTACTGTGTTCTCTTTATTAAAACCACACCTGCCCTAAAGCTATATATATTCTCAGGGTTCTCACCTCTCCCACATTTTTCTTTCATTTTCCCACCCTCACTCCTGGTCTCATTTTCTCCTTGCAATTCCCATCTTTCCTCTGCCTTCTGCCTGTCATGCTAACAGATGCACAATGTTTTTTTTACACTACAGCCCTCTCACCTTTAATCATTATCTTCCATCCTTCCTGGCAGTGTTTCTTTAATAATTTCCCAGTTCTATGACAGTTCATGCAGAAAATTGAAGGTTTGGTTGTCAAATATATTCTCTGACAATTAACGTGACTACCTAAAGGTGAGAGTGTAGACCTAAATTCATGATAATATATCCATTTGTGTTCTCGATGCAAGTAGTTCAACTGAAAGTTCAAGGTTAAGAAGAAAATACTTCAAATAGAGCTTCATCTCAACTAGACAAAATGCACTCACCAGCCCCTTTATTAAGTACACCTTGATGGTACTAGTTTGGACCCCTTTTGCCTTCAGAACTACCTTTATTCTTTGTGGCATAGATTCAAGAAGGTGTTGGAAACATTCCCCAGAGATTTCCTCAGAGAAGCTGACATGATGCTCCACCAAAGGTGCTCTCTTGGACTGAGATCTGTTGACTGTTGAGGTCACTGGAGTACAGAAAACTCATTGTCATGTTCATAAAACTGGTTTAAGATGATTTGAGCTTTGTGACATGCTGCATGCTGGAAGTATCCATCAGAAGATGACTACATGGTCATAAAGGGATGGAGATGGTCAGCAACAATATTCCAGTAGGCTTTTCTTCAAGGTTTAGAGTGTTGTGCATTCAGAGATGGTATTCTGCATGTCTTGGTTGTAATGAATGGTTATTTGAGTTGCTGTAGCTTTTCTATCAACCCCAACCAGTCTGCCCATTCTCCCCTGACCCCTGACATCAACCAAACATTTTCATCCACACACCTCTAAATCACTGGATATTTTCCTTTTTTCAGACCATTCTCTTTAAACCCTAGAGATGGTAGTGTGTGAAAATTCCAGTTGATTAGCAGTTTCTGAAATACTCAGAACAGCCCCACTGGCAGCAACAACCATGCCTTATTCATAATAATTTAAATCACCTTTTCTTCTACATGCCCAGATGCACTGGGTTTCTGCCAAGTGATTGGCTGAATAGCTAGTTGTGTTAACCAGCAATTGCACAGGTGGACCTGATTAAGTGCCAGAGAGTATATTTCTGGTGGCTCTTGCATACTGACTTGCTGCAGCCTTTATGGAAAGATTGTCCCTGTTTTACACCGTTGGCTTTTACATACTGAGCTAAGCTGAAAAACTCCACAAAAGCATTTCCTTACATACATAAAACCACTATTCTGGACACAAAAGTACGACTTGACGTTGTCTGTGTAATATGAGACTTAACCCGTGAAAGTCAGTCAAAATGAATGTTGTTGTTTACTTGGTGGGACTTCTTTAAATCATTTCCATTTGCTTCTAATCTGACTTAGATTACTATGACTATTAGGGCTGTAGCGATACACTAATCTCGCGATACAATACAATGCACAATATTCGGCTCACAATACGATATATATCAATATTTGTCTTACAATACATTTACATCATTTTCTGAAAGATTTTAAAGGGATAAAGTGATTTTGGTGACATCTTGTGAGTGTTCCAATGACTTTGTTTGAATTAATTGAACTGAAAGAATCAATTACACATTATATGGCTGACAGGTAGTTTGCAAATGCTGGACAAAATGAATAAAAGTTTTGTTGAGAAAAATAGTTTCAGTTAATTAAATAGTGCAAATTGTTGCTTGCAAGCTTTCAAAGGTGGGACACGGGGGTTTTGAACGAAGCTTAAAATATCGATACCCGAGGCAAAAAAAATCTATACTCTCTGGGGAAATAAAATATCGATCTATTTCGCAGAATCGATGAAATCGCTCAGCTCTAATGACTATAACTGTGTGTATCTACGTTTGTTCAACTATTTCATCAGCTGTTCTAAAATCGGACAATAATTAAAAGCCTGATTTTATCTTCAGAAGTTATCTTATTTCTATAACTATTCAAATTAGCATTGTCAAGTTATTTAGAACGAAAGAAGAAAAATACAAGTAGATAAATGTGTCAGCTCTGTTTTCTACTGCGTCTCTGTTTTGGTGTCAAGACGTGACCAGAACATTAATAGAAATTCTCTGATGTCACACTTGGTTACAAAATGGAGAAATGTCCCTTACATGCATAACCCATCTCCCCTTTTTTGTCGTGGTTGGCTGGCAACATCTTCCTGGAGGCAACCTTGCCAGCTGTGTCGAGGAGTGATTAGACTCATCTGCTCCCACTCCACCAATCAAAGGGTCTTCTTGAAGCCTGCTGAAGCACTCCTCGACGCCAGAGTATACAGAGACCTACTGTGGTACCAGTTGGCTCCCATTCACTTGTATGGTAACATTATCCCAGATTCCTCGAGAGCTTCTTGTGACTAATTGTTTTTCTCCTCTGTTTTATTCCAGTGCCTCCCATGCCCCCACAGCCCAGCACTCTAGGAACATTTTGTGTTTTTCTGTTTTTTGTGGATCCCCGGCACCTCATTGTATCTTCCCTCTCTTCTGTGGACTAATTCCTCTGTGAAAATAAATCCTTGGTTTGAACCCCTGCCCTTTCTGCTCCTGGGTCTCCCCTCGCACTAGACACCACAGAATACTCTGGCCACAATGGACCCAGAGGAAATCGGACCCCATCCAGACCGGCATCGCCCAACTTGGACGTTGGCTCGGGCAACACAAGGACATGTTTCGTGAGGTCATGGAGACCGTTCGAAGCCTCAGTACTCATGTCCGTGATCTCACCGAACAGCTTAGTCACTCGAACCCCAGCGCCTCATCACCCCCTACGAGAATTGCTCCCTTGCAACCAGTGGTCTGGTTGCGAGGGAGCAACCAGACCCCGATTCTCTCACCCCGGGTTAGAGAATCAGCTTCCCCTGTTCTGTCCCCAAACATTCCCGGGCCCTCTCTCCAGCCTCCAGTCACTACCACCATTTCCCCAGTTGAACCCATGCAGCTGGGCAGGTCCCGGTTGTACCCCAGTGAGCGTCAGCGCCGCTTCCATCATCAGCTATGCCTTTACTGTGGCTGGGCAGGTCATTTTCTGGTGACCTGCCCGCAGACGCCAAAAGGGGGAGCCCACCCATGACGGATAGTGCACGGGTGGGTCAGACTTCCTCCACTTGAGCTCTCCCTCACAATTCACTATGGAGGCCTGTCTGCTCTGGGGCCGGGAGTCACTACTGGTAAGAGTACTCAACTACTCTGGGGCCGACGACAGCTTCATCCATGACGAGTTAGCCATGCAACATAACATTCCCTTAGAACCTTTGTCTGTCTCCAGGAGCGTCACTGCTTTAGATGGCTGTTTAATTGCTCAAGTTAAGTTTCGCACAGTCCCGTTCACCCTCGTCATCTCTGGCAACCACCAAGAGGAAATTCAACTATTTGTTATTCCTTCTCTTCCATGCCCCCCTGGTACTCGGCCTCCCTTGGTTGTTACTTCATAACCTACAGATAGACTGGAGGACGGCTAGCATCATCACCTGGAGCCCCTTTTGCCATTCTCAGTGTCTCCGCTCGGCCAACCCTTCCATCTCCCGGTAACCCCCCCAGTGCTCACCTCGGTGCCCCCAGAATATCACGACCTCGCCCCAGTGTTCAGCAAGGAGCTGGCACTCTCCCTGCCTCCCCATCGACCTTATGATTGCTCCATTGACCTCCTTCCGGGCGCCCCCCTTCCTGCTAGTCGTCTGTACAACCTGTCTCGCCCCGAAAAGGAGGCCATGGAGAATTACATCCAAGACTCTCTGGCCTCTGGACTCATTTAACCTTCGTCCTCCCGCTGGGGGCAGGCTTCTTTTTTGTCAAAAAGAAGGATGCCTCGCTCCGCCCCTGCAAAGACTTTCGTGGCCTTAATGACATCACAGTTAAGAATAAGTATTCTCTTCCCCTTATCGACCCCTCTTTTGAGCCCCTATGCACAGCCACCATCTTCTCGAAGCTGGACCTCTGGAACGCGTACCACCTCATCAAGATCGAGGAGAGGGATGAGTGGAAGACTGCTTTCAATACACCACTTGGTCACTTCAAGTATTTGGTTATGCCATTCGCCCTCACTAATGCCCCTGCGGTCTTCCAGGCCTTGATCAACGATGTTCTCCGAGACATGCTAAACAGTTTTGTGTTCGCCTATCTAGATGACATACTTATTTTCTCTCGAGACATAGTCGAGCACAAACGGCACGTCTGCTTGGTCCTCCAGAGAATTTTGGAGAACAAGCTATACGTTAAACTGGAGAAGTGTGAGTTCCATGCCGCCTCTGTTAGTTTCCTGGGGTACGTCATTGCCAAGGGCCACCTCCAACTCGACCCGGCCAAGATACAAGCTGTCACTGACTGGTCCGTTCCCACCACTCGGAAGGAGCTCCAAAGGTTCCTTGGGTTCGCCAACTTTTACCGACAGTTCATTCGGGACTACAGTAAGGTGGCCATCCCCCTTACCAGGCTCACGTCGGTGAAGTCCCCTTTTCAGTGGACCCCGGAGGCTCAACAAGCCTTTTCCCAGCTCAAGGCGCTCTTCAAGTCTGCCCCGGTGCTTAAACACCCCGACCCTGCTCGTCAATTCGTGGTTGAGGTGGATGCCTCAGATTTGGGAGCTGGTGCTATCCTGTCCCAGAGAGACCCCCAGATGGACAAACTGCACCCCTGCGCTTTTTTCTCTCGCCGCTTCTCCCCAGCAGAGAGTAACTTTGAAGTTGGTAATCGTGAGCTGCTGGCTGTGGTTTGGGCTCTCCAGGAGTGGAGGCATTGGCTGGAGGGGGTTACCGTCCCCTTTTTGATCTGGACAGACTATAAGAACCTCGCATATTTGCGTTCGGCCAAGAGACTTAACCCCGAGGCGAGATGGGCCTTGTTTTTGAGCTGTTTCAACTTTTCCCTCTCTTATCGCCCCGGTTCCCGTAACCTCAACCCCGACGCCCTGTCTTGCATCCACGCCCCTCCCACGGACTCGGAGAGTCCAGAGCCTATCCTGCCTCCTACGTGCTTTTTAGGCATGGCCTCTTGGGAGATTGAGACCATCGTTCAGCGGGCTTTGGAACAACAACCGGATCCGGGCTCTGGCCCCCCCAATTGCAGGTTTGTCCCGGACTCCGTCAGATCTCAGGTTCTCCAGTGGCTGCACTCGTCCAAGCTGACATGACACCAAGGTTTCCATCGCACACTCCAGTTCCTCCACCAGAGTTTCTGGTGGCCCGGGATGTATCGGGACACCCGAGAATTCGTTTCCGCCTGCTCTGTCTGCGCCCGTGGCAAGGCTTCCCATCAGCCCCATCAGCAGGGTTGCTACGCCCTCTGCCCATCCCGAGCTGTCCCTGGTCCCACATTGCGCTGGACTTCGTGACGGGGTTACCCCCCTCAGACAGTCATGTTAACTGTTGATCGTTTTTCTAAGTCTGTTCACTACGTGCCATTACCCAAATTGCCTTCAGCCCTCGAGACGACCCGTCTCCTCATCCACCATGTCTTCAGACTACATGGGATCCCCCTTGACATGGTCTCGGACCGTGGCCCCCAGTTTGCATCTCGTGTTTGGAGGGAGTTTTGCAAGGCAGGTAGGTGCCACTGCTAGCTTGTCCACTGCTAGCTTGTCCTCCGGCTACCACCCACAGACTAATGGCCAGACAGAGCGGGCCAATCAAAAGTTGGAGTCAGCCCTCCTGGTGCTTAGCTGCCCATCACCCAATCTCCTGGAGCTCCCAACTCCCATGGATTGAATGAAACAACTCTTTCGGCAGTGCGGCCATGGGCCTGTCACCCTTCATGTGTTGTCTGGGTTATCAACCCCCCCTGTTTCCTGAGCAGGAGGCTGCTGTTTTCCATCGCCTCTGTCCGGGCGCACCTCTGGAGGGTCAGGGAGGTGTGGAGGTCGGCCAGGGTGGTCCTCCTACGTTCTACCGAGAGGAACAGGCGGTTGGCGAATGCTCTTCCTTCCCCCACCCCAGAGTATTGCATCGGTCAGATGGTGTGGTTGTCATCTCGGGATCTCCCCTTGGACACTGACTCCCGTAAGCTCTCCCCTTGCTTCGTGGGTCCCATGCGACTCCATGAAAGTCCATCCCTCCTTCCACGTTTCCCTGCTGAAGCCCATTAGCTCGAGCAAGCTCAACCCTCCGGCCGTCGCCCTGCCTCACCCCCGACTCATCGATGGCCACCCGGCCTACACTGTTTCCCGGATTCTGGACATCTGCCCGCATGGTTGGGGGTTCCAGTACCTGGTGAAGCACTCCTCGACGCCAGAGTATACAGAGACCTACCGTGGTACCAGTTGGCTCCCATTCACTTGTATGGTAACGTTATCTCAGATTCCTAGAGAGCTTCTTGTGACTAATTGTTTTTTCTCTGTTTTATTCCAGTGCCTCCCATGCCCCCACAGCCCAGCACTCTGAACATTTTGTGTTTTTCTGTTTTTTTTGTGGATCCCCTGCACCTCGTATCTTCCCTCCCCTGTTGGCTAATTCCTCTGTGAAAATAAATCCTTGGTTTTGAACCCCTGCCTTTTCCACTCCTGGGTCTCCCCTCGCACTAGACACCACATTTTTAACCCTTGTTTTTGCCACAGGAAGTGGAAAAAGGCATTATCTGAATTTTCCCCTTTCAGGAGAGTCGCAGTTACGTACACACACTGAGTCTAGGAAAGAGAAGAAACATTATGCACAAAAAAAGCCAATATGTAAGGGACTCTTGAATAGTGCGGTCTTTGCTCTCAGTCTCCAGATGCGAACTTTTATTTGATTTGCTTGTGCGTACAGATGTGCTTGTGCATGCTGAAAATATTTGAAGAAGTTGTCTTCCAAAACACACATAAAAAGATCAACAACTCCTACAAGTGTTATGAAGATGCTGTGGAGGACTCATATGAGATGACGGAGGCAGGAGTAATTAAACAAAGTCTTTCTTTTATTTAGATTTTTTAAAAAGTGCTAAAAAAAAACAACAAAAACACTAGGAAAAAGAACTAAAATGGAAAAGACAACAGTGAGATCACAGTGAGATACATAATGAAATACAGAAACAGACTCAGAAGAAAGTGTTTCAGAGGATGGGAGGATGGAGTCTTTCTGGAGTTGGAACATCAGTGTACTTGACAGCATCACAGCTCAGCTAGCAGGCTACCATGTATTTAAGAACATATACAGCTTAATTCAGGATAAAATAAAAAAAACTTTAATATAACCCAGAATGGACCATGGACTCCTTTTTTTTCTAAATGGGTTTTATGATTTTTGTATTGGCCGTATTATAAATAAAATTCAGTTGAGGTAAAAAGGAAAAAAAAAATTCAACTCAAATTGATTATCTTTTCTGTAGCTCTGAGCTAAGTGGAAATGCAAAAAGACCCGGTGCTGAAATAATCTCAAAGAAACCCTGGAGGGCTCTTGTTGTGGTTGCTGTTGATTACTGTTGCTGTAATCTTAACATACAGCCTGTGGATTACTCTGGGGTTTGTCATTTTAAAAAAGTATTTTCAGCAGAGTCGTATGGAGGCAACAAAGACTAATAATAACTAAAAAGCAGTGATGATCCAGTGGGTCTGACACGTTCAGGTATAAGAAAGATAGAGATGCAGAGGTGAGATGGACAATAGCCAGAAAGAGGAGGATGACAGACAGCAAAGTGATGACAGGTTATTTTTCACCTCTTCCCTCCTGACAGCTGATGTCATTTCCCATTCTCCTTGGACACACAGCAGATCCAATCTGAGGTTCCTCTACATGCCTCTTCTGAAGCCCCATAACCAAATGAAAACCTTTATTTTATGCGTCTTACATAGATTCCAGACACAAACATGAAAAACAAAACGGCTACATGTCCTATGTATACGTGTTACGGGTCCCAAGCGTGGTACCTCAGTAACAAAGTACGAATCTGTGAAATACAGACAAAATTCAGAAGTAATGAAGACAGGAGTGTACCATTCGTCATCCAGATTGCATCTGTATTGAAACATACAACTTCATTCAACATAAACATCTCTGAGCGTTAGTCTATGCATCAGTCCACTAAAACTGTAACTTAAGTTCAATTCATTTCAAATCAATTCAATTCAGTTCAATTCAATTTTATTTGTATAGCGTCTGTTACAATGTCAATTGTCTCTAGGCACTTTACAGAGACCCAGAGCATGACCCCCGAGCAAATATCATTAACTTAGATTATAATATTAAATCCAAATCAAGGAAAATGGCAAGTAAAAAACTCCCACAGAGGGAGAAAAAACCTTTAAGCTGAACAGTGGCAAGGAAAAATTCCACTTTAAGTGGAAGAAACCTTGAGCAGGACCTGGCTCATATGGGGGGACCTTCCTGCCGAAGGCCAGCCGGGTAAAGAAAGAAAAGAGGGGAGACAGGACAGAGAGAGGAGAGCACACAAATGACTGAATATAATGACCATATAAACATAAACAGATGCAGGTAGAAGCACTGAAATGAGATGGCCAGAGGACCAGGTCGCCGATCACCACGCCAGTCGGCACCCCGAACACATCTACACACACAAGCGGAGGCAAAACCCGGGATCGCCAAAGGATGGAAGTGCGACAAATGTCACTGAATTCTAAACTGACAATTATGTCTCACATAATACATTCAGTTCTTTCATCCTTGGTGTATTTTATCAAACAACATTCTGATACACTCAATAACATATATATTTGTAAACCAGGCCCACTATAATAATCTATAGTGCAAATTACAGCAGCAATAACCGGACTTTAATAGTAACAACTCATTAGATGTGATGGCTCTGGACTCACACACTTAGTTTCAGCGTAGTTTCAATCTCAGGAGAAATAACAAATTATTAATGTCAAACAATGACCTTGGTAACTTCAAATAATACATACTTGATACTAAACTTTTCTTAAAACGTACAAATTTATAACAGGTTTTGAAAATAACATGTGCGGGAGCTCAACTAACGCCATGTTCAACTGCATTACCTGTAGCATTTGCCTGCCAGATTATACTCAGGGAGAAATAAGTACACAACAATGCAACATGGACCGGGGTAAATCGTCTCTCCCCCCCCAGACCCGCGACTTTACAAGAAGTAGTGTCGTTCAGTCTTTTCACATAACATAAAGCTAATCAAAAAAAAAAAAAAAATGTCAAAACGTCTTTTAAAACATCTTCACACATCGAACTAGGCTTAGCAGAGTTCACATTAATGTCTTTCATCAGCTACTAACCTGTGAAATACAGACAAGATTCAGAAGCAATGAAGACAGGAGTGCACCATTCGTCATCCAGATAGCGTCTGGGTTTGGGCGGAACGTCACACTTGAAGTATTCCTGGGTGCGAGTGCTCCCCTGAAGAAGGTTCCACTTAAACGCTGCTACAACGACTACATTATTTCATAATGTTTCTGTCCAGTAAATATAATGGCTACCCCACAAGTATAGAAATAAGCACAACTCTTTGAAAATAACACTTTTGCTCATTCAACCAAAAATATGGTCACAGTTCTTTTTTTGGCTGTACTACACAAGTTTATAACTTTAGACTGAAAAACAAAATAAATATACCACTGTCACATGCACAGACACAGGGGCTGGACGTTACAAGATATACTTCACAACCACACTGTATGGATGCAATATGCACATCAGGCACCTTGTCCCGTTGAGCTGTAGAGATTAGACAGTTTGCAGTCAGTCCATCTATTTTTTTTTTTTTGTATCCCGCATGCGTGTAATAAAAATCATTGGCGCTCACTTGAGGTGAAGGTTTAATCGTTTGGCTGTTACTATGCAAATGTTTATGACTGTTCACAGATGTGTCCATGTGCACGTGAACACTGGAGACGTGCATGCAGACATATATGCAGGCACATTGATGAGCCTCAAGCATCAGTCCATAAAAATAAAAGCCCCACAGCAGGTCTCCACTGTAAGCATGGAAACAAATCATTCTACCTCATATGTTTTTCTTCATTTTTCTGCCCCTCTGTTTCTATTTACAATCTACGATAAACCTCACAAATGTGACTAGTGAAACCTTTATAGAGACTTTAGAGAGTAAGAGAGACATGACAAGAAAAATGGTGAGAGAGACAAAGACGTTAGGAGTGATGACAGCTAATCAGATAGGTGTGAGGCAGACGTGGACATTCTTCTTAAGCACCACTGTACCATCACGTTGTTCCAGTCTATTAATGCGACGAAAAGAGTGATTCTACCCTGGAAACTGGGGGAAATTTAGTTTTTGGCTGCACTAGGGGCATGGGTGTGAATGAATATCCGTTTTGGAGAATGAGAGAAAAGGGAAAAGGTCAAAAATCAAACTTCCTCCACTGACATTTATCCAGCACTGCAGTCAATGATATATGTATATCGCCTGAGATTCAGTTCTGCAAATTATCACTGGTGGGAAAATGTTCTCACATATTTAGCTTTTACAAATTGAGATGAGCTAAAGTCCACATATCATTTGTTCAGATTCAGTTATGCAGTATCACATCTGGTAGACCAACAGTTAAACATTTCAATCTTGACTTATTGTCATCAGGCTGTTGATAATTCTTTGTTTGGAGTTTGGAGCAGATGAAATGGTTGAAAGCTTTATTGGAGAAGGGTCATGGCTAAACTGAGGAGTTATTCAATTTTGGTATCGATCTGGATCTGGAAAATTTTCATTAGGATGTAGTATAATAAACACTGATAGATAAAAAAAAAACCCTCACTCTGACCTGAAAAAAGGGAAAGGAGATGTACTATTTTTCAGACATGCCTCACATCCTTAGAGTCCAATGTTGTTAATTTGGACCTTGAATTTGTCGAGCTTTGTTCGACTGAACTTGAGGATATTTTTCATGAAGGTTCAATAAATCCCTCACAGCTTAAGTACTAAACAGAAAATTGAAAATAATTTCCTTTTTCCAAACAGTTGTACACAATCAAGACAGGCTTTGACAACAAGACTGAATTCAGTCCAAAGCATTATAGTTGAATAGCACCAACACACATCAGAAATAATGTCAAGGTACTTGACAGAGAAATGGGCTCAGTGTACTTCATTTAAATAAATTGCAACTTTTACACAAATAAACCTTTGTGTCTTTGTCTTCCAAATTACTTTTCATAAAACCACAAAATAATGGACCAGGACATCATCCCAAACCCAAAGAAGGCATTATCCCCTTTCAGACTAAGAACCACTGTCATGTGAAGTGAAACTGTTTAAGCTGATGGATGTAAAGGGTGGGAGGAGGGGGGGGGGTTCAGTTTATCTGGAGGTCTTGTCTGGTTCAGAAATAAAGAGCATGCATTGTTCAGATGCAGAAAAAGCTAAAAGGAAAAGAAGGAGACATATTTCCAATTTCCAGACATAAAGCAGTGATGATGACCTCCAACAATGGCACCGTATCAACCAGTGGCCACAGCCATATCTGCAGGCTGGATCCACAGTTGGTCCTGGTGTGTCGAGCCAGTGCACTGGATTTCTCTCTTGGTTCATCAGGAGCTGTCCAGTCTGGCTGGCCTCCCCACGGCCGTAGGCAGAGCCTACCATACCCCCAGAGCACACTGTTCCAGGGACATGAGCAAGGGTGAGGGGAGTAGTGCTTATATAGTGCTTCTCTGACCACTCAAGCTGATTTTCAACTTCTTGTTCTTCCCCTCATTTTCCCCATGGAGCTATATCATTCAGCAGCCATTTTCAGGTGTTCCCCAAATTGGAAGTGGCTTCTGAAATATTGTAAGGGATTGTAACAGCCAGCCCTTTTAATGAATCATATATTTTATGTACTACTGACTTGTTGCCACTTCACCTCGTTAGTCGTGACAGACTCCACCATGTGGTTTAAAGAATTTTCAAATCTCTGCATTCTGTTTACACTTTGCATAGTGTTCTAATTTATTAACTCTATATGACTGAAATTAATACACAGGATATATGTTAGAATAACAGAATAAGCAAGAAAACCCAATTCAGAGCATCACATCTTACATCACCCACTTCCAGTATATCTGAATAACTATGTGAGGCTGATTCATCCTGTTCACATGGCTTGACTTAATTTTTTTCTCCGTCTATCACTGATGTAATAAACAGCATGTTGCTTGGCTGTGTTTAGCTGCGCAGAGGAGCACCTGAATGTGAGTCATGTCACAAGTACAAAATGTGCTGAAATATGTTCCCAAATCCTCTCAAGTAATAACTGTGACAGAAAGGCAGAAGATCATGGGGGCATTGGGCCCTTCACTATGGGCCACTTGGTTTCTGTACATCCTCAGTGAGCTTACCTGGCAGGAAGTCAGACTCATTTTCATTTGGACCAAGGCTGTCCCTTGTCACAAATTCTGTTCATAGAGTTGATGTACGATGTTTTGACGGTGCAGCCATGGGACTGATGGTTTCCATTTTGGGCAACCTAGGATTACACCTTTGTTTTTTGCTGGTTTGGTTGTCCTGTTCGCAAGTTTGAAGCAGTCAAGATAAGACTTACAACCTTGAAATTCAAAGCTACATTCCTCAATTTCAAGAGAGTGTAAGGTCTACTGTAGATTGGGAATGATTTGCTCCTTCAGGTAGAGGAGTTGAAGTATCTAGGAGTCTTGTTCACGAGTGGGGTTGGAATAGAGCATGGAATTGACAGGCTAAATTGGAAAAAAATCTGGAGTTATGCAAATAACTGCAGATTTACTGGTCTGTTGTGGTGATGAGGGCTGAGCCGGAGGGCAAACCTGTCAGCTGACCAGTTGATCTACATTCCAACTCTCACCCATGGTAATACGCTCTGACTACTGACCAAAACACTGAGACTATGAATACAAGTAGCTGAAATTAACTTGCTCTAAAGCAGGATTTCTCAACAGGGGTGGTACCGCCCCCCAGGGGGCGTTCTGAACCTTTAGGGGGGCGCTGGAAACGTCAGGGCTGAGAGGGGGGGCGCTCAGACACAAATGAGGGGCGCCACGCCTTGAGAACTCTATTTTAAACTTCCATGGTTTCTCAAGGTTTTTTTTATTGTGCAAATCTATTTGTGTTTCAATAAAATGTTGTGCTCAGATTTCCTTTAAAAAAAAATAAAGCTACTGTCTGAGACCAAAACCCCGAGTCTGCTGCTTCCATGATCCGGTAAAATCTTGTCACAATCAAACGAGCCGAGCGGGATCAGGTTGCCATAGTAACGCCCATAAACACACAGCAGTGGAGAAACTCCTTTCCAGCACATTTCACAGGCTTCATTCAACAACCAATGAAAACATACACAATCAAGACCACGGTAATCACGGTTAATCACAAACATTTACAGTAAAATCAAAAATGGCGGAAAACAAGAAAAAGTGCCGGCAGTACAAACCTAATTACATAATTTATGAATTTATTCCA
The DNA here is from genome assembly GCA_018398805.1 of Hirundichthys speculiger. Classification (NCBI taxonomy): domain Eukaryota; kingdom Metazoa; phylum Chordata; class Actinopteri; order Beloniformes; family Exocoetidae; genus Hirundichthys; species Hirundichthys speculiger. The sequence goes on from JAGFBZ010000639.1 coordinate 810,958, forward strand.
TCACCAAGCAACGTACATCTGGCGATGTGCTGCTATGTGAGCAGGTGTTCAAAAAAGGTTGAGAACCACTGCTCTAAAGGGTTGGATGGGCTTGATTTTCAGCTTGTTAAGTTTCGGACTTGTAAGTGATACCTGCAAGCTAGTTCAGATGACTCAGTTTGTGCTCACATACAGTACATCACTCTACATGGTTCATTCCAGTCACACCCACAACTTCACTGGTCTATTTAAAGGAGAAAAATTATCAATGCCTTGCCTTTTAATGCACAGCTGCCAGGGTTTCTGCTAAAAAAAAAAAAAAAAAAAAAAAAAAACTTCCCATCACCAACCCTAGTATCCACCTGCAGACTTTGACTTTAAGAATCAGGACATGGGTTTGTTACTTATTGCACCCCAGTATCTCAACATGGAGTAAGTATATTTGTTATGGAAATAATGAGGTTTGACCTAGACACAGATCTATAAGTAGTTGTTATAATAATGATTATGAAATATATGAATTCATTGGATCTCAGGGTTGGTCAGCCATAAAGCTGAAACATTGAGGATATGGAAGTCTGCAGTCTACAGCACTCCTCTTCTGTTTATTTAAACAAAACAAAAATAACAATTCTGCTTTTAGAGATTTTTTTTTCACATAGATATGAACAACTTGGATTAGGCTTTTCATTAAAATCAAAGCATAAAACATAGGTATGCACTCAAGGTAGAGTTACAGACATCATGTCTGCCTGTTCCTGAGTGAGTTTACTTTGTCGCTGATAGTAGATGGATATCATGTAATATTTATGGCAGATTTCCCAGAGTTAGTTTCTTGTTTCTTCTGAGTGCTCTTCCCATGCTAAAAAGAAGCATCACTGCAGCGTGCCAAATATAAACATTTCAAACATCATTCTTTGACTGCACTTATAACCAAAAGCATGTTCAAAAGAAACCAATGATGTGCAGATTCTTGTTCCAGGGTTACTCCTGAATGCCACTTTATCACCCTATTATCATCCCTAGTGTTTCCACAAGCTCTGGGTCCTGTTTTTATCCTTATAGTAGTTATTTTTTGACTTTTACATTTATTTACTCTAAGACATTTAAAAGGAAATTGCCATCAGCATTTTGGGTCCTTGTAATGTAAGGAAAGGATGAACTAGCTTGCTTTTAGAGCTAATGAGACCTATTGGTGTGTAGTGCTGTGAAGCATTAGGATTCTTTTGTAGGATATCTTATGTTTTTGTTTATTGTTGTTTTTGTTGTGTGTGTGTTTTTTTTTAAGTTATTGCATAATGTATAAAGTACTGCTCAAGTCTACATTTGCATTGCAGGACCTGCTGATTTCCAAAGCAACTCTTGGTTGTGGACCTATTTTTAGTGATGTCACAATGACCCAAAAACTCAGAAAATACAGAAATGAAAACTAACTTTTATCTTCAGTTGAAACATTGCACAACATCAAGCTCTTATGTATTCAGCTGTTTTCTGCTCTTCTGCAGATTCTGTGTTTACTCAACACATTTTAAAAGGACATGACAACCTTGCCATGCACTTGGCTGTCTCAGGCTGACAACATCACCTCTACCAATATGCTGTCAACAAAATTTAATCAAGTTTGGAAAATTAGATTATTGGCTGTGCTTTACATTATCTAATCCGATTATTTCATCAGAGTTCTGGATCCGGTGACAGACGATAATTCACTTAAAGACAACCTCACTCAAAAAATATGCCCATAATAGCAAGCGTGCATGTTAATTAATCTTATGCCACAGCAACTGTGTATTAAATAACCAATTAGATTTGTGCGAGCTTGCTACATCACAAGACCAGGGTGTTGATATATCAATACCAGGAACAGAAAGGAAGACAAAGCTGAAAAGTGTTACAAAGGTCTTGCTGCTTTGCAATGCTCAGAGCTCAAGAGAGAAACAAGCTGCCTGATCTATTAAAAGAAGCCCAAAACAAACATGTGAGTTCCACAAACAAGAAGATTCCCAACAATCTAAGAGACAAAAGAAATGATAAAGTATATGTACCGTGGGTATGGATAGTATTCAGACCCCTTTAAATTTTTCACTCTTTGTTTCATTGCAGCCATTTGATAAAATCAAAAAGGTTCATTTTATTTAGCATTAATGTACACTCAGCATCCCATATTCACAGAAATAAAAACAAAATGTAGAATTTTTTTCAAATTTAAAGAAAAACTGAAATATCACATGGTCATAAGTACCCTTTGCTGTGACACTCATATTTAACCTGCATGCTTTCCATTTCTTCTGATCTTTCTTGAGATGGTTTTGCTCCTTTATTGGGGTCCAGTTGTGTTTAATTAAACTGATTGGACTTGATTAGGAAAGGCACACACCTGTCTATGTAAGACCTTACAGCTCACAGTGCATGTCAGAGCAAATGAGAATCGTGAGGTTGAAGGAGCTCAAAGACAGTATTTTGGCAAGGCACAGATCTGGCCAAGGTTACAAAAGAATTTCTGCAGCACTCAAGGTTCTTAGAGCACAGTGGCCTCCATAATCCTTAAACGGAAGAAGTTTGGGTGAACCAGAACTCTTCCTAGACCTGGCCGTCCAGACAAACTGAGCAATCATGGGAGAAGAGTCTTGGTCAGAGAGGTAGAGAAGAAGGCAAAGATCACTGTGGCTGAGCTCCAGAGATGCAGTAGGGAGATGGGAGAAAGTTCCACAAAGTCAACTATCACTGCAGCCCTCCACCAGTCGGGGCTTTATGGTAGAGTGGCCCGACAAGAAGTCTCTCGTCAGTGAAAGACATTTGAGAGTCCGCATAGAGTTTGTCAAAAAAAAAAACAACTCATAAAGGACTCCCAGACTATGAGAAATAAAATTCTCTGGTCTGACGAGACCAAGATTGAACTTTTTGGCGTTAATTCTAAGCAGTATATGTGGAGAAAAGCAGGCACTGCTCATCACCTGCCCAATACAATCACAACAGTGAAACATGGTGGTGGCAGAATCATGCTATGGGGGTGTTTTTCAGCTGCAGGTGCAGAACGACTGGTTGGAATTGAAGGAAAGATGAATGCAACCAAGTAGACAGATATCCTGGCAGAAAACCTCTTCCAGAGTGCTCGGGACTTCATATTGGCTGAAGGTTTACCTTGCAACAGCACAATGACCCTAAGCCAGTCCTTCTCAAATAGTGGGGCGCAACCCCTTAGGGTGGCGCGGTGCGATGCCGGGGGGGGCGTGTGTGACCCCAGGGAACAAGCCTTTTTTTTTTGCCGTACTGGAATAAAGTGTAGTTGCACATGTACTCCAGTAGGAGGCAGTGGCGCTCTCATTATCACAGTGTGTGCAGGGAGTATTAGCAGTGTTGTTTGTTTTTTTTGGACGGACATGCGCGCACACAGCACAGAGCAGGAGATAAGACGTGAACAAATCCTCAAGAGACACCACAGAAAAATATCTAACAGAGATGAGAGAAAGGCGGAGGGAGATGGAGATAATGAGACAAACGAAAGTCTCCAGAAAGTTAAGACAAGGAAATATGACGATGCTGATGTAGCGCTTGGCTTCAATGTGACTACGGTGGGATTGATGCAATTAAATCTTTACAGACTGAAAAACAATTTTACTAAAGTAATTCTTTGTTATCAGTTATATATATTTATGTTATATATATTTCTTTCTTTTTTGTTTCTCTTAATGTTTTTCTGCAGTGTTATGCAGAAGGTGTACTTATAACAATTTGATACTATATTTGATACCTGTATACTATAACAATACTTAAGAGGCACTGCCCTAAGTACACAACTAAAATAACAAAGGAGTTGCTTCGGAACAACTCTGTGACCATTCTTGACTGGCCCAGCCAGAGCCCTGACCTAAATCCAATTGAGCATCTCTAGAGAGACCTGAAAATGGCTGTCCACCAACATTCACCATCCAGCCTGAAAGAACTGGAGAGGATTTCCAAGAAAGAATGGCAGAAGATCCCCAAATCCAGGTGTGAAAAACACCTGGACTGCATCATTCCCATGAACACTCATTCCCAAGAACACTCATGGCTGCACTTACTCAAAAGGGTGCTTCTACTCAATACTGAGCAAAGGCTCTGAATACTTATGACCATGTGTTATTTCAGATTTTCTTTTTCAATAAATTTGAAAAAAATTCTACAATCATTTCATTTTTCTGTAAAGATGAAGTGCTGAGTGTATATTAATGAGAAATAAAATGATTTTTTTTTTTTTTTTATTTTAGCAAACAGCTGCAATGAAACAGAGTGAAAAATTTTAAGAGGTCTCAATACGTTCTGTACCCACTGTATTTATAACTAACAACAATGTGGAATAAATCGGTGATAGTGACAATATCCCTCCAGTTCTTTGAGCAAACGATGGAGTCAATTCAGTGTCAAATAAATTGCAAATCAAAATCCAAAATCTGACGTAAAAGCATGTATTGCTACTCTTCTCTAAGAGCAGCAGGTTGTTGCTCGTTCTAAAAGCATTCACAGTTCTCCATAGACAGCCCCTCCCAGCTACAGTCAAACAAGGAGAAATGAATCCCGCTTCTTTGGAGCGCACACGGCTAGGGCTGTAAATTCTGAGTAAACAAGGTTAATAGAAAAACACCTCCAGCCACCTTTCAACCCTACTAATGTTCCCTTTCTGGAAACATTCAGAATACTAATACAATAAGATGATAACAGGTGGAAAAAAAATGATGCATGAGGATAAGATTATCAGGTTATCATAGGCATGGATGTAGTCTTCAGCTATATAATGAAAGAAAAAACTCACTTGATGAATGCATCAAACACCATTGTCAACACATGTTTATCAATGTACATTTATTGGATAAATGTAATGGTCTACATTTGAAATATCTTTTCACAACACGTCTATGAAACATTTATGTACAACACTCATCCGGTACCAGCAGCAGAACATGTCACTGCTGGGCTGGGGGTGGGGAACATGACCGGGCCCTTTAAACCCAATAAAGCTTGTGATTACATCGTTTTACAACATACACGTGCCCGCAACAGCGGGGCTTACAAGCATCATCATCATCATCATCATCATCATCATCATCATCATCATCATCATCATCATCATCATCATCATCATCATGATAGTAAGAGTTCAACACCACGAAGAGCGACCATGCCATTTTGAAATCAATCAAACCTGTATTATTATGGCATAATATATTGTTGAAAATGTATTTGGCGATATGCAGTTGTGACGTCATACGGGAGATGCACCAGTTATTGTAATAGCTACCAGGCATTCATTTATTCATTCTGCTTGGTACTAAGTGCCGATTTTGCCTGATGTGTTTCCATTGCTGTTAATAAATACCAACTCCGAGCACGTCATTGTACGAGCCTTTTTGCAAGGAGTAACCCGACAAAACCGACATGAAGTCTAACAAACCATGAGAACAACAATAATAATAGCGTTAGGCGGTCGGGCTACTCTGATAAACAACCACATCAACAGTTTACAACTAACTCACATATTGTTTTCAGTGTCAGTGATTGTAAGAAATTGTACCTGTGAATCTGGCTCCCTGACCGTGGTGCCAGTTTTGGTGGGCTTGACAACAATTTCAGGCTCATCTCCAGGAGGATATATATCCAGATTTTTTAGTTTAGTCTTTTCCTGCGCTCTTTTTTTCCTTTTCTTTGCGTTTTGTTGCTCCACTTTTATGCTTGTATAAACTGCCACTCATTATTTAATTAATCCGTGATCCACCTACCCTGCACCACATAGACTCTGTTGACGAGTGACTGATGATGACGCTGATGGACGGCTGTTGATGACGATTTTACCCAAAATACATTTGGAGATCTTACTGGTGATCCACTTGTAAATGTGCACATTATAAAGTTAGCTGTGAGAGTGAACATGAAGCCAGCCATGCAACACAACATTTAATTCACTTTGTAGAAACCTACATGACCAAAGTCAGTCTTAGATTTTTTTGATCAACCATGATTCATTCTGGCTGGAGAAACCTATATATAACCTCGTACGCAGCACATATTCTTTTCGCAGAAGTTGTATCCAGTAGTGCACAAGGTGTGACTGATGCCTGAGAGAGGTCTGTTTCTTTGTCTTTCACCGGGCCCTCCTGGGCCCGGGCCGGGGGAGCACTGCCCCCCCAAGCCCCCCCTGAAGCCACTGTCCGGTACTGTTCTGTATAAAAACCACTGATCTAGAACATCAGCCTTGAGTTTCAGAGGTGTTTCCAGTCGTGCTCACTGATGCCTCCAAACTTTCCAAATTTACAGTCTTCCGATCTTTTATCAAGACAGAATGTCCGCTAGCTTTATCAGTGCTTGCTCCAGTGAAGGGGATGTATTTCTCAGCATAACACCTGCTCTCCATGACTGCCACAGGCAACTTTGGCGATGTGACGACGATGTAAGCGCTGACTGACTCAGTAGCCAATGATCTCAGCTGGGTCCCGCCCCCCTCCAGCTGTAGACTCATGTGGCGCTGATTTGATACTCATTTCAGAATTGAATTTGAGAAAAGAAAGAGTGCAATTGAGAGAGACGGTTTGAAAACAGAGATGGTCTTAGAAGTGATCATTAGAAAAGGAAAGTGTAACTGAGAAAGATGACTGCGCTCCTCTTTACAGAATTTGATTTCTTGGTTACAGATTCTGAGTTTCCCTTCTCTGATTCAGGGCTTTGGTTGTCTGATTTTTCGATTTTGATTCTCAATATATTTGGCACCGAATTGGTGCCATAGCACACACAGAGCAGTCATTGGTAGAGAAAGTGTTGGGATCTTTTAAATAAATGTGTAAAAATGCATTTTCAATTCTACAAAAATAAAAAGCAAGCCATAATTATTCTTCTACTTTATTTCTGTGAAGGCTGTAATGTGAAATCACGGTTTCCACCGTGGCAGTTAAATGCTTCAAAATCAAATCAAATCAAATCAAACTTTATTTATATAGCACTTTTCATACATTAAAAATGCAACCCAAAGTGCTTCACAAAATAAAACAAAACAGGATGTTCCTCTGTTTAGGTTTGATGTAAATCTATTCTTGCTGTTGGACTGTGAAAGCCAAAAACACCTGCTGCCCTAAGTGTACTCAGTGCTTCACAACTTGTCCCCTAACAGGCTCGATCCAGAAGTGAAGGCATGAATAATCCAGCTGCTGCTTGCAACATTAAAAATGTAAACTCCTAAGAATGTAGTATGTTTGTGATTTCGACCTAGATACCTTGCCTTTGATTAAACATTGTAAGACTGAAAGTCAGTCTGCTGCTTGCAAGCAGGAGAACGGGAGTAAGCATATGGAATATTTGGGACTGGACACGATTTCCACTGACTGCTTCAAGGCCTGCTCTGATGGCTCCTGAAAAACCAGCTACGTGCTGCTTTGCTTTTCTTTTTCAGTTTAGTCATCTCTCACAAATGTAAGACATGCAAAAGAATGTGGAAAGCATAGATCAGACTGCCATGCAGAACTAAAGGAAGGGGAGAAAGAAAGCAGAAGGGCACTGGCTTTTTTTCTGAGATAACGGGAAACTACTATACCTCAGGCAACAGTATGATGCAATGGCAATGCATGCACGCTCACAGGAACACACGCACGCAAGTCTCCGGAGGGACACCTCCAATCATCAGACAGCACATCCAACTGATGCCTGGTTAAACCTATTCCCTCTGTGTTTACCTGGCTCGGTGTCCCTTTCTCTGTCTAAGTGTGTGTGTGTGTGTGTCTGTTTCACTGCTGAAGACTAGCTCTATCTCTGGGCATGCTTACTGTGTGTGCATATCTGTGGATGTGTGGGTGTGTTGTTTTGTGGGAAACTGTAGGACCTGAGATTTCTTCTCTGAGATGTTCTTTTCAGCTGACAAAAAGTGAGGTAGAGTGTGTATGTGTGTGTGTGTGTGTGGGCAGGAATATGTGGTTTATGAAATCATTTCTCAGGTTTTTTAGCATATAAGACCATTTGTGCCATAGCATCATGTTCTCAAAGTGTGAGGATCTGAAAGTCTTACATCAGTAGATTATCAATACATACAGTCATAATTTAGTCTCAGTCTTAGTTCTGCTGGACCTAAGCGCTGGCTTTGACACAGTTGACCATGCAATCTTATTACAGAAATAGGAAGACTGGGTGGGAATCTCTGAAAATACTTTAAACTGGTTCAGGTCCTATCTCAGGGACAGGAGATACTTTTGAAAAGTCCCTCTCCGTGTTCTTTTTATCTGGTGCCTAAATGACAAGTCTAGAAACAAAAATCAATCAAAGAATTTAATACAATCATGAATACAAAAAATTATTATGCCATGCAGAATATTTTAATCGCCCGATGGTACACCTCTTGACACCACGGAAGATGTCAGGAAATGCACCCTGATGTAAAGTCTCTCTTCTTTTTAAAGCTTGTAAGAGGCGGACTCATTTCTCTTCAGAGTTTTATGGTCCTTTGTCCAGATGGTCACTGTCCCACAGTCTGAGTTAATCAACAACTGTTGTTCCGGGAATTTCAAACTATTGGTGGGGGTCGGAGGATGTTGCAGTAATTAAATCGTAAACCTGAGCTGAGAAACCCACAGCATTCCTTCATGCCAAGTTTCAATTATAATAAGTTAAAATCTACATGGTTAATTCTAAATCCTAACACTTTGTTGAAATTGATAACTGTGTCTCAGACCAAATGGCCATGACCTGTAGGATTCCCCAGGGGTCAATCCTGGGACCCCTGTTGTTCAATCTGTACATGCTTCCAATAGGCCAGCTAATACGCAGCTATAGTGTATCCTACCACAACTATGCAGATGATACTCAGATCTATGTGTCACTGACAGCAGGAAAACATGGGCCTGTAGATTAATTGTGTCACTGCATCGAACAGATCAGTGTGTGGATGCAAAACAACTTTCTCCAGCTAAACTCAGACAAAACTGAAATCATCATCTGTGGCCCACAGAAACAAAGAGAAAGTGTTATCAAGTCACCTTGAGACTCTCTCTCTAGAACCTAAAAATCAGGTCAGAAATTTAGGGGTAATATTGGATTCAGACTTGAACTTTAACAGCCACATTAAAGCAATAACATCAGCAGCTTTTTACCATCTAAAAAACATTGCCACAATCAAAGGAATAGTGTCCAAACCAGATTTAGAAAGAGTAATCCATGCGTTCGTCTCCACCAGGTTAGACTACTGTAACGGCCTGCTCACTAGGCTCTCTAAACAAGCTGTAAGACAGCTGCAGTACATCCAGAACGCTGCTGCACAAGTCCTGACTAGAACCAGGAAATATGACCATATTAGTCCAGTCCTGAGGTCTCTGCACTGGCTTCCTGTCACTCAGAGAAAAGACTTTAAAACAGCTCTACTTGTGTACAAGTCTCTTCATGGCCCCAAAGTCCATCTCTGACATGTTAGAGCCATATGAACCAACCCGGACTCTGAGAACCTCAGGGACTGGTCTCCTGCTGGTGCCCAGAGTCAGAACTAAACAAGGTGAAGCTGCATTTCAGTCTTATGCTCCTAAAATCTGGAACAGACTTCCAGAAGATGTGAAACAGGCCTCAAGTCTGACAATGTTCAAATCCAGGCTGAAAACAGTTCTGTTTAGATGTGCATATGACAACTGAAAGGATTTTATCCACACTCTTTATTTCTTATTTAATTTATTTTTCTTTTAAATTAATTTTTAATTTAATTTATTAATGATTATTTATGCTTGTATTATATATTATATATGCTTGTACTGAATGATTCTGTTTGCCTTTTTGTGATTTGATGCATCTGTAAAGCACTTTGAATTGCCTTGTGTGCGAATTGTGCTCTACAAATAAACTTGCCTTGCCTTGCCTAATTTATCCAAAAGTCCATACCTGCTTTTTTAATCCTATGATTTTTGTGTAAAAACATTTTTTTTTAAAAGAAAGTTAAAAAAGATTCGATCTAGTGGGTCTTAGTACTTAGTACAAATAACACCTCAGATGAACAAAAACATAAAAACATTTTCACTGAGTCACTTTATATTTAACTAAAATGAAGCCCCCCCAAAAAAACCCAAAAGAAAACAAAAGAAAAAATTAAGTAATTAAGTAATTAAGTTTTCTGCTTCCATAGGATTTTAGAGGGTCAGTTACCACCAGGTAATCAGCTTATCATCAGCCCTTGATGAACTGATTATAAGCAGATGTGATCACATCTATAAAGTGTGTGTACAGGACATTTGCTGATCTGGAGCACATAAGTGTGTGTTACCTCAGTGCCATAAGACATAAGCAATGGTTTTAGAGAACCACTTGCTGCCGCACACCAATTGGGTTCGAGGTTTTAAAAGGGTTATAAAGCCCCTTCAACCCCTGCCAAGAGAACTGGGCCCTGATCGTACACCTCCCGCTACCCGCAAATTGCGGGTTTAGGAACCTCCGCTAACCGCTAATGCAATCTTCCGCTTCCCTAAAGCCACTATCCGCAATGCCGACTCCGTTACTCACATTGTAGGTGTGGCAATGGGAGTGTCTTTTGCACTTTCCACAAACTCGGTATCTTGCGATCACAAGATACACAATCGCAAGATACTGAGTTTGCGGAAAGCGCAACCCGCATGTCAGCGCATAAAAAAACCCGTCCAAATGGCATAAATGTGCGTCCACCTGGTCACATGTGGACGTGCACAAACAGCTCTACCTCTCGATTACGCATCACTGTATTACTTTGCATATGTTTTTATTCTCTTGAGGGCAGAGGATGTCTGGTCAGCAGTTGTGGTGGATGTTGGACTGGACTGGCGGGCTGGAACCAGGAACTGACGAGGCGGATGGCCGCAGTGGGCCAGAGGCAGGAACTTATGAGGCAGACGGCCGTGGCAGCAGCGGGCTGGAACCAGGAACTGACGAGGTGGGCGGCCGCGGAAGCGGTGAACAGGAACCCGGAGTGGATGGGGCGGGCAGCCGTGGCGCCGGACGGGAACCAGGAGGCGACGAGGTGCCGGAAGAGACTTGGCTGGCTGCAGCTGCTGCTGCAACTCCGGCAGCGACACGGATGGCTGCAGCTCCTGCTGCGACGGACTGAACGGACTGGACTGGGCCGACTGCGGCTCCTGGTGCAGTGGCGCTGGCACAGATTTGGCCGACTGTAGCTCTGGAGGGGTCCCGGGCGTGTGTCGACCGCCTTGGAGACAGGGGGAGGCACATCGACCACCTCAGAGACGGAACCAGGCGAGCGTGCATCATTGCCATCAGCTCCCTCCTGAGCCTGACCAGATCAGCGTGGAGTACCCCGATGGTCGGCAGGGTGAGGAGCCGGGGCCGAGCGGTTAAGTTTCCCAGGAGGAGATCGTTACACATAGATCCACCGCTTTATGTCCCTGGTCCCCCGCAAGGAGGACGTGAGACGGCGGTAAAGATCATAAAGAGCCTTGATCTCTTCATGAGTCGCCAGCAAACTGTCCAAAAAAGCTGCAGGGCCTCCTGCTGGGTCCATGTGTTGGTTGGTGCATTCTGTCATGATTTGCAGTGTTTAAGGGAGGACCCAGGAGCAGGAGCACAAACAAAAGGGTTTAATTTTCCAAAAACACAAAACCCAAAAGTTCAAACTACAAAATGCAAAATACAAAAACACAAACTTAACTTAGTACCAGGCAGATGACAAAGGTAGAAACATAAAGGACTGCAAACATATAGCAAGACTAATGCACCAACAAAGACAAGGGGACAAGACTTAAATACACAGGGAATCCAAAGAGAGGCAGGTGCAGACAGTCAGCATAACAAGAGGGAAGGAAGCAAAGCTGAAAACAACGGAGACAAGACAGACCTTCAAAGTAAAACAGGAAAACAGGTAACACAAAAGACAGGGATTGATGCCAATTTAACACATAACAAAAGAAACCAAAATGGCTGTCATGGCTGCCCCAGACCATGACAGCGGTTAGCACAGGTAAAATCACGGGTTTAGGAAGGTGGGAGATTGCGTTCTTTGTGAGGGAATGCCCCTCCCACTACCCGCTATCCCTCGATAGCGGCTTTAGATGGTTTGGCGGAAGACCAGGCCCCTATGTATACAGCCCAGTAATTTAGTCATCTTTTTATAGAAAGAAACAACAGAAGTGGCATACAGAAAGCCATACTAAATGTGTCTTTTCTGTATATGTGCATTTATTAGAGATGCTAAATTCAGGATGCCAAGTAAAAATGTGTTACTCATTCCTCTTAGTATTCCCACCTCCACTATAGAACTACCAAACAGAACATTTTGTTCTAGTGACGACAACAGACCTCTTTCCACACAATGTGTCAGCTGACAGCAGCCATATTTACTCTGCTTTTTACAGGCTGTTGGGTGAGCATTATCCCATGATGCAATGATCACAGTAGTGATTTGAGGAATGTGTGTTCCTCGCATTAGCTTCAATTACTTTGTTTCTCTTTGTTCTTCCTCACGACCAAAAATAAAGTAAATAAATAAAACTTTGCTGATCTCAGATCGTAAATGCTGCTGCAACACCGCACAGCCTCAGAGTCTGAAGAAACAGAGCATAAGATAGACAGAGAGAGAGACCCATAATCAGGCTGGCAGGTGGGGAAACAGGCAGAGAAGACAACCTTTGTGATTCAGAAGCATTAAATGTGATATTCAGCTCTTTAATTTCTTCAGGGCAAAAACACATGTACATCAGTGTATACACGCACCCATTGACACCACGGGTGTGTGGTGGCAGCATGCTCCTGTCTGTCAGCACAGTTAAACTGCAGTCAGGTCACAGTCCCCCAGAGAAACAATGAGGTTTGTTCCTCCCATGGAACTGTAACACACACAGGCAATATCACAATAGCAGCAAAACAGTTTAATTTTATTCTTGTAAAAAAGGGGGAAATGGGGATTTGTAAGTACAGCAGAAATATGGAAAAGTAGGAAAACAGACAATAAATGTAGCTTTTCCCTTGTCTCCAGCATCAGAGAGAAGTCCTTTCAGCCTGCCATTGGCAGTCAGCTTGTGTTAGAAACTGAGGGAAACCCCTGGAAAAAAGAAACAGAAATGGAGAGAGAAAGGATAGGAACAGTAGAAATGATGTAAGGGAGGAAAAACCTCCAAACAGACAAAGAAGGGGGTTGGGGGGTGCCCAAAACATTTTATCAAAGAAAAGACAGGGATGATGGAGAACTGAATGAAGGGAAGGAAGTGAGAGGAATGAAAAGGAGAGAAATGATGACAGAAGAATATTGGCATAAGTAAAAATAAAAAGGCATAAAAATAAGAAAGGGTGAGACAAAACCTCAGGAAACTTTTCTTAAATGTAAAAATTTGCTGTTATAATCTGTTATACATTTTACATTCGATATTTTAACAGTACAAAACATGCAAACCCTAAAATCAAGACACTGTCTCATTATCATCTAATGACAAATAGTTTATTGTGAAAAGTGAAAGGAACCAACAAGACAGGGAGGGGAGATTGTACATACTGATAGTTAATATTGTGGTATCATTAATATTCCTCCTCTGAAATTATTCCAGTCATGTGCAAATATGTGATCAAACATAAAGTGGTTGAATTATTTTATTCTCCTCTGTTAATAATTTGATCATGTTTTTGGGAATTTTAATGGTAATTTTAGTGGTGAGAGTATGAACTCTGGATACACAGACACATACACTGTAAAAATTGCTTAGATCCTACTTTAAAAAATGAGGCAACATTTACAATCACTTGTAAAAAGAGGTTCCCATCAGGAAACTCAACAAGAAGAGGACAAGGACCCTATACCTGATGTTCGTAGACACACTTGACCATGCATAGTCGTGGCCACAAATATGGCGCACAACTAAACAGTATGTCTGCAAAAATAAAAGCCAGCGCATCAACCTGCGATTAGGACATTGGAACTGCTCTGAGCCCCAACTTTAACAGGACATTCAGACTTCCAATACCCTTTACCTCAACAGTGACACCCCTTACCGGTATCATATGCTATACAAGCAGGTCTATCCGACCCCCAAATAGCGTGGACCAACCAACTCTTATCGGTTAGTACTTGGCCGCTACCTATCACTACGTCCCCAGCAACCCACGTCACCATGAGCCGCAGAGTCCCGGTGCGTCACATACACATACACATGCGCCAACACAGCTGTAACAATAAATAGTAAAATCCAAACCAGAAGGGAGTTATCAAACTGCCCCAAAAGGATCAAATCACACAACGACCTGAAATTGTCAACACCACCAACAGGTTCTCCTTGATTATAGTCTATATTGTCCTTCAGACGCTTATCACCAACTGATTGCGTATACAGTGCTCCAATAACCTCTCCGAAGGAGTCTTCATAAAACATGAGCCAGATCCATTACCACTCTAACTTAACCAAAAGCCCGACAGCACGAACGGCCAGCACACACAGATCCATCAACCAGAAACGTTACCACCACTCCGTCCCACTAACTGCCTACCCCAAAACTAACTAGCCTCCTCCCTAGTCTTCAGGTCGCGTATTGTGGTGGGTACTTACGCACTAGATACCGCAACCCCAGAAAAGCAACCACGATCATGGCGACTCACTTGCAGCATCGGCCGTGCTCCCAAGCCAAATGCTCCAACCACTAATACCACCACTCTACCAACCCCCCGGCAAATTCCTAGGGAACCCGCTCCTGAACCTACCAGGGACAGAGAAAGAGAAACACGTGACTCATCTCAGCCGTGTGACCCGAACCTACAGGGCTCAGCCACGCCCCAAACCACAGGCGCAGGCTCTCACAGACGCCCATCGTGAGGTTAGTCATGACCTGGTACCATTCACAAAACACTGCCGCCTCCACTCACTGAAAAAGCAAGTGGAGATATGCAAAGTGCAGAAACCAACACAAACCTGACCAGGTTCGCCAGTATTTAACCGTTTCCTGGACGAGCCCCCAATTGTCACAACCTGGCTCAAAGGCCATGACAAGAGTGAGGGAGGGGGCACAAAATAGTAGGTACCAATAGTATAAGTTTATTTTAAAAGACAATCACACCCAACAACATCAACAGTGACACTAACTAAACCCTCTGCCAGCCACGGTCCTGCCAACAGCCCATCAGCAGACCCCAGAACGCCAGCAGTGATCCAGAGCTGTGACAACCAGAACATGGCAGACAGCAAAAAGGCAGCATCATGGGATCAGCTCCCTGGAGCAGCCCTCATCGCAGCTCCCGCAACAGCCTGAAGATGGACCTCCCAAAGGGAAGAAGAACCACTGAGCCCAGGTGTGTCTCCTCACACTGATGACTCTCCACCTGGAACAGAAAAACACCAAAAACAACCAACACCACCACCTAGTGTACAGGTGGAGGAGTCGTCACAGACTTGACTCAGATGATCTGACCCGACTCAAATAATCTCACTTGACTCAGATAATCTGACCTGACTCAGTTTCTGACCTGACTCAGTTCTTGACCTGACTCAGAAAATCTGACCTGTCTGAGTGACTGACCTCAGTCCTGACCTGAAACAATACTTACTTTGAAGTTAGAGATGAGCTCCTCAACACTCTCTCCCATATACTCAATGAGACATCTCGGGGTCGCAGCACTCTTCTTTGCAACTGATGTCACTGGATCCTGGAGTTATAAGTGAATAATTAAACACAATCTTACAGGCAGGCCTTGTCAATCTAATCTGTTTGCCATTACTACTGTGGGTCTTCACTACATTAAATAGAGCAGTGTTCACCAACCGTCCTGCATGTTTTAGGGAGTAACATTGAAAATGTAGTTGATGTTCGCCAGAGATGTTGGAGATCTTCGTGGCGACAAAAATGTGGCTTTGAGGCTTTTCTCTCTCGCTCTCTCGAACGCCGGGCTGTCTGAGTGTGTCAAGATGCAAAAAAGGCTGCTCCGAGGCCAACTTTTAAATGCATAAAAGTGTTTATTACAAGTAAAAGAAAGCACACGGCAGACTCCTACAGCAGTCCGGGATTTCCTGAGCCAATGATAGGAAAATCCCCAACAAAGGGGAGTTTGGCTTATATAGGCTGGTCAAGCTGGATCTGTCTCCTACAGATATAACCAGTTAAAACATCCATTGACAGGTTTATGTGTAGGCTAACTAGTATATCTCTATAATCTAAATAATGTACTGACAGAGTATGGTACAGGAAATTTTACACCAACATCGACCCAAATTCCTAAAACAAAAAAGGAATGAGCTTGTTGACTCTCAGAACATGGTCAAAACTTATGATAAAGACCATATCATCAGACACTACAAAAACATGCAGGCCAGTGGGCCCTGAGGACAATGGTTGAAGAACACTGAAATAGAGCTTCCAGTCATCCATACAGAACCGAACTTGAAACTACAAACAATGCTGTTAATGATTAGCTCGCATTAGCATTAGGCTCGTGCAAATTTATGTTAGCAAGAATTTTGACAGTGGCAGTAAAAAAACAACAGTAGCCGAATCAAAATAATCCTATGAGATACCAATCGTGAAGACAAAATTTGTAGACAATATGAAGGACAAACCAAATTTGTCTAAGAAACAAACTTTGTAAGGTTAGCCTTGTAGCTTTGTGGCCTACAATACTGGCAAAACATAGTGTGAAAAACCAAGCCATGCTTCTGCATTAAAGTTTGATTTAAATATTGCAGCATCTTCATGTCCATCCAGCTAAAATTTCATTTTTAACAATTAGAAATGGTTACTTGTTTGTCGTGATGTACAGCCATCTCAGTCCAGCTGAGAGTAAATGTTGGAGTTACGTCTGGACAAGTTTGCCCTGCAGTATGTGGTCGTTGTCAGAAAGCTTTAGTTTTAATATACTCTCCAACAATTGAGATTTGATAAATCATTTTTTTAAGGCAATTTGAGCAAAATCAATTTTAGGGTATAGAATATAAATAAGGTAAATATTCAAACTTATTACTTATCTGTAATTTTCACGCAAAAAGAAATGATTTTACCAAGTAGATGTGCTTAATAAAACAGAAACACTATTTACAGTGTACAGTAATGGACATTCATGAACACGTTTTTTTTTTTTTCTTGGTCTGATACTAAAAACAACATCTTGGTAGTATTAATATTTTGGAGATGAATCCACTGAGTCCCTAGCACTTTGCACTAAAAGTAATCTTTTTTAAAGTGTAACATTAAATCACTCTGAAAAAAACAAACCTGTCATGTTTGTATCCCACTTGGTTTATTTCCCAGTGGACCTCATTTGGCACACTTTCTGCATCACTGCAGCCTCCCTCAACTTTTGCTGGTGCCTGCAATTCAAAGATGCTTTCTTATGTCTTGGTATAACTTTTAATCATTATTGCATAAATAAAAAAGTAAGACAAAATAAAATTTCTCAAAACCTGAAATTAAGGACAGGCAATATCTTTGTTTTTGTCAGGTAGTATCCAAGTCAAATTCAATTTACTGGAATGTTTTCTTTCTTTATTTTTGCAAGGTAGTGAGGTTAAAGTAGCACAAATGAACTTTTGCTGTTTTTAGCACTTTGTGTCCCCCTACAGGCAGCAGAGGTTAAGTCTCCAAGGGGCGGGACCAACAGTTGCGTATCAAACTGCCTCTGCACGCAGTTGGTTAACACTACAACCAATCAGAGCAACAAACAAGGTCACATTTTCAGAGTCAAATGAGAAACAAGTCTAGGGAAGAGCAGTGTTGCCAGTTTAGCAACTTTGCTGCTCTATTTTGGGAGTATTCAAACCCCTCTTGCGACTTTTTTTTTTTTTTTTTTAATTGAGTGACTAGCAACAAATCTAGTGACTTTTTCTGGTGTTACAGGAACACTTTTGGAGAGTTTGACGTGAAAGCAGCTACCATTATTCTTTTTAACAAGCAGATGCAGTGAGCACCTCCGCTGTTAAAAAGGTCTCTTTGGTGGTCCAGTCTGCAGCAGACGGTCCTTCTCAGCTGCAGAGATGTTAACTCTTCCCATTCAAACTGCAAAACGTGCATGCACAAAGTTGTTGGCTGATCCAGGATGGGATGTAAATGTAAAATTTTCTTTATTGAAAATAAATCACTGCACCAAGTCAATAAATAAATAGATAAAATTTTGATTTAACTCAGACAGCTTCAGTTACTAACTTCATCCACCATGTGTGTGCCTCTAAATGACATCAACCGAACATCTAGTTGGCCAGCTCATCATGTCTCAGTCTACTGTACTTGAAAAAGTACAGAAAAGAGTGGGAATCAAACCCTGAATTCAGAGGCTGGTAGGAAGTCATTTATTAGAGCTGATTCAAGAGTTGCCTGTACTGAAAGGCTGATTTCTATGGCAAACTTTAAACATTTCTATATTTGAAAACGGAGCAGTTGAGGTTGCTGCTGCTCCACAACCTCTTTAACCGTCGATGCCACACCTGATTCAAACAAACACTGTTCCTCAGCTGCTGCCATCCTCATTTACCATCCAGGCTACAACGTTGCAGCTCTGTCGGTATCGTGTTAAGCCTGACAAGAAGCTCTCTACAAAGATGTGATTGGCCCTCCATCACTTTAGGATATAGTTAACGAGCTCCAATGGATGGTAGCTCTACAGACCTGCACATCAAATGTAAATTTGCTCGTGGTACATTTCATTACATTTTCATTACTGTCTTGAGCATCCTAGTTTTCTCTGATGTGATGTCCCTGTAACTCTGTGGGCTAGTTTCATTATTGTTGATGTGTAACATGGTATCACAGATACACAGTTGTCCAATTGGGATGGGGCGGGAACTTTGTCTGTGTGTCTTGTTTAAGAGCTAGATGCTCCTTTGTAAAACTAAAATATACTTCAAATCAAATTGAAACCAATATTTTAACATGAACAAAAGTCCTTTGTTCTAATTTAATGAGCTGTGTGACCTTTAAAAAAGAAAGCTCTAATGTAAACAATGGATTAATTTTTTTTATCTTTAATATTACATATTGGACTCTGGAGCAATGGAAAAACATCATGTTATCTGATGAGTCCAGGTTTACTCTGTTCCAGAGTGATGTGTATACCAAGGTAAGGAAGATGGTAAATTAAGTGATACAGCCAACATATTCAGTATTTATTGTGCAAGACTGTGGAGGCAGTATTATGATATGGGTTGTGTTGGATGGTCGGGTCACACCTTTTCTGGGCAAAGTTATATGTCCACAAAATGAGGTGAGTTGACTAGTGCGTTTTATAAAGAGAGTATGACACTCCTTGATTTCACCAACATGTATGTGTCCATCAATAGTTCCAAAAATCTCAGTGCTGTCAGTTTGTTTGAACGGATTTAGGTGGGAGATACGGAGCAAAGTGACTATTTACCCTGTAATTTCACTAAATATTAGCCATAATGTGCATTGATTATTATCAGGAATTTACCTTCATGTAATAATAAGTAAAATAAAGTTATATTTTGTCAGGAGAAGCAAAGATGACATTTATCTGATAAATTTGAGGGTATTAGGATTTCTAACATGGCTGAATACTTTTACAGAAGCTTGAATGTATTCATATTTTGTAATCAATAAATTAATACTAGTGAATGTAAGGTCCTACTCACTTTAAGCTGGTTCATAGTGGATTATAATATAATATAAATGTAATTGGGCGGCCCCGGGAGCACAGTCGCTAGAGCAGGCTGATGACGATGTTAGTAAACACACAGATGTATGAAAAATATTCTGAATGTCCAAAGACTTGGATAAATATTCACGCAGGTCCAGGAACAGCGTGGATCTGGAGATATACATGATCATATTTAATCTACTTGAAATCAAGCACAGAGTATGGTGAATGTAACAGAGATGGTGTCATTAATTTCAAGTAGATTTAAATCACTTGAAGTAAATCTCATCTTGTTGTTGATGTGTTGGTGATTATTTGGTTCTACTGAGCTCTGATATTAAGGACCTGGGATCAGTGCTTCATGACTATATGAGCAATAGGACTCAATGGTTTTAATGGAAAAATGAATTCTTATTTCTTTAACCCTGTTCATTACTCTGCTGCCTGACATGACCAGGACACTCTGGTAAAATATGAATAATAATGAATGAAAACACAGACGAAACAAAAATCAAAACACCTTAAGATAAACAGGAGAAGATATGTCGTCAAGGCAACAATTGATAATATTTAAAGAAGTTGACAATATATTATCTATTGCATGAATTATCAATCGATAATATGGTTATATATATTATCATCTGGTAATTGATAATATACCCAAGTTGCATCACAATGATAATCAGTCAGATAAGTCAGCTCAGGTTCTGGATGTCTGCAGGTTATGTTGAAAGTTAACTTGGGTTCATGTGAGTTCAGATCCAACCATGCTGATGCAGCACTGTTTGAATAGAAAAAAAAAAGACATCTAGAAAGTCACAGCTGTCATTGATATTATTGAAAAATGTCTTTATGTGATGTTCATGTGTAAATGGAGAAGACATAAGGCTATTTTTGACACCAACATACTGTCTGGATTATCAGTGAATTAAATTCTTCAATGGTTCCAACAGAAAGTTGTAAATGCATTAGCTACCCCGAGTCACTTTCTGCACTCTGTGATAATCTACATTTATTGTGCTGACCTGATCACATGTCACTGATGCACTTTGGTAAAAGATGTGTGAAGCTAATGATGGAACAACCCTTCAAAATACAGGCAAACTTTAAATAAATTATATATCTCACTACCAATATTTACAATTAGGTGCACCAATGGGGTCATGGGAAAGTGTTCCTAACTTTAATAACAAATCTAATATTCAAAGAAATGCTGATATCTGCAGGCTGATGCTGATATATAGTTACTGAAGTGCTTCCCATGCTACCTAACTGCAGATAAATTACAAACTGATAATTATTATTACAATCTGATGTTATCTAAAACTTTCTACATGAAAAATAACATAACTGAAATGAGAAACTGTAAGGTTAAAATATTGTGCTTCAGAAACGGAATGGAATTTAACGCTGGAACCTTTGACTTTATGAACTATCGGCAGTTGACTACCTTCTTGGTGATGCCGGCATATTCTGAGATGATAATACTAGGATTCATTGGACTAGAATTGGAAGAGAGTGATTCAGGGAGCATGAGACATTATTTTTTTCACATATGGATTGGCCACCACAGGAACCAGACGTTAACTCCATGAGGAATCCTCAGTCTCAAGTGTTTTATCTTTAAGAAAGCATTTGAAGTCTTAATTGCAAGAGTTGAATGGCTGAAATGTAGTAATTTTACAGTAGTTTATAAAAGGCATGTTTAAATGTCCATCCATTCCTGTTTTAGTCCTATCTAGGGTTATGGAGATCTGCTGGAGCCCATCTCAGCTCTCTTTGGGTGAAAGGCAGGGCTACACCTGGACAGGTCACCAGTCCATCGCAGGGCCACATGTAGACAAACAACCATGCACACTCAAAATCACTCCTATGGGCAATTTAGAACCACCAATTAACCAAACATGTATGTCTTTGGACTGTGGGAGGAAGCTGGAGTACCTGGAGGAAACCCACGCAAAAGCCCCTGCTGAGGTTTTAACCTTCTTGCTGTGAGGCACCAGTGCTAACCACTTAGCCACTGTGCTGCCTCATGTTTTAATGTAAATATCACCATTTAGGAGCTCAGAAGGTTGAGTAATTTTAATATTTTTTAGCCTGTATTATAAAGCTGTTTTAACTTTTACATTTTGGACCAACGTAGATATTACACTCTCTCCCTTGAATCTGCATTGGCTTATGACTGAATCTGGATTGAACTGTAAAGAATCTTTAGTGGTAAACATAACTAGAAACATGCTATCCAAATGTGCGCCTTTTAGAAATCACCTTCACTCTTAAACCTATAAAAAAAAAGATCATTAAAGTTGTGAATAGTCTGAGAGTCATACCAAAAATAATATAAAATTGGAAATTCCATTTCAAATTGGCTGGAAACACTGGCTCGAGACATGAGTTTTTTGATGCAGAACTCTGCAATTTCATTTTCAGTGTCTAATTGAAAATTGCAAATTGTTATGGTTGCATCTAGTGGCCACTAAGACATAACATGAAAAAGGCTTGATGTCCCCCTATTCTCAAGCAGCCAAAAATTCATTGTTAAGTTGAAATACAGAGTTTGTTTATGTCATAAGCACAGACAAGAAATTGTAGTTAAAACGTCTGGGTGGACAAAGACCTCAGTGACACACAAAACAGAAATACAATCAATCAATTAATTACAATCAATTGCTTCCCAAACTCCAGTAAATATGAGAAAACTAAAAGGGAAAATAAATGGCAGTCCACCCGTACAAACTCAATATTTGACATCAAGTCATTATGAACAGCATTTACAAAGATGGCTAGTTGAGAGAGGAGTGAGATGAAAATGACCCCCTTTCATGGGTGAACAACATCCTGGCTCTTTATATGCTACACCAGTCCCTGCCTGGCACCTGCACACTGCAACCTGAATACGTAGAACTGAAGTAACTCAGACTTGTCGTAACACAAACAATGGACCAACAACTGAGCTGGGACAATATCCCACTATTTATGAATTCAGAGTTTAAAATCACCTGTACAAAGGAGACTGTGACCCAGTTCACTAGAAAGGCCAGACCTAATATAAGACCCAGGAAAGAGGCATCCTCCTCCACCTGGATCTCTGTAACACTGGACAGATTCAACTGTCAACCAAAAACCAGAGCCAACTGGATTCTTCTTAATCATCTATAGGGACCATCTAACCATCTATTCATGATGGATTGCATAACAATAAGGCAATGTAGAGTCTCACTGAAGCAGATCTGACACGTCTGAGAAGCAAGACTGTTTAGCAACAGCATACAGCCGGGGGCTTCATTCTTTAACTACGCGTTAACTGCAGCAACTCATCAGAGACAAATACTACCCTCCACCCACAGTCACCTTTACACATTTAGAAATTCAACCTGAAAATGTCCAATTAGCTCCTGTGTAATGACAACAGCCCATAGCATATACTCTGCTCGCGCCTGCTGGGATCCAGCATGTGTTCATCCATCTGCTCTATCAAGAGTCCATTTCAGTTCATTTGTCCACAAAACCCTTTTCCCGAGGTAGAAATGTTCCAAAAGGCACACAAGAGAGATGTAAATAGTTTGACAGAGATGTATTATAAAACTCTAAACAGGGGTGCAGAATCAAGGAGAAATGGTGGTAAAGGGAAAGGCAAGTTAGTGGTGAGCAGGCAGGCATGAAGATGAGCTCCAGAGCAGGTGATCTGAGACAGTGAAAAGGTTACTAGATTGGATATGAAGGAACGAAGGTTTCATTAGGGTTAAGCATCAGCCTGAATGCTTCTTCAGATGGTGACGAACTACAATCTGGCAATTAGTTGTGAGGAGACCAGGGTAGATCATCACTGAGCAGTGATGGGTCAGTGAGTCGCAGCTGTGCTGACTGGCTGCCAGAGAGCTGACAAAGAGCCAGGAACTACATTCAGATACACACACACAGGAAAGACAGAGGGAGGCAGACAACCACACACTGAGAAAAAAATTAAAGGAAAGGGAAGACACACCCAGCAACCTGCAGAGACCATGGCACCTTTAGAAACTCTGTCTGAAGTTACTTCTTGGCCTACTTTCCCATAGTAATGAAGCTGCCAAATAATTACACATGCATTAACAGAAAGACAAACCCCTGACATAACAAATACATATCACAAGAAAACTAATTTGAAAAACTTTAAAAAGTGCAACAATTGTCCCCCCAAAAAATACGTTCTGCATTGTGGCTCTAGCTGTAACTTAGTACTTAACCTTTTCTGTACCTTTTTCTTTGTATGTTCTGCCACAAAGATCTAACTTCCAAAAAGACATTACTGTCCCAAAACATATAATTATATTTCATACATTTCTTACCCCCTTCATCCTTTTCTGGGCTTGACACCAGGAACCTTCTTGCTGTGAAGTGACGCTGCTAGAAATCACACCACTTGATGTCTGTGACAATGAATATTGATGAAGGAACTCAGAGGATGCTAAAATACGTAAATCATGCAGCCAAACAGCATATTTGGAAATTAAAGAAGCAAAAATGGGGAGAAACTATGACGGATAAACTGACAGAATAAACTCATTCTGAAATAAAATATATCCCGGCCAAAAAAAGTGAATATCAGATGCCCATTTCTAGCCATATTTTTCTCGTTATATAGAACTGCACACTCATCATACCCTATCTATATATCCATCCACCCATCCACTATCCATATCCATTTAGTCCTATGCAGGGTCACGGGATCCACTGGCGCCCATCCCAGATCTCTTCGGGTGGAAGGCAGGGGCACCCCATATATATGTACGGGGTGTGTATATATATATATATATATATATATATATATATATATATATATATGAGGGATGCAAAGGTACTCTGTAAAATACCGAACCGTTTGGTACAACCTGCATGGGGCAATATGCTTTTATGTCCCGCGGTATTTATGGTCCAATAGCTTTGCATTTGACTTGCACGTGAGTGTGCGTTCCTTTTAGACAACAGCCCGCCACTGCATGTCAATGTCCACTTGCCTCCGCTCACTCACAGTGACCAGCCGATCACACTTTGGCCGGTTGGCTGCAGCTCATAGACGCAGGAAAAGAAAAAAAATTAAAAAAAACAAGCTGACATGGCCAGCGGTAGCGGAGAAATTGGAAAAAAAAATTTTAATCACCGGTGTGGAAGCATTTTGGTTTTGCTGTTGAATACACCAGCGAGGGAGTAAAACCAGTAAACAGTTAACAGAACGCAATCTTCCACCTCCCTAAACCCGGATCTTACCTGCGTAAGATCCAGTTGTTACCAGTTTTAAAATACTGCAGAACGAATCATTGGATGCACATTTAAAGATCCCGGACAATTAATGTTCCTGTCCCTCCTCGACCACCAACAGTTTCAGACATATCGGAAATAAATTCCCTCATCCAACCTTTTCCAGCTTGACAAAGATCTCCTTGGTTTCCTCCACAGCAGACATCTGAATGAGATCATGCCACAGCTGTACAGACTGACGTGTCTGGCCGTGACTATTCCCACATCCACCACAACTGCTGACCAGACATCCTCTGACCTCAAGAGAATAAAAACGTATGCAAGTAATACGGTGATGCTAATCAAGAGGTAGAGCCTTTTGTGCACGTCCACATGTGACCAGGTGTACGCACATTTATGCAATTTAGACGCGCTCTTTTACGCGCCGACATGCGAGTTGCGCTTTCCGCAAACTCAGTATCTGGCGATCACGGGTTTAGGGTAGCGGGTGGTCTGAAACTGTACCGAATCCGTACTGAAACCGTGACACAAAAACCACGGTACAGACCGTACCGTGAGCCACCTGTACCGTTGCACCCCTAATATATATATATATATATATATATATATATATATATATATATATATATATATATATATATATATATATATATATATATATATAATAGGCAAATAGAATCATTCCATACAAGCATAAAAATAATCATTAAAAAATTAAATTAAAAATTAATTTAAAAAAAAGATTAAATTAAAAATGAAGAGTGCAGATAAAATCATTTCAGTTGTCATATGCACATCTAAACAGAACTGTTTTCAGCCAGGATTTGAACATTGTCAGACTTGACATAAGCATATACAATGACCTCTATGGTAAGAATTTCTCATTGCGACACTTTATATAAGTCCTAAAATTTGAAAAAGTATCCCATAAAGATTAAGTTATGTATCCTTAGTTGTTGGTGATGCTTTCAGTCCTTTGACAATGTCGTGAAGATTGACAGTAATTATGACTCTTAAAGGACACCTTACTTAAAACTGTATCTTAGGGTAGAAATTAGACTTCTAAATTTCCCTTTGCTAAATTCTTCTCTCAAGCACTATAGATAGATAGATAGATAGATAGATAGATAGATAGATAGATAGATAGATAGATAGATAGATAGATAGATGAGGGGAGTCAGGGACTGAGTGAAGCAGAGAGAGAGAAAAGGATGCTGAATAAAGTGGAGGGGCGGGGAGGGGGCGGTCCGCATGCAGTGATTGGAAAATATCGAAGACTCGCACGCGCTAATCCGATGATGAGTCTCTATTACCAGAGGAGGGAGGGGTTTGTTGAAAAGAAAGAGAGAGAGAGAGAGAGCGAAAGGTAAGGTGGGTCCAGGGCGGGAGCGTCCTTCGCTCGCGCGCCGCTTCTCTTCCCCTTCTGTGTTTGAAACTCTCATATCTCACATATCAATAATTCAAGCGCGCGCGAGAGAGCAGACGGAGCTCCCCCCCCCTCGCGCGCTATGAGTTCTGCTGCCTCGTCACTCGTCCAGGGCCCCTCTGCGCGACTCCTGCCTACTGCGTTTCCAAGTGACAGAAAAGCTGCTGAGAAGTGAGAAAAGAGGAGAAGAACAGGTGAAAACTGGGGAAGCGACCGGAGCTGTAACAGACACATTTGTGAAAATATTAAACCGCGTTTCTCCTTGTAGAAGTCCGGCTAGGGGAGTTTATTGTCGGCTTTTGAAATTCAAGAAAGCGGTGTGGGGTTTTTAGTTGTAAGACCAACTGTCCTCGGTTCTCCCGGGGGACTTGTGGAAACTCTTCCTACTTCAAAGGGCAGCAGAGCCGCGGCGCGAGGCGTGAAGACGTCCGGAGAAGTTCACCGCTGTGGTCCGGCATGTTGGCGCTTTGCCTGCTGAGTGCCGTGTGGCTCGCGGCGAGCCCGGTCCGAGCCCAGAACGAGACCGAACCCATCGTCCTGGAGGGGAAATGCCTCGTGGTGTGCGACTCCAACCCGACCTCGGACCCCACGGGGACGGCGCTCGGGATCTCGGTGCGCTCGGGCAGCGCAAAGGTGGCGTTCTCCGCCGTCCGGAACACCAACCACGAGCCCTCCGAGATGAGCAACCGGACCATGGTCATCTATTTCGATCGGGTACGATTTAAAATATGTTTTCAGTTGTACTGTAGCCAAGAACTAGTAAAACTATTATAGTTTGTTAAAGTTTATATTTGTCTCGCACCTGTCAGTTGACAGGACAGGGTGCAGATAAACGCGCAAATAAAGTTAAAAATGTGTTTAATTTGTAGTCCTGAGTATTTATGGAGCGTAGTCAGTGTCAAATATCACCGAGGTGATGTTAGTAAGACGGTTTTACCGGAGCAGAAACGTCTAACTAACATCACCAACACACCAAGAAATTGCTTCACTTTGTGTTTTACGCTCATCTTAAAAGTAACAATTTATTACTAAATACATCCGGATAGCTAAGCCTTTTTGATTTCGCCTTTTGTACCTGAACAGTAGGGGATATGTGAACTGAAATGAAATAATTTAGTGAGGACGGGTCGGGAGGGCGCAGTCCAACCCGTCTGTCCTTAAAGGTTAATTTCTCCTTTAAACCTCAATTACATGTCACATGGTTCACCTCCTTCTACAGTCAGACAGCTGACCGCAGATACGTACAACTGAATTAAAAAAAAAAAATAATAATATTAAAGTTGGACTCGGTATTTACAACGCCCATAAAGTTTGGAAGTTGGGACAGGAAAAAAAAAAAAAGAAATCCCAGATAAAAGCTGATAGTTGTTCCCTCTTTGTCTGAGATTCTCAAGGTGTGGTCTGTGGACGAACGGGCCCTCAAAGACAAAATAGGCTTTAGTTTTTAATTCTGCAAAGAAAGTATGCAGAATAATACCTGGGCTCTATAGATTAATTATTTAATGAAAAATCCAAATTATAAAAATGTATCTGAATTGTGCTTTTTAAGGTGCAGGATAGATCCAGTTTGTCTTGTTATCCGCAACGTTACAACGACATTCATGTGATCCTACAGGGTCATCTGTGTAAACCTGATAATCTTAAAATCAACGAAAGCTGTTTTACTGAAACTTTTCTTTGTTTCTTTCAGGTTCTCGTAAACGTTGGAAGGAATTTTGACGAGGAGAGAAGTAATTTCATTGCACCGCGCAAAGGAATTTACAGTTTTAATTTCCACGTCGTCAAAGTCTACAACCGCCAGACCATACAGGTAGAGTGTGTTTGTCTTTGACGTCCGTGTGCGCGGGCCACACCGAGCACCCGCTCGCCGTTTCTTCACCTCCTCGTGAAAAGTTGAATATCCGCTACACTGGCAGTCATTTTGTAGATGTTTGGGATGTCTTTCAGCGGAGACGTCGTCAGAAGCGGGCGTCATCAGATGAAAGCTAATCGCCCGCCGCCCGCTGGCCCAATCATAATTAATCAATCCGAGCACAGAGGATCGCGCCAAATGAAGCACGTGCAGCCAGCGGGAGGATAGAGGGAGCTGTGGGGAGTGAGATGACGAACGCCAGGACATTTATTCTTTCAAACTTCGGGAAAATAATATAGAAAATACATTTTGAATGGAACACATAGAGACGAGCATTATAAACTCCTTTTTTTTCAGGATGGATACAACAGTACACACACACACACGGAGGTTTTATGTTAAAATAAATTTATTTCCACTTACTTCTCACGCTGTCAGTCACATGCACTGCCTGCAGCGTGCCCCGTCAGAAGTCCTCTTTCATCCCTCTAACAACTCCTTTACGATGACTTAGATTCACTCTAGGAAGCATTTAACTCATTTCTAACATTTAACATGTGCAGCATGAAGCGCGGCAAGCCATCCAGCTAATTAATGTATCTCTTTCAAATTAAACTGTTGTGTAATTATGCTTTGGGTTCCATTGGGATTCGGCAACATGTTTTGCCACTTATATGTTATCACTGAAGTCTCAAATTAATGCAGCAACATTTACAACAACTACAAAGCAAAATTTGAGAAGGTGGCAATATTAAGCTGTTCCGATCACCTCCTTGAGGATGCAAACAGATTAAGAATGGTAAACATTTGACTTCTGGTACCGAGGTAATCAAATTAAACATGAGAAAGCCTTTTGCAGTACATTGCAATTAGGGCTGTTATTTGTGCTACTCTGCTGCGTTCATGATAAAACTGTTGTAAAGAGGATGAGTGTTGATTATTAAAAAACAGGTTGACTTTACATTATTTTTTGACTGGCGTGATTTGGAGTTCGTTACTTATTTGCAAGCCCTGTTCGATATAAACTCTCATTTGAAGCAACAGATGTCAAAATAGATGCAAATGTAGACAAAAAAGAAGAAGAAGAACAAGCTTTGTCCTGGATTGTTTCTGTCATGAAAAAAAGGCAGGCAGTGGGTTGTCGTCCATCCTCCGTGCATCCAGCCTGCCTGCTGCTCACCCTCAACCTGTTCCACTCATCCTCCCATCCATCCTGTGCATCTGCTGTGCTGAAAACTCCCACTGCTTGATTGCCTTAGAGGCGGCTACTGCAGCGTGCGCAGGAGATGAGAGACAGCAGGAAAAGGAGAGAGGAGGACGGTAGATGCGTGCAAAGTGAGAGCTGGGGGAAAAGAAAAGAATGAGAGGGGCAAGGCAGCAGGGAGGAGAAGAAACGGTTAGTAAATGGGGAGCTGAAAAAGGTGGGCGGATTGAAGAGGGGGAGAAATAAAAGTAAAGAAGATGAAGGATGGAAGAGGAAAAGAGGAGAGAAGTGACTGGGTGGAATTGTGAGAAAGAAGTGGGTTCAGGGAGGGGCGAAAAAGAAAAGCAGACATCATGAATAAGTCTTGTTTAGCCTGGTGGATAAATGTACGAAGTGATAGATAAGCGGCTTGTTTCATTCTCAGCAGTCCTCTCCTGGGCAGTTGTTTTTCAGTAAGGGGGGATGGAAGTGAAGCAGGTGTCTTTGCTGTTTGTGTAGCAGCCTGACAGAAGTATTGCTAATTTAATACAGCATATTCTCTGATCTCAAGATGACCCCACCAGTCTGTCCATGATGCCGCTGGTCAGCTGTGCCTGCTTCCGCTGATGGATCACTTCTTGACAACAGTCCTGAAAATCATTTGCAATCATCACATGAGATACTTGTCATCCTAGGACTTGTTTCAGGTGCAACTGTTTATTGTCTAGCATGATACCAGACACCAAATTAAAACAAAACAAATTCTGTCTCATAAATTGTGAACATCTTGTAGCTGCTGTGTGGAACAAAGGGCTCGCAGATCAAACAGACAGCCACACAAGCTGTAGGAAGGATATCGGTACGAGCAGTGTGAGTTGCCCTCACAAATAAGTTTCTCTTTTTACGTTTTCCATTTTTTAAGATCATAAAGCTGTATTTTTAAAAATTATGTAAGACATTAGACAGAGGTAAATGCGCTTTCATTATCAGTCTAGTACAAAGTAGCTATGTTTTCTGAAAACTGATTTCACTCGTTTTTTCTGAAATTGCACTGCCTTTGGATCTAAATTGCAGAAAATGCAACTTAAAGCAAAACCTCTTTGAAAATCTAAAGTGGAATATTGTGGGGGAACAAAGGTTTAGAGCATTAATGGTTTCTCAGGGTAAATAGGTGGCATTTTGCAACAGTGTTGTAAGCGTCTGAGTATTTAGAGGTGGCATTCATAAAGGCTTGGGTTAAAGCAGAACTCTGGCGCTGAAAGCATACAAGGAGCACAAAAAAGCCTTGTGCTGTATGCGTTGTAGGCCTTTTGTCAACATTATTTTTTATGCACTTTGACTTACAGGCGCCTCTTCAAGCTATTGATAGCCCACTACCCTGATAATAAAAGCTTTTACGTTTTATTTGACATGGCTTTGGGTGATATCAACGTATTTTATATCTTGAGTGTAAGAAGCTGGATCAGCCCCTAGCAAACCTGAAACCTTTTAACTTTACAGTGATGTCCAATATACACCTTTGAATCTTCTCCTTTAGATGATTGTAGCTGTACCTTTTTGTGACAATGTTTCACATTTGAGATGTAACAAACATGCTCCAGTTTAAAATGACATGAGGTGGATTTAAAACTGGATATTATTCAAGGTCATTTGAGCCATTTTGAAATCCAGCACTGATGTACATCCAACATATCACACCACGCTTTAACTTAAAAGAACAGTATTAAAATAAGTTTCACATTTTGTGCCTTTACTGTTAAGATTTGATGCTGTGAAAATGATCAATACTCATAGAATTCGGTTCGGTTTTACCGGGTTGGTTTAGTCACGGTTTTTTTCTACAGCAGTGGTTTACACTGAATGCACCAAAAACGGTCGCTCCAACAATTTTCACTCCACTTGAAAAACAACTGAAGTTCATAAAAATATGTGCACCACTCAACACTCATCTGTCATGTTGATATTTAATGAACGACACTAACTTGTGCATTGAGCGGCATACAAGAAAGAAGTCCACCTTAAAACTTGCCAGTAGCTGTAATGAGGGCTGTAAGTACTTTATTAGTTTCATGAATATAAGGTGAACTGATTTTCTAAAACGAAGATCCAAATTTCTTTGTGAATTATTCACACTGTTTGCTATTTAGGGTTTGGATATTGTTTGTCCCATTTGTGAATTTTACGTCATGTCTAATCTTGCACAATTTAAATGTCCCCAGTCTGAAATACTTTATCTGAAATATGTCATTTAGGACAAATGAGTGTGAATGTTGGCCAGCGTTATCTTTTTTAATGGAATTTCAAGCTCTGTTTGAACGGTCACATTTTCTCTCTCCTACTGTATTGCAAACTGACAATTAAACAAGATTTGTCTGAACGCAAGATTAATCAGCGTTTGCAGTGTGTCTAAACAGCAGATGTGGGCCATTTAGGTAATGATCATTTTTTTATGGCAATTAAGACTTCTTTAATCCCAAGTGACAAGGGCCAGTTAGTTGTGATTCTTAGAGCGTAACATTTCACACCTCAGGTTATGTTGTTGATTAATTACACAGGTCTCAGAGAAAAATTAAAAACAATTAAAAAACTATGTGCTCCAAAGAGGAAAAAAATCCTACTTCAGCTTTTATCTGTTTGCAGATGTGAACCTATAGATTGGAAGGGATTTGCACATTTTACCATGTGCAGTACATAAAAAAAAAACAACAACAGCAAAAAAACAAAGACTCTAGAGGAATTTCACGATTCAGTACTTTATTGCTGGTATTTCTTTTGGCAAGCTCATGCCAAAACAGAGCGTCCTTACATTAATTCAACACAAAATAAAATATAAAAGTGAGATAAAATCCTTGTGAAAGAAAAAAAAAATCCTTCTGTGCATAAAGGGTTGAGCACAAGTCAAATGCTGACACCTGCGATCTCTGGCCCCTCAGATGGTAATGCATCAGGAGCTGTCATTCATCAAAAGCTGATGTAACCACATGGGTAGGGGACTTTGGGGAACCTTTGTCAAGCACATTCACAAATGCCACTGAAAACTTCACTGTGCAAAGGAAGCCTCATGTTTACCTCGTCCAGAGGCACCGTTGACATCTCTGGGCTCAGAGACATCAGGGGTGAACCACACAGTGATATCGTGATTACGTTCATAGGAGTTTTCCAGATCCTCTCTGGAAAAAAAATGGCTGCTGTGTGCTCCTCACCAAAGATGAAAACAATCATCCAGACTGTTAACAGCATCATCACCAAAACCCAGACTCGGCAGTTGTTTGGGGTTGTATCAGTGCGCTTGACAAAGGCCATTTACACTTCTGTGAAGACGGCATTCATGTAGAAACATCATGCATTTAGATTTTATAGCAACATGTGCTGCGTTCAGGATCATATCTTTTCCAAGAATTCCTATACATTTTTCAACAAGATTATGCAAAACCACTTTTGGAGGCTAATGTAGAGTTATTTATTTGAGTTTGCTCCAAATAAGCCTGTTGAAACAAGCATTAGTTGCATAGTTTGTCCGCATGTAGCAAGCTCTATCTCTCCTCCACCTTCTCCTTCCATGTAGAGATGGCCAGTCTGTCAAAAAAAAAAATGCAATTGTTGAAATGGATGCAGTTACTTTACTAACAATGCTGAGGGCTGAATAGCTTAAATGCAGGGAAAATAAAATAGAGTGTGTTAAGACTGGATCTAACTACAAGTGGATGCGTTTGTGCAAGGACTGTGTGCATGCAGTTACGCTATGACAGACAATAGGGCTGGACGATTTTATCGATTCTGTGATATATATCGAGATTTTATTTCCCCAGAGTATCGATTTTTCAGCCAAGGGTATCGATATTCTAAGCTTCCTTCAAAACCCCCGTGTCCCACATGGGTGCTCTTCCTGCAAAGTGCAGAAAGAGCCATTAAGTTCTCCAGCCGCTAGTGTCGCTGTAGAGCATTTCTAACAAGTTATCCAGAAGCCAGCTTCTCTTCCAGCTAGAGCTGAGCCAGTCAGGAGAATGGCAGCGAAGTATAAACCTGCATGCTTAAAAGCAGATGTGTGGGAGCAGTTCGGTTTTAAAAAGAAAAAGGAAAGCAAAGATTTAGACAAAAGTATGGCAGTTTGCAAGCTGTGTCACACAAACGTGAAGTACTCTGGAAATACCACCAACCTGCGAGCCCTCCTGAAACGTCACCACCCGGACAAGGTAATGCTAACTGAGAGCGAGCCCAAGAAGTTGCGGCACGATCTGAAACAAACCACACTGGCCAGTTTCCATCTACTTCACCTAGGTCACAGAAAATTACGGAGTCCATTGCCTACTTTATTTGTCAGGATTTGAGACCGTATTCAGTGGTGGAAAACGCCGGCTTTAGGCACATGGTGAACGCGATGGAGTCCCGCTATCCTATTGTCTTTTATTCATTTTGTCCAGCATTTGCAAGCTGCCTGTCAGCCATTTAATGTGTAATTGATGCTTTCAGTTTAATTAATTCAAACAAAGTAATTGGAACACTCACAAGATGTCACCAAAATCACTTTGTCCCGTTAAAATCTTTCGGAAATGATGTAAAAGTATTGTGAGATAAATATCGATATATATTGTATCGTGAGCCAAATATATCGTATCGTATCGTATCGTGAGATTAGTGTATCGCTACAGCCCTAACAGACAAACACATCATGTATATTTTACTTGAGTGAAGCAGAGTATTTTTACAGTGTTATATTTCCACTTTTAAAGATCTAGGTGCTTCTTTTAGCACTGACTAGGGCTGGGCGATAAATCGATTTAATCGATTAATTCGAATTTGTACTTAATGTCGATTTGTTTTAATGAAAATCGATTTTCTCATTAACATCCGCCACCAGCGCCTGTCTGCTGGGCTCCCGTAGGTCAGAGAGCGCGGAGTGCGCGCCCCCCTCGCGCGCCCCCCTCCTCACCCGCCCCGCGCTAGGTACACAAACAAGCAAGCAGTGCTGATCTTACACCGAAGAAAAGAAACGTATCCTCGGTTATTTGGAATTGGTTCGGGTTCGTGGCGTCAGACACAGAACAAACAGCACCTCACTGCAAAGTCTGTTTAAAGGCTGTTGCTACCAAAGGTAGCAGTACTACAATTTACTGCAACACCTTAAACAGAACCATGCTGTCGAGTTGGAGAGGTGTTGCTCCCTACGAAAAAAAAGACCGCGGCAGCCCAAGCACCGCCACCAAAAAACAACCTACCGTCTTGGAAACGTTGACAAACTGTATCCCGTATGATGAGAAAGGAGCCCGGTGGAAAGCTGTCACGGATGCAGTCGTGATGTATATTGCAAAGAGATATGGTGCCATATACACCGTGGAAAAGCCGGGGTTTTATTCACCTGGTCAAAGTTTTGGATCCCAGGTACGTGCTACCAGGCCGCAAATATTTTTCTGACGTTGCCTTGCCTCGTAAATTACAATGGAAGCCTAAAATTAAATTTTTAATTTTATTTGATGCAGATGTTTAAGTTAAGTTAACATGATTCAGGGAATCAAAATAGTGCCCAAATACTTTTTGTTTACCACACAAGCACCTCCTTATTATGCAAAACATGCAAAAGGGGTCTTATAATACTATGTTTTACTTATTTTTTGTGTATTTTCGAAACTAGATTACTGAAAAGTTACATTGTCACTGTTCACAATGGCAGGCAGGGCTTGCCATCTCTTTTTTTTTGCTTGTTTATGTAACTGAAACCCCAGAAAGGAAAATTTAAACCAAAATAAAACTGAAACTTGTTTTGAACAATTTCTTTGTCATCTACAAATTGATTTTAGGTAGGGGATGAAAAAAATCGATTTAAATCGTGAATCGGGATTTTTTCTGAAAAAATCGGAGATTTTTTTTTTAGGCCATATCGCCCAGCCCTAGCACTGACTGCTCTGTATGTGCTCAAAAACTGGGGTTAGGTACAGTCATTCAATTCTTTCTCATGGATTTTTTTCCTCACAACCCTGCAGCTTAATTTTGTGTTGTTTTCATCGATTGTGTTGTTTGTTGCTGATTATTTCACAATGTGGAGTAACAGAGTATACACATACTGTGACAGTGATTGTTGGATGATATTTAACCATTGATTATCGAAAAGATTTGCTCTTAAAGGTGGAGTAGGTGTTGTTTGAAAAACGGTTCCAGCAATCCAACTCAAGTGAGATTTTGAAAATATACACTCCCTCCCTCCTCCCAAAGGCTCCGCCTCCTCCTCTTCAGCTCACCCCTCGAAACCACGCCTTCACATGATTCACGACTGCATGAACCATAGGGAGGGAGGGAGAGGGGTGATATTTGATGGACGTATTAGGCAGCCAATCAAAATAGTGATGATAACTTTTTTGATTGGTCAGAGTTTTTCTCTGATTATACCTTCTAGACTGGACCAAAATGTTTAGTTTTTTTTGCAAACATTTTATTTCAGTGGGTGCAATGGAAATGTGAAAAGGTTTTCAGGCAATATTGTAAAAAGTGTTGCAAAAAAACAACACCCACCCCACCTTTAACATCACTGAGTCATGTTGATCCTGAGATGGAACATTTCATTATTTTGTGGACAAAAAAAAACCCAAACTGATTTACGTATGGAAACACCACAGGAAAAAGTGGTTATATTGTCTCTGAGAGAAGCTAATGATTAGTGCAGGTATGCACAAAGAGCCTTCGCTCTGATTTAAGGTAGCATGCATTTATCTGATGTGTCTGAGTGTTCAACCAACATGCAGTAGATGGGCTTGTATGCAAGTAGGGGTGTAACGGTACATGTATTTGTATTGAACCGTTCGGTATGATGTGGTCGGTTCGGGACGGAGGCGTACCGAACGAGTTTCCACACGGACATATTAAGTAGAGGACCGCATGGAGCACAACAAACAGCAGTTGTAGCGGACGTCGTGGCTAATGCTAATGCCGCTAGCATTGGCAATAAGCCTCCCGCGACATAGTGTTAAATGTGGTGGGAAGCTGTGTTTGTACTCGGTCGTTTTTCTCTTTTTGTAGCGATGTTCACGCTGGGTTGGTGCAGTTTCAAATGAGTTAACAGGTTAGACGTGTTGCCAGAAACATACCCGATCTCGGATGAACAATGTCGGCAAACCACTTTGGTTTTATCAACTTCTCTTTGTCCCTGTTTATATTTCACCGGGGAGCCGAAGTTGTGTTTTATAGCTGCAGATTTAAGACCCAAATCACCCTAAACGCTGGCTTCAAACACATGATAAAAGTATTTGAGCCCCGATATCAATTACCTTCTCGTCCACATTTTAGCCAGAAAATCATATCGGGACTTTATGAAAAAATACAATGATTTGTTTTTAAAGAAACAGTCTGAGCCTTATTCATGTTATTTAATCTGAGCAACAACTTGAAACTGTTCAGTGTTGCAACTGTTCAATTTTGCACATCAGATGGATATTTTCTTTAAGAAAAAGTCTGAGCCAATATTATTTTTATTTTGTTTTTCAAAATATCTACATTTCAGAATATTGTACTTATATTTTTGAGCAAAATTCTAGCTTTGTATAGGCTAATGTTCTTATTGTTTTAAAAGCACAAAAGTGTGTAATAAACAACTAGCACATTTATATTTTGCATTTTGTTTTCTTACTGTACCGAAAATGAACCGAACCGTGACCTCAAAACCGAGGTACGTACCGAACCGAGAGTTTTGTGTACCGTTACACCCCTATATGCAAGTCTAATTGATTTAAAGTTTGGTGGAGCCACCAGGTGCGATCAAATGCAATGGACACTTTTCACAATCCTACACTTAGTTCACAGTTTGTCCACCGTGTCTTCTGTTTTGTCCACAGTGGATCAATGGGCATCTTCACACTAGGGATGTGCGCGATTAGTCGTCTAAACGATTAAACGTCCGCTCACTTACTAGTCGGCACCAGAAATATTAGTCATTTAAACTAATATGTGTTTTATTCATGTACAAGGCCGCTTAACTGTCATACAGCTGCCCGCCACTAGTCGGGGCTACAGAGCCGTCAGACAGCAGTCCCCCTCTCCGCGGCAATGCTCGAGTAGACTGGAGTTTTAAAACGGCACGGTGGGCCTCTCGCAAAACCAGCGCGGTTTGGCAATACTTTAATTTAGAAAATGAAAACAAGGTAGAATGTAGACTGTGTCAGAAACAACTGGCATACAATCACTCGACTGGAGCAATGCGCAACCACATTCGACTCAAGCATTTGGATGTTAATCTGCACGAGACGACGGCTGCTGATGCTAGCTGTGCTAGCCACACTCAGGCCGATTTGACATTGTTTACCCGGAGACATGTTCTCCCGTCCGGTCTGAGAAATGCGACATCGTTGTTGAACATTGTGATTAAAGAACTCTTGTTACACACAATATTTTTGGGGACAATGTTTCAAATTCTGTTTCGATGTTTCAATAAACTGTGCTAAATTTTCACTGTTTTCTGAGTGTTTT
This sequence comes from Hirundichthys speculiger, assembly GCA_018398805.1. Taxonomy (NCBI): domain Eukaryota; kingdom Metazoa; phylum Chordata; class Actinopteri; order Beloniformes; family Exocoetidae; genus Hirundichthys; species Hirundichthys speculiger. The sequence goes on from JAGFBZ010000639.1 coordinate 848,615, forward strand.
CCTTTTTTTAGACTAGTTGACTAGTCTTAATTAAAATTTTCGTTTAGTCGACAGGGAAATTAGTCACCAGGAACATCCCTACTTCTCACTGGCAACCTGTTTCAAACATATCATTTCACATTTTATATAAAAGACATATTGGCTGATGTTTGAACTGATAAATTAGGCTATATCCTGATTAAAAATGTTTATACTCATGTCACTCAGTTAACATCATTTCTGTAAAGCATTAGTATATTCAGTTTTAGAAACATTTTCAGAGATAGATTTGTTTAACAGTTCCGCTGATTTTCCTTCTGGTCATTCTTCAATAACAAGCAGTTGATTTAGCTCTCAGGTTTTCCATGCAGCTTTTCTTCTGCAGCCAAAAAGGGTCAAGAGAACAAAAATAGAGGGCAATTTTCTCTCTGCATACAATTTTGTTGCTCTTCAGATTAATTGTAACATTAACATTAGTCAACCTGTCATTTTGCTATGACAAGACTAAAATACATCTCACCAACAAATCAAAATCAGATTTTTGAGAAGTGCCATTTTACATTGTTTCCTGCTGCTTAATATTTCTTTGATTGTCCAAACCTTAACCAATTCACAGATAAACTCAATACATTAAAATCTGGCCTACATATTCCTAGTATTTATAAATTAGCTCAGACATAGTTAAGTTAAGTCATGTCGCAGATTGCCCAGCATTAAATGGGGGTGCTGTTGTTGTCCCAGTGTACAGATATTGGCAGGGTGGGGTATTTGGGGGGAGTTTGTTATACTCAGCTTCTATATGTTGCAATATTACCCCTTCATATTATAAGCATCTGCTTTTTTCGTTCTGACCTGATAGACAAATAAGAGAGCATACAGCTAAGTACATGCTCAACACGTCCATTTTTTATTTTATTGTATTTTTTTAAAGGGAAGCACACTATCCTTTTTTATTTACTTTTAATATTACTGGCGTCTGAGTCCAATAAACACCCAACCAAAATCACACATGTGCATAAGTTCAGACATTAGAAATTTGATTTGGTTTGGTCCAGACCAAAGCAGAATTTTAAACATTTAGTTTGGTCCACAGTTAGAAAGTCCTAGTTTGTTTACCATTTACACTGGTCTTTCAACATTGCTCTGACCAAAAGACACAACAGAAGAAATGTGGAAAAGGTCACAGTCTGATTGGACAGATAGCGATGAAGTGAAGCAAGACTCATCTTGTGAAGTTGTCCTAAAGGAGTTTTTTTGTTTTTGTTTTGTTTTAGTGTGCACCAGGGTTTTACTGGCACCAAACTCCACCAATGGGGAAACCACACAAGAGTTTGCTTTAAAAACAATCATGCCAAGTATGAATGCATCTATGTATTTTAAAAGTCTGGTTTCAGCCAGACTAACACAAGTTAATGTTTTCTAATATTCTGTCAATGAGCTGACAGTGAAGATGCTGCAGATCTTGTGGAAAGTGAAGATGGAAATTCCATGAAAACAATAATTTATATGGTGAGACATTAGCCAGTCTATTGGGTTAAGATGATGAATTAATGGGACATGTATTTCAGCTCGATGTTGTGTCACAAAATATCAGCTGTTGTGGTCTACAAGACAGAATTACTTAAACTTTAGGTAGAATTAAGGTAATGGCTTCTTTTTGAAAACTACAGCCTTGGATGGTGATCAGAAAAAGGTAGTACATAGTAGAAAGGCTTGAATATACTTAAAAAAGTATTGTATGTTCAGGGATGTGTTCATGATGCAAGATGTGAGAAGAGAAAAAAGTTACATGAACAGAGTAGTGAGAAAGACAAAACCGTGATATGCCGCTGGTTCGGATGGTGTTTCTTTTGTACAGCAGAGGGGGAAAAGAGAAACAAGTCACAGGTGCACAAATCCACATCCTATCTGCTCCTATGTTCTTTTGACTCTGGAGGTGTGGCTGTAAAACAGTGGAAAAAAGCTGCAGAGTCAGTATATTTTTGGAATTGTCAAACCTCACATATAAACGGTGTGTTTCAAGGGCAGCTGTTGTAATAAAGTAATAATAAAGTAGGGTTGTTTTTATCTAGTCGACTGTGATCATCCATCCATTTTCTGTACCTGTTTCATCCTACTGAGGGTGAAGTTGAAGCCTGGCCTTGGTGTTATTGGTAAGAGGTAGGGTAAACCCTGCACAGGTCGCCAGCCCATCACAAGGCCTCATAGAGGCACACAACAACTCACACTCACTCAAATTGACAATTTGGAATCACCAGTTTACCTAAAAGGCATGTTTGTAGACCGTGGGACGAAGCTGGAGGGCCCAGATAAAAACCATGAGTGCGGGAAGATGATACGAAGAATTCATCCAGGATAGAAATGATGAGAGTCAGAAATGTACTGACCCTCATCATCACCTTCAACACCTGGGGACATATACAGAGCATATGTCTTTTCCAACAAAGACACATGCATTCATTAATGAAGAGTGTGTGGACATCATGCGTTTCTCAGACTGTACACATTTTGTCTGATGAGGAAATTAGGCAGCAGATAAAAAAGGATTTCAAAAGAAACTTATATATTTCTTTTTTGTCGTTCTGATTATATTAATACTCTTATTTGATTGTGGGTGAGATAAAGTAACTGTAGCCATGCTCAAGCTGTGTGTAAGGATGGAAGTTCTGGTAGTCTTTAGCTGTCTTTTCTTTTCTGAAAAAAAAAAAAAAAAGAGAATCCGGTATTGAGAGATCATTCTGATTCCTGACAGAATGATAGCTGCTTTATGGACTATTTTATGCTTCCAAGGACTCCTTATGAAAACGGCTAACTTACAGTTCCATCTGTAGATCTGTGTCCTCTCGATCATCTCCACATATTTCATCTCCGTTGCTGCGTGTCCCAAAACACAGGCTGGCCATTGATCAGCTGCAGGTACAGCTGGGGTTGCTTCTTCTCAGATCCCCGTTGCTTTCAGCAGATGCTTTCTGTGCTTTTCTGCCTCGCATATTTTTTCTAATATGACACATTTTCTCTTTTCTGCAGTATTCTTTGCTTTGACTTTACAGATGTGATTTCAGAAATGAGATACCAAATGAAACAAACTTCCATCTCTTGACTTTACTGATGAGTGTCTCTGTTTCATGATGAGTTCTTTGCTGTCAGCTGTTACATCACTTGTTTGTGCTGCAACTTATATTTTTTATGCAAATTAGTAGGGGAGCATCAATGTCCATTCATGGCTAAAGATCAGAGTAGAAATCAAGATTTGACAGCAGGTCAGTTTCTTACTTCAGTCTGGTGTCACCTCAACATCTATGTTCAGAACTGATATGTACTGACTGAGATGATTCCTTGACTTCAACTGCAATATCAACATAACATATATCATGTAGCTAGCATACAGATGGGCCCTAGTCAATAGGAAAATTGACATAATTTTCATTGTTTCAACTATTTACTTTTATTTCTCAGAAAATTAGCAAATTGTACGTCCCTACAAACATCATAATTCATCTGGCTGCTTTAAAGGTGGAGTAGGTGTTGTTTGAAAAACGGTTCCAGCAATCCAACTCAAGTGAGATTTTGAAAATATACACTCCCTCCCTCCTCCCAAAGGCTCCGCCTCCTCCTCTTCAGCTCACCCCTCGAAACCACGCCTTCACATGATTCACGACTGCATGAACCATAGGGAGGGAGGGAGGGAGGGGTGATATTTGATGGACGTATTAGGCAGCCAATCAAAATAGTGATGATCACTTTTTTGATTGGTCAGAGTTTTTCTCTGATTATACCTTCTAGACTGGACCAAAATGTTTAGTTTTTTTTTGCAAACATTTTATTTCAGTGGGTGCAATGGGAATGTGAAAAGGTTTTCAGGCAATATTGTAAAAAGTGTTGCAAAAAAACAACACCCACCCCACCTTTAAAGCCACTGGAAGGCGTTCATGATATAAGGCCATCTCCACATGTTCACGGTCTGAGGATGGCATCACATGAAATGTTTCAAATACAATACAACTTAATGCAGTTTCATCTGACCAAGAAAAATTGTTTCAGAGCATTCCCTTTTCGCTTTTTTAAAAAATATTTCTTTCTTTCCTTTAGGTCCTTGAGGTTTATTAGGGGTTTGTAGCTTGTGGTAAACTGTATGTTTCCTCTGTGAAGTCTTCTCATCAAGTGTCGTCTTGCCTGTGTAACAGTCTTCCTAACATGCTTCATATTTTGATGGGGGTTTTCTTTATCCCGGACCGAGTCCCGTGATTTATTCAACACTGCTGTCCTCATGAACACACCAGCTATTTTATGCTGCTGAGCTCTCTGTAACCCCCCCTGATATTCCTGCTAGTTTTGGTGGATTTCTTATGTCTCTGTTTTTTTAGTTTCATTGAGACAACCTTTGACTGCTTGTTGTAGCTTCGCAGCAAAAAATAAATGAATAAAGAGGAAGCAAAGGTTACACCTGGTATCAACTCCAAACCTGCCTGCTTACTAGACGAATACATAATGAAGGAATAATCCACATCTGCCCCTGAAACAGCTATTGAGTCAGTGGCTACTTCGGGCTCATGAAGAAATGGTTTCTGTGTTTTTAGGAGCTTCATTACCTCCGCCAAGGAGGTTATGTTTTTGCCGGGGTTTATCTGTCTGTCTGTCTGTGTATAAGATAACTCAAAAAGTTATGGATGGATTTTGATGAAATTTTCAGGAGTTGTCAGAAATGTGAAAAGGAAGAACTGATTTCATTTTGGGTGTGATCTGGAAGAAATCCTGGATTCTGGATCACTTTCAAATTTTCAATAACATTGCGGTCATTGGGGCCGGAAATTTTGTTTCTCAATACAGTGATCTCTCGCCAATTCGCGGTTTAAATTCCGCGGTTTTAGTTATTCGTGGATTTTTTCAGAAATATATAATATAATTTTAAAAAATTTAAAAAATCACGGAAACATCACAGGATGTTGTGTGCGCTTCCTCACGGTGAAGAAATGCTGTGAGCTAGCCTGGCCCCTTTAAGAAAGTAGCCTTATGGGTAATGATGTGGCCTTATGGGTAATGGAGTGTGTGTGTCGTGGGACGGCAGAAGAAAACGGGGATAGATGAAAAGTGGAGTGAGCATAAACAGCAGCCCAGCGTGTATAGATTTACATTCTCTGTTAACCGACAGGAGCCGAACAATACAACCTGTGTGATGTTACAAGTTCCTGCAGTGCCAGAATAAAGTTCCCGTTCCATGAAGAGAAAACCGGACTTTTTGTTCTGTTGTTGTTAACGTGTTAGCCGCTAATTACGAGGGGGTCTCAGGCTCCAGTTCGCGGATTTTGATTTACACTGGGGGCGCTGGTCCCCATTAACTGCGAAAAATAAGGGATCACTGTATCTCCGTTAATTATTGCCCAAAACTCATGAAATTTCACTCAGGGATTGACAATGGAAACCTCTATCAAATTTCAAAGGCTGATCCGGATCTGATCCAGAAGGCAGATTTCATCGCAATCTGGAAATCGCTATATGAGGGAATTGTTGCACTTGGCGGAGGTCTGTGCTCTCAAACTGCTTTTCTAGTTCTGTAAATGATTCCTCCAGTTTGTATTTGAATAACCTGATGCTTAGCCCAAGATTATGTACATTTTTTGGTAAGAGCCTTAAATAACTTGTGTAAGTGTCATCTTCTGGAGCTGCTGGATGGTTGATACTGGTGATCTTCTTTACAGACGATATAGTAAAATCTCCAATTTTTTGTACTTTTTGAAATGATTTTAGGCCAGAAATAGACAGGATTAAAAAAAATGGGAACAATAAACAATAAACATCTGCAGTCATTGCAGATAAGCAGCAGTTGTAGTGTCATAGCAGTTTTTTTGATTATCACAAAATTAGGGATGTCCCGATGATGTTTTTTGGGTCCCGATCCGATTCTGATCCGATTTTAATTTTGATGATCGGCCGATTTCCGATTTTTTTCCGATCTGATTTCACTTTTTTTTAGTGGGCAAACAGAGTTTAATTTCCTGTGCATTTTATTTCCTGTGTACATTAATAAATAGGCCTGCATCCAAGCTGAGATTAATAGCTTTTATCATCTCATGAAATAAACAATAACTTATTTAAACACTCTTCTTTCTTAACAGTGACTGTTCAACAGTCTCTGTACCAAAGAACATAGCACTTCCATTTAAATAGCAGCAGGTAAACTTGGCTAGCAGTTTAAGGCAATGAAAACACTAGCAGAAGTCTTTGCAATCAATGAAATCACATCAGAATAAAAATAACATGAAAATATTAACTTAACTTCTTTCAAGACCCGCTGCACATGTTCGCGCACCTTTGTGTCCTTTGTCGTTCATGTAATGACGGGAACGAGGCTCGAGGTAATTAATGAGCCGGTTAAATGCCTTGTAAATGTGCTGGTCGTCCTCAGTAATACATTCCGCGATTAGCTCGGTGATTTTTCTGTATTTCTCCGAGTCTTTCGGGAGTTTCCTTTCTTTTAAAAGTTTCACAGAGCGTTTGCTGCTGCCGACGGCAGCTCTGAAGCTGCAGCCGTCCACCACGGCACCTGACAGAAGGCTGCGGTGATCGGTGCTGCGTGCTTTTTTAAGTGTCTGATTAAATTGGTGGTGTTGTAAACTCTCTTTTTACTTACCCCTCGTGATATCTCAGCCTTCCACACGTTGCAAGTCGCAGTCGAAGCGTCAGTCTTTGTAATTTTATAGTGCTGCCACACTGCTGACATTTTTGCTAAAGTTTAGCCTGACGCCGCCGGTCTTGAAACTTTTAAGGTGGATACAAGACAGCGCTGCTGGGAAACCTCATTTCAGTGCAAATTATTAAATGTATATAGTTTAAAAAATTTGTTGTTTGTGTAATATGATTACTTTATTAATTTGTGTTAATCAGGATCACTTTTTGAGGGAAAAAAATAATGAAAAAAAGATCGGCATGTTATAATAATGTTGATCGGCCGATCCGATCCACCTTAAATTTTTAAGATCGAAGGCCGATCGCCGATCGCGATCGGGATCGGGACATCCCTACACAAAATAATCCCCATTATGTATTTGAATAATGCCTCCATCTTGCTTACTTGGTTATTACTTTTTGTTAACTTTTAAGGAGTTGCACAATTCATGCTCCAAACTAGTCAAAGATAACACAACACAGGCATCATAAACAGGGTAAATTGATAGTAGATCTATTTTTGGCACAAAGATTCTTATTTCTCTCAGCCACAAATATGCAGTGCAAGTTTTTGTTGAACTTGCAAATATAAGCATCCACTGTGTTTTGTTTTCCTATTTTAAGTCTTTGTGTTTCTTAAGAGTTTATTGAAGAGCTACATTTAACATTTCTAGAATGGTACTGCACGCATGGCAGTTTTAGTCAGATTGTCTCTTTTTTCATGTTGTCTTGAGATGTTCTGCTGAGACTTTTCTCAGTTTAAAATGATCATTCTTTTGAAGCATTCTTCAACATCAGTTTGGATGTACAGCACAGCGTAATACAGACATTTTTTTAACATCTGCTACAATGAGGTAACCATGACAGTGGGACTGTTATTTATGAGGGAGGGAGTACCAAACTGAGCTTTCTAAAATTCAGATGGGTTTGAGAGAAGGTCAGGGCAGGAGCAAAAATGAGTCTGAACCATTTTTTTCTCTTGACTGTTAGTGGGAATATGAGATTCCTGGATAATATAAAGGCTGAGCATGGAACATAGATAAGAGCACAGTGGGAATATCAGGAATATCTTATTGCACATTTTGCTCAGGTATGGCAGTAGGAGCATGTTCTCCAACACCTGTATGTAGACAGTATGAGACTGAAAGCTGTATGACTTGTTTCACTGAGACATGGCTGCAGGACCACAAAGTCCAATACTTCTTTACAAAGATTCCAGACTATACAGGAAGACAGACTGCAGTCAGAATGGTGTGAATAAAAACAAAGGGATTACAGTGCTTCTTAACAACTCATGATATAGCCCTTGACATGTTGCTTTGAAGGAACATCTTTGACCCCCAGATGTGGAACTGTTGGCTGTGAGTTTCCAACTTTGTTGTCTACAGGGATCATATATTTTTGTTACCTTTCCAGCTTTGTAGATGATAAACCGAGTAACCAGGTAACAGCCAAGCTAACAACATCACAATGAATAGAGGCTTCCCGAGTACCGCAGAACATGACACATAATGGGGGCAGCAGTCACGCTCATCCAGAGTTTTGCAGATCTGTGTCTGTCCAGTCTTCCCCATGCTAGTGGCTGCTTCCTACAGTTATTTCAGGCAAAGTAGACATGAAAACCAGATCTTTTCTTTGTCAAAATGACCAGGCCTGACACTTCTTGTGAGGTTCAGCACATCGTCATTCTTCCATGTTTTGTCCTTCATCTCACGCTGGATCAGTGCTTCCCATCTTCTCTGCACGGGGAGATCTTTTGGCCACTTAACCCACGTCACATCAGCAATGAAGGGATGGATGTGTCACGTCTTTGTTTTCGAGTGATGCGATGTACAATCCTGCACATTGCGGTAGGAGAATTGCTTGTTTTGAAATGTTGCTTTGAATATGCAGACACATTCACACAGACACACCACCCCCACTCTGGGATCGTTTCCCTGCACCGTCCCCCTGTTGGACAGTTGAGACGGGGCTCCCCAGAGGCCCGTGCTTTGGTATTGGAGTATCAGTACAGCAGCTGAGGCTGTGCGTTTAAATAGCTAGCATTAAATGAAAACCAGAGGTGACTGGGACAGGAAATGATGGGTACCTCACCACATGCCATAGATATTTAAACAGAATGTAATAGAACAGAGTTAGGGTGGAAAAATAATTTTTAGCGTGGTTGTGTATTCGTCACAGTTCAAAAGTATGGGCTGCCCTCTTCTGCCCCCTGGTGCGCACAGTGAGAGGGACCTGGGATTCACTGACACAAACAGTCTATGTAAAATTTGTAACCAATTAGGATTTTTAACCCTCTTCTTATGTTGCGGATCAAATTGACCCGTTTTGAAAATTAAAAATCTAAAAAAAAATAGTTAAAAGTTTTTTTTCAGGATAAAACTTCTGCTTTGCTTAATTAGTGTAATCAACATATAACATGAAAATTGTTCATTCAACATATTTGAAACTCCCCTCTCTATGCTTCTAAAGAGAAAACTCACAATGGTTGGAACGGTCCAAAAGAACCAGTGTGAACTTCCTGCTGAGCTGCCTGGTGACCAAGAACAGGACACCTGAGTCCTCCATGTCTGCTTTCACAGACACCACAGCGCAAGAGCCTTACTGCCCCAAAAAGGGCAGAAATGTTGTCAAAATGTCATGAGCACTTTGCATAAAAATTCTGAAATCAGCTCGAGAAGATCAGAAACCAAGTATGATCCCTACAATGACACCAAAGTAGGGAGGTGGATCAATTAAGATAAAGTCATGGGGACTAAAAGCACCAAACGAATGACTGCAAGCTGACCGCTGCTCATCTTTTATAACATGACTGATAGATCAGCCTACAACGCATTTGTCATTTGGATTGAGATCTTTCCAGAGTATGAACACATCAAAGCTCTGCAAGGAGCACATCTTCTGTCTGAGCTGATAGTCTCCAGCAGATCCCCATGACCCTGCACAGGAATAAGTAGGTTACATAATGGATGATCTCTGGTTTTACACATTGCGTAGTATTTACTGTCACAATGTAATGACATGTCACTTGTGTGTCTGTGGAGACTCAGACACATATATACACACTATGTTCATATTGTTAATCTGTTATTTAGATTTTTCTTGATTTTATTAATTTCTAGTTCAAAAACGATTCTTAAGTTTTCTTTCATTGTAAATGCAAGTCGATTTTGATTTTAATCCAGTTGGTCAATTTGATCCTGAAGATGAGGTTTTCTTGTGATAATTTATCAACATCATTTTAATTTATCAACCAAAAAGAAAAGTTCAAATAATAGAATAATTACAAAAAATGCCAATGTCAGAATGAACTATTGTATTCTATAGAGAGGTCTTTCCAGTGCACATTTAAAAATGTTTTAAGATTCATTTAAAAAAAAACAAAAAAAAAACAAGTGAATTATTTTCATTGAAGCATGATCTGTGAGAGGTAGAGGGTAACAATGCAGTAAATGTTGAATGAAATAGTTAGTAATGGAGTTATTAATGAGATATAAACAGTGCTTGTTGAGAGTGTTTAGTTTTTAGACACTTTTGGATGATCAAACATACCCCAGGTCAAATTGATCCGGGAACATAATTGCTGTTCCTGGGAAATGAACATAACAGGAGGGTTAAATATCCTAAAACGTTTAAGGGGATGACACCTAATAAAGGGTGCATTTTGAGACAGTTGTCTTAGACGTTGCTCTAGGTGTACCTCAGTGTGAAAAAAATATAATCTTGAATCATTTGCTTTTAACCTTTGAGAAAAGTGATTGTAACCATACCTTACATGTCGATTGACATTCAAATCCTTAACTACTGTTAAAAATCTATTATACCACCTATTGTTAAAAAGCAGTGCAATCCTTCCTCCTTTATTCTTAGCACTCTTGTCAGCCTGTATCGTCAGGAATCTGTCTCGAGGTTTTGGATTCTGGATCATGTTCCTGCAGCCATGTTTTGGGAAACCACACATGCATTTACAAACCATGTAAAAGTGCATGTTACCCCATGCTAACATGTCACCCCATAATGCCATCCATAGTCTTACCTTAAATAAAAAACAAAACTTCTCACTAGGATGCACTGATTTAAGTTACAGGGTTTGCTTTATGTAGCTAAAAGGGAGATGAGCTCCCACAATGTGACTGTATAAACTTAAAAAGATTTATGTTCTTGTGTTATGAGTAATACAAATACACACAAACACAGTCGGGAACACACAAAGACAGTCTGGAAGCCAGATGCTTGGTTTGATTCTTATCCAGTGAATGTGTGCTCAATCTCTGCAGTTTGGCAGAACATTACAGGAGCTTGCGTTGACTTGAGCTCATGTGTGAAAGAGATGTGCTACTGAGAAAATGTTTTCTTTGGGTATTCATTGTCTTTAAATCTATTCAGAGTTTAGAAATGCTTAACACCAGTGAGTCATAATGAAAACAGTCTAAAAACAGTAAATTCACATTCTTGTCAACAAACCTGCATGCCTTAATGAAGTTTTGCACTCAGCATGTCTACAGTAAATACTTGTCATTACTGCGACAGGGATTACAATCTTCTGTAAAAATAGTTTGAAAAATTAAGTCCTTTTGAGTCAACTGCCAAAGTAAAATCAACTAACACAGCAAAAGTCGACCCATAGTCAAAGTCTCTAGTCAAGGACACATTTATAGAGTACATTTAAAAAGAACAAAACTGACCAAAGTGCTTTACAATCCAAGAAACAGATACCCCCCCTCAGAGATAATAAAAGACAAAGACAATAAAATTAGGAATGAACGGACAGTAAAATAGAAAAACAGTGCAGCCCAACATATATAATCTGTTTGAGATGAAAAACAAAAATTAAATTGAGTCTTTGGCCAAATTCACACTCTCAGTCACATTTTTCAGTAACAATACGATTCAGTTTTGCTAAACATCGGACTTTATGGTTCATATTCATAGCTGCAGGTTTTCTGTGGCATGTGAGCCTGTAAACATGTGCCTGTGCTCCAAATAAAACAGGATTTTTATTAAGTCTCATTTGTATCAACAACTAGGGCTGGGCAGCGATTAAAATTATTAATCGCGATTAATCGTATGATTTCCCTGATTATTCACGATTAATCGTATTGTATACGCAAAATCCAATAATGGATTCAAAAGTAGTGTAAAGTGCACTTTTATTTAAATGTTCTGCTGCCATACGAACTAAAGTGCCATAACATTTGTTGTTCAAACCCTTTTAGCATCAGCACTTTAGAAGTGAGAGATTTAATAGAGGCAGAATGGAAAGATAAAGATTATGAAGGCACAGATCTTATTTCTTATTGGTGACATTTTGCCACTGACGTCTGTCTCGTTCCTCGATAATTGTTGATTTTTGCCGTTCTGCTGGGTGTCATGCCCAGTTCTCCATGCTTGTTGAGAAGTCTTTCAGCACGTGTGTTCTCACTCATATTACATTACTATCCATCAGATGTATATGTACCTGGTCATTTATTGAATGATTGAAGCCCAAGCTCAGTGGCTTGAAATCAAAACATCTTATGAAAAAGGTCACATTTTAGTTTGAATGTAAACACAGCAGTATGGCTTAAAGGGAACTGTATATAGACACACACAATATGGATAATAACAGAATTAAAGAAAAAATACAAATAACTGACATTGAAAAGATTACTTTGATCATTTCAAGTTTCCAGTAATATTTGATTGATTTCTGTCACTTCACATAAATACATGAAATGAGAAGGTCGTGTTTAATGTTGCATTATGCCAACATGACTTGTGTGTTGAAGTTACAGTACATGTCAATGGAAAGTAAATAAAAACATATTTGTCAAGGTGGAGGCTAGGGGTGTAACGGTACACAAAACTCTCGGTTCGGTACGTACCTCGGTTCTGAGGTCACGGTTCGGTTCATTTTCGGTACAGTAAGAAAACAAAATGCAAAATATAAATGTGCTAGTTGTTTATTACACACTTTTGTGCTTTTAAAACAATAAGAACATTAGCCTATACAAAGCTAGAATTTTGCTCAAAAATATAAATACAATATTCTGAAATGTAGATATTTTGAAAAACAAAATAAAAATAATATTGGCTCAGAGTTTTTCTTAAAGAAAATATCCATCTGATGTGCAAAATTGAACAGTTGCAACACTGAACAGTTTCAAGTTGTTGCTCAGATTAAATAACATGAATAAGGCTCAGACTGTTTCTTTAAAAACAAATCATTTTATTTTTTCATAAAGTCCCGGTATGATTTTCTGGCTAAAATGTGGACGAGAAGGTAATTGATATCGGGGCTCAAATACTTTTATCATGTGTTTGAAGCCAGCGTTTAGGGTGATTAGGGTCTTAAATCTGCAGCTATAAAACACAACTTCGGCTCCCCGGTGAAATATAAACAGGGACAAAGAGAAGTTGATAAAACCAAAGTGGTTTGCCGACATTGTTCATCCGAGATCGGGTATGTTTCTGTGGCAACACGTCTAACCTGTTAACTCATTTGAAACGGCACCACCCCAGCGTGAACATCGCTACAAAAGGAGAAAGACGACCGAGTACAAACACAGCTTCCCACCGCATTTAACACTATGTCGCGGGAGGCTTATTGCCAATGCTAGCGGCATTAGCATTAGCCACAACGTCCGCTACAACTGCTGTTTGTTGTGCTCCATGCGGTCCTCTACTTAATATGTCCGTGTGGAAACTCGTTCGGTACGCCTCTGTCCCGAACCGACCACGTCATACCGAACGGTTCAATACAAATACATGTACCGTTACACCCCTAGTGGAGGCAAATATTTCCCAGGTTATTAGTAGAAAAGCCTGACATGAGTAAAACTGAGGAAATGCAATATTGTTAAACATTGATTTGACAATATGGGCTGTAATATACAAACAACATATACAAATACAGTGGTCATTTGTTTCTGTTTTGCTTCTGTTGTTTATAAAAAAATAAATAAATAAAAATAAAAAAAGAGAGCCCTTACTTACTACAGTATTGAATTTCCCTTTATGGGATAAATAAAGTATTTTTTCATTTCATTTTCATTTCATTTCTAACTTACACGCCTGACAATAGCCAATTTGAACATTTAGAGAAGATGAAACTGACTAAACTATACCAACTTGGTTTCATATATTTAAGAAAAAGAAATTAGCGTAAAAAAAAAACCCATCTGGCAATCGCTTGATCATTTTCATCATGCTCGCTTAAAACATTGCAGTATTGGGTAATGTTTTATAGAGAGGCATTCAATTCACAATTAAATAAATAAATAAATAAATGAAATTAATAAATATTCTATAAAATAAATAATATACCAATAAATATGTAGTAAATAAACTAATAAAATAGAAAACAAAATAGACATTTTTAAATGTCCAGCTTGTTTATTTCATGAGTTTTATTTCATAATGGTATATTTATTTGTAAGTGAAGCTTTTGTTTTGTAATGCCATGTTTACGTATTTCAGGAAAGTTATTCTGCAACGGCACTTTCATTTCAGGGCTCTTTTTATTTCAATTCCTTATAATGAAATGGGGGGGGGGGGGGGGTAGTTCTCTGTGGGGATTTTGACTGAAGCTCTTGAGGAATTACATATTTTATGCAGTTACTCCACTGACAACCTTCTGACGAACTAAGCTCATTTTAAAGAGGGTATGTTTTCCAGTTGTGCTTGTGTTAATTGTACTAACAGATGATGACTGGCTGTGGTCGGTCTGGAAGGATCTGAGGACGAAGCGTAGCTTAGCTGTGCTAAATGCAGCAGTCATTTCATGTCAGCACAAAGACATCAGTATTTTATTTTACATTTATTTAACTGTGAATTAAACAGCTCTCCATAGTATGTAAGTAAAGATTGCAAAATAGGAAAAACATAATTAAAAAAAAAAATAGATAATAAATTTTTTTTTTTTTGCATTGTTGTATGACCATGACGCATTACTCTGAGATTCTGAATTTTGTTCTGCATTATTTTAGATCTTTTTGTTATTTTAATTTGTTCTCATTCCTTGACCTCAGGAACAGACGCATATAACGCACATCCTTATTATCTTGTCCTGCCTCCTTGCTGTTATGTACACTACATGTCGTACAATTAAAGTTTATGCTTGTGTTCATGAAATGATACAGTGTTTAGATATTTAATTTTTACAGTTGTGCAATAAAAAGCCATAAAGAATCAATGAACCTCTAGTTGAAGTTTCCATATAATTTATTGTATGCCAAATGGCTTCATCATCTGGTATGGTTTCACTTTTGGAAACAGATGGATGACTGCATGCTTTACCTCTCATCAAAGAAAAATCTAAACGATTGAAGGGTTTTCCCAGTTTGTTCCCTGTGTTAATATTCATAAAGAGCAATTAGGATCTGCTGATATTTTAAATCTATTTAAGTGTATGATGTGATTGTCCAGCAATGTTCTCACCTTTGTTCTGGTTGCTTCCATCTCTCTGCCAAATGTCACATTCTTGACAATGAAGCAGCGAAATGAAATTCATGCATCTTTAATGTGATTATTTACACCTGAGCATCCCCTCCTGTGACACATCAAAAAGTCCTCTGTGACAAAGGCCTTTATTCCCACACATTAATACCCCTAACATCTGAACATATGGCACTTAGGCTTAAAGTGCCAGCTTAATACAAGATTTATCGCAAAAATATAATTTCTTCTTCACACATAACCAGCTTGCTTCCCATATGAATAAGCTCTTCTTCAGTCATTGAAATTTCTAAGTTGAAAAAGGCCTAAATGATTAGACTCCCTGAGCCCAGCGATGAAAGGTCTGCACCTGTTTTAACACCTGTGTGATTTTCTCTTTTCAGAGTGGTATTTGGAAATTCTTTCATATTGATGCTGTCTGATAACAACTAATCACATGTACTTAGGCAGAATAATGCAAGTCAACAGATGGTAATGTGATGAGGCCACAGTAATTGCTGCAGTACTGATGCAGAATGACTTGAAAAGATGATGAAACATGTCTTTTATGTGACTTGAATCACTTAAATAGGAAAAATAAATAAATGAGTACTTTTTTAGCTTAAGAAAAAATTGTATGTAAAATTATTAGCTGAATATAATACTGTCATTAAGAGCATGAATGCATGGGGCTTGGAATTTATTGGTATGTGATTTATTTTTTATTTCTAATAACATTGATATTGCACATGTTGATATTGCGATAACGATAACCTTTTGATATGTTGTACAGCCCTGGTTATGAGAGACTTTATTTGTTCTAATCATGAGCTTTTCGGTCAGTTGAAGGAAATATGCATTATTAGAATAGAATAGAGATCTACTGATTGATCAGCCAGTGATCGGAATCAGACAGTTTTTATCTGATCAGGAACCAATAAATCCATGTGTTTTTACAGGTCAGTAAATGCAGTTTATGGACAGCACTGAGAATTCTTTATTTTAATTTACTTTATATATGTTTGGTTAGGGATGCACGATAACTGTTTTTTAAAACAGATACCGATACCGATAACTTTCAGCTCCTAAAGGCCGATATCAATAACCAATAACACACACATATACATAAGATCATTACATCAATACTATGAATAAAACCAAAAATAGTTTTGACTTTTTAAATTCAATTCAATTCAATTCAATTTTATTTATATAGCGTCTGTTACAATGACAATTGTCTCTAGGCGCTTTACAGAGACCCAGAGCATGACCCCCGAGCAAATATCATCAACTAAGATTATATAATCTTAAATGAACAGATATTTATTTTTTCCAAAGAAAAACTATTGGCAAGCCTCTAAAACATTTTTGTAAAGCTATCAAACAAACCTATTTGATATCTCACATTAACTTAAATAAGGTGCATTACTGACTGATATAAAAAAATAAAGGCTCCTTGAAACTGATTGAAATACATGCATCAAAATTACAAATGGAAAAAGATTAAGATTTACAAGGATTTTGGCTTGTGGTTCCATTTAAATTAATACCTTTAATTAAAGTAAATGAGGTTCAGTAGTTTTTATTTTTTATTTTTTAATCTCATGGAAGCTTTAGATGAGAGGAATGAGGGGAGGGGAGACTGCTGCTGGCTTGCGCACGTTAGCATTAGCTTCTGTTAGCTCACATTAGCACGATTTCAAAACTTTAACGAAAGTTCCACGCTGCCATGTTTGTTGTGATCAGTACGCTGTGCTGCAGGCTGCATTCACGATGTAACATAAATTCCCACGTTCCCTCGTTTGCTAGTCGTTCTTTCAGCCTTTTCTGTTTTTCTTTTTTTATGTGTAACATGTGGGAAAATACTGCGAATATCAGTTCAAGTCAGCAACTATCAAAATGATGACCGTAGTTAACGAGTTGATTTTCTGGCATGAGGGGGTATTCTTAATTCTTCCTTATTGAGTAATCGTTTTTCTGATTATGCCGACGTCACTTGAACATAACATTCACTGCCAGTCATTCAAGGCTCAGAGGGAGCGAGGCACTGCCGTGTTGACAAAAATATATATTATCGTGGCTAGTCGTCGTGATATCAGAGTTGTCGGGATGATGTCATAATTTCCTGTTATCGGCCCGTTAGTTATCGGCCCGATAGCTATCGTGCACCCCTATGTTTAGTGAGGGGTCATAAATGCATCAGGATAAAGTACTAAGAAGTTCTAGGATTTCTTTTTGGCTAGTAAAAGCCATTATAATGGTTCAGTAAGTCAGTAAGTTTTTGTCTGTGAGAACATGTATCCCATGACCCATGAAAGAAACACAACTGAAGTTTGTGGGTGGACAGACTTAAACCAATACGTAAAAGAGTATCAGCCTGCTGAGCATGCACAAGGCTATGAACCTGACAAAGGTTAAGAGGCAAAAAGTCAAGCAAGTAGAACACACAGCTTGCAGACTGTGTTAATGGTCACTTGTTGATGCACTTGGTTTATTGTAGTTACTTGAAGGAAAATGGGAAACTTTTGGAATTGCAAGTTAGACCTTCAATAAAATCTTTGTCACGGATGCATAATCTGCCCTTTACTTTGAAGTAACAGTAGCTCTTCTTATTTATTTGTTCTTTCAGCTGTCTGTTATGAATGTAAAAGCTGCTGTGTGGTTGTTCTCCAGCCACAACCTCCACCCAGCATCTGTGATGGGGCCTGAGGACACAATTAGACGTCCAATCCTGTGGCTTTCCAGATTGGAGGCCCTCATAAAGTCCACCCCACTGTAGTACTCTCAGCTTGTCAAACCTCTATGTGCTGCAGTTTGTTAATGTTCTCTGTAAATCTGTGCTTTAATGAAGCACTTCTTTCAAATATTGTGGAGTGTGCATGAAGAAATGCGTAGGTGTTGTGTACTGTAGCATTTACATATATGGGAAAGGAGACATCGCCAAGCACACATTATATTAACACTTAAACTTTTCTATTTTTTAGATGTATTTTTTTAGACTCACTAGAAGAGGTGCTCCTTTCCTTTTTTCCTGTAATTTTGCTAATCTCTCCTAAAGAGGCTTTGTTCCTCCTTGAGTGATTGTTAAACCCGGCCTTTTGAGGGATTGCTGTCTGTTGCATTAATTATATTATATATTAAGTGCATCCATCTTCCCTGTTTCACATTTGTTATGCCATTTATGAAGGGACAACAACTTATTATAGAATAACCTAAACCCTTCCCCACCTTTCCTGTGTTCATACTCCTGGAACTGTGGCTGATTGTAGTTCACAGAAGTCATTTTAGAGGATCTTTTGCAGCTCTCAACCTTCAGGTTAATGGCTTTTGCGTCACCTTTTAGACACCAGCTTAGGTGTCTAAAAGACAAGATCTGAATCTAAGATTATCCAATTTTTACCTCCACCAAGGAGGTTATGTTTTTGCCGGCATTTATCTGTCTGTCTGTCTGTGTACAAGATTAACTCAAAAAGTTATGGATGGATTTTGATGAAATTTTCAGGAGTTGTCAGAAATGTAAAAAGAAAGAGCTGATTTCATTTTGGCTGTGATCCGGAAGAAATTCTGGATTCTGGATCACTTTCAAATTTTCGATAACATTGCAGTCAATGGGGCCGAAAATTTTGTTTCTCAATATCTCTGTTAATTATTGCCCAAAACTCATGGAATTTGACTCAGGGATTGACAATGGGAACCTCTTTCAAATTTCAAAGGCTGATCCGGATCTGATCCGGATCTGATCCAGAACGCGGATTTTATCGCAATCTGTAAATTGCTATATGGGGGAACCGTTGTGCTTGGCGGAGGTCTGCGCTCTCCGAGTGCTTTTCTAGTTTTAGATGTATTCAAAGGGAAAACAAACCTTGTCTCATATTCAGATAAACTGGGTTATAATCTAAGGATTCATCACTTATTTCCCAGTCCAAATGCAGTTAATGCACAAGTCCAAGTCAACAGTGCTCACATCTGTCAAGTCTGTCAAGTCCATAAAATTAGAGCTTGTGTCACATTTGAGTCCAAGACTGGAGTCCTACAAGCCTGGTGTTAACAGACCTACATTATCCAGGTGAAAACAGTCGTCTGTTTGATGTTGTATTTGTCTAAAGACCGATGATGATATGGTTTTCATTATGTTTTCAGACGAAAAAGAAAAAAAGATTTTTCACAACTGTATCTCTGTATACAAATATTGTCAATATATACATTCCATAACTTCATCTTACACTAAAGCACGTCAGACTTTGTCTTCCTCAAAAGCATTTCCTTTCATGTTAGAGTTTTGCTTTTGTTTTTTTGTTTCTGTACTTGTCTCCTAAATGAGTCTGGATTTTTTTTTAACACTTCAGAAGGATGCACCATTAAGAATATATATTCATGTTGCCTCTTTCAAGTGGATGGATTAAAAAGGGAAAGAAACTACAACAATCTAATCTAGGCGGGAGGGTGAAGGATCACAAAAGAAAACATGTTGAAAATAAAGAAAAGGGAGAAAAGTGAAACAGTGAAGACAGAATAAATACAAACCAGGAGAATATCATTGTGAACTGGAACTGGATGCCATCAAGTCATTAAGATCTGTGTTGCACTGAGATGTCAGACTTACTGTATATTTACATAATGGAGTTTTCTTCCCCATCAGCTACTCACACATCAAACTGCCCTTGTACACCTTTTATCTGCCTCTCCTCTGATGCCCTGTAATTCTGCCTCCTCTTCCTTTTCCTGTCTTTCTCTCTGTTATCCTCCTTTTTCATCTCTCAGCCAGTTAATTGACGGTTATGCATTAATGAATGCAGATTGATCGGTGCCTGACATAATGCGTAACCTTTTGATCATGCTTTTTATATTTATGGATGGCAGTTATAAGGAGTGGTTGTGTGCGGGGAAGGTGGTAGACAGTTGCACACATGCACAACTATAATCGTGCATGTGTGTGGCTTGGTTTGATTTTCTGTGTGTGATGGCTACGGTTTGGTCCTTCCAGTGCCACTGTCACACCTATTAGTGCCATACATCACTAGCACACATTAAACACTGACTCCTCATGTGTTTTTTTGTCATATTTTTATATTTCAGTCCAGCTTAAGAGTCACTACATTTTCACTGAGGAAGTACTATAAATTGATTGAAAGCTTCTCTATATTTTCTAAGAAACAGACACTTTTTTTGTCTTGTCTTGGCTGACAAAAATCACCAAATCCCCTCAGCTCAGTCCAATAAAAGTCACATCATCATAGTTTTCTGCTTCCAGACTGAGACCTTTGTGTGGAAGCCAAAAGCCATTACTTTTTCTAAATGAAGGACAGACTTGAGACTGTTAAAGATTCCAGATCTGAATGGAGCCTCAGTAAACAAAAAAGGGGAACATGTTTAAATAATTCACTCAAAGAAATGTGTGTGTGAGATTTGTGTTCCACATGAATGGCTTGGCTGGATAAGTGTGTGTGCTTTTTTTGTGTCCGAGGGTAACAGGGTACGTAGCAACGCTAGCTTTTCTCCGTCTGCCTTCATCCATTTGGAAGCATCGCATGCATACTGGGCAAGAACATCTCTTCTCTCCCTTCATTCTCCTTCTTCACTGTATTCCTCCTCTGCCTTTTCTACCTGTTTTAGTGGTTACACCTGTTTTTTCATCTGCATTATCTTCATCTATCTGTTTGCTGGTTGTTCTTTTTTAAATGAGGACATTAGTGTGTGACTCGTTAATACTCAGCATTCCTCGAGATTTAAAACTAGGCAGATTGTAGAATTGTTTGTCACTTTGCTCTGACCTGTAACCTCGTGTGAGAGCTCAGAGACTGGTCTTCATTTTTGGGTAGTCATTGAAACTGTTGGAAGTGGCTGAATGTTTGCAGTCAATCGACGTATTCAATTGCAGCGGTGTTTGTTTTCTACTGGAACAATCCTGGCATTACATTAAATGGCACAACTTATGTTTTTCCTGACGTTCAAAGGTTCAAATTTGTCTTAAACTGTCAGATACTTAGTTTTCAGGCAGTATAGCCGTCACTTTAGGAGGTGCGTGGTTGATTGAGCAACCGATAAAAGTTGAAGAGCAGTCCTACTGGTAGGTTCCTGAGATTTTTTTGTTTTTTTCATCATTTTTAGCTTCTACAGATTGGCCCTCTAAACTCCAAGCACATTCAGCTGTCCCCATGTGGGGTCATTCCCCTCACCCCACCCCACCCCATCCCTAACAATTTCCTTTCTTGCAATGTGTTTACAAGTTACATGTAATGTTAGTTATCAGAAATGGATGAAAATCATTAGATATACTGCTTCAGAAGACAAAAAAAGACAAGGTGGAGGTCAGCGTGCTGACTACAGCACACTGTATATCTAACAGACCCAGAGTTTCTGAGTCATCATCAAAGTAAAATGACACTGTTGTGGTGCTTGATCAATATGAACGGGGATTAAATTGTCAGTAATCATCTCCTGTGAAACATTAGTTTTTTCTGCCA
This sequence comes from Hirundichthys speculiger, assembly GCA_018398805.1. NCBI lineage: Eukaryota > Metazoa > Chordata > Actinopteri > Beloniformes > Exocoetidae > Hirundichthys > Hirundichthys speculiger. The sequence continues at coordinate 870,136 of JAGFBZ010000639.1, forward strand.
TCAGTAGTATCATTACCTGGTAAAGACTCCAAGCAAGTTATTAGCTGTACATTGTTGTACATTGTCACAGTTGTACCTTGTATCTTATCTTCAGTCAAACTTGCAACTTTTTCACATGTTTCCTTTTTAACTGAATTCAGTATGTTAATATTTTTTTAATTTTGTACGCATCCTTACTAGGTTTAGTAAGATTCCTTAGTAAGGCTTTAATGACACCTGTGTGAAGAATCAGCACAGCCACCTGTTTGTTTGAAAGTGACCCACTGCAACATCTGGACCTTGATGGACAGATTTACAAGTCCTTAATGGTATGTTATTTGCGTTTTATTTTATTTCGAATAACTTTGTCAGGATTAAAACAGTACAGGCCAGCTGTCATCTGGTGGCAGAAAATCAGGACTCATTTCACAAGCTATCATTCGTAAAAGCATAGTAGGAGAGTTCTCCATCACTGCCAGAGCCGCCATCCTTGCACACGGCCATTACAACACAACCCCATCCATTTATAGCAGTCATAATAAGATAAGAGCATCTATAAGTTATTGGTAAAGGCTATTAAGAAATATTACTTAGTAAAAATGAATAAGACAGAAATCCCTGTAATTCTAAAAGGATAGCTCTGTTTTGTTTTATGTTGCGTTCTCTTGCCTTTTTTCCCAATTTAACTTCACTAATTCAGATTTAAACAGTTCTACGCATGCATGGTGTGAGAAATCTTTTAATTCTTTAAAAAAATTATATGTTGCGTGTAGAAAAAAGACATGCATGTTTATTGTTGTGGAAATGTTGTTCATGTTTAGTGTCGAAATCCTACCTTCTTTAGGGTTGGAGTGAGTTTTCTGTCTGTCGAGTCCACAATGAGTTTTTTTTCTTTTCTCTCAATGTGAAAGAAATGCTGTCCAGGTCAGACAGCTAACATAATAAACAAAGAAATGTTACATAGAAAGCTCCTGCACCTTGTTTCTCTCAAATGATGACTGTAATACAGCAGGGGACGACACCAACAGTTTTTTTTAGTAATGATTGCAGATGCAGTCTTTACAAACTGATGGCATAGAATTAATTAATAACTCTCTCCTCAAAAAAAAAAAAAAGCATCAGGCCTCTAAAAAGACCATTTAGATTGTATGTGACATAAACAAAGCCACTGGACTGTTGGTTTGTCTTTCTTTCGTGAACACTGTGTGCTTTGGAGCTGTGCCGTCACAGGCAGCTTTTAAGGACGTGCTTTGTACCTTTTTATTCCTTCCTAACTTTTAAATACATTGGCGTCACTCATACAGCAATTAGTGTGCGTCACTGACTGCTTCTCTGTGAATAACGATAAATATTTCCTCTTTCATCATACTTAATTTTAAAGTCTTTACCAATGAATTCCCTTTATTAGACATTTCATAGTTTATACAGCCTTTACAAAAGTTATAAAGGAGTTGCATCCAGTAAGTAGGATTAAAAAGATGATTAAATGTTTGTACAGTGAATATGAACATATTCCCTGTATACAATATCGACATTGGAGAATTTTTGTTAACTACATTTTTAACATTCTGTATAGTCTCTCTTGCTGTGACCTGCGCTGTGTTTCCAGGCAGACTATTAAAGGAAAATAATTTAAGTATAGTCTGAGTGTTTTCATCAGATTCACAGGTGAGCTGCTAAGAGCAACACACACACACACACATTTGATCACATCCAGTCTGAGTCGCCAAGTTCAGTTTGTTGTTAAGAGGAGTGCTGGGCCAAGAGAGCTCTTGACTTTGACAGGCTCTCCATCTCCTGCCCACACACACACATACACACACACACACACTCCTCTGACCATCAGACAGAATGAGGTGGATAAGTATATAATTATGGGATGTTTATGACTGTGTTCCATCAATTACGGACTGTTTTACAATTACTTGTTTCCGGGGCGTACAGAATTATTTTGACATATTTAGAGCTCACGTGTGGACTGTAGGATTTATATCTGCCTTAAAAACCCAGAATTATCTGGCCTTTAAATGTCTGTGAGGAGAACATACTTTTCTGTAAACTCAAATGATGAACTAAATCATATAAATGTTCCCGATGAAGAATCGTGCCAGTCCAGTCTGGTGCACATCCACCCATTTTCCTTTCCATCTTAGACTGGCATCTATGGAGTCATAGATGAGACACAGAAAAAAGAAATCTTCAAAAGACTATGAAGACAAATATGGAAATATAAATACAAAAGTACAAACACAAAACAATAAATACATGGAAATATAAATAAATGTGGAACAATAATAAGTTCAAAAATAAAACGTTTGCACTTATTTCCTAAAAGACCCTAGGCAAGTCAAGAATTAAAATAATGATGGTATTTATTTTTTGTTTTTCATGTAGCTTTAACGCTGAGCCACTTGGGTTTTGGTTTGAGTGGACCACATCTTCTTTATGAACTTGTATGAGGAGACTTCAGAACTATTTGTTAATGTCACCTTAACTTACCACCAAAATCTGTTTCTGAACACATTTAAGAGAATAATTCAGCACCATAGTTCACAAATCTTCGTACATATTATGTGCAGTGGATATTAAAAGTGTACAAATGCTCATGAAAATGCAGTTTTTGTAATATAACAAAAATAACAAAAACTCAAGTGTCAGACTCGTTTGTTTATTGTGTTATTATTTTTTGACTTCACAGAGTACTACCAATATTCTGTGAATAAGTCTTTATTCACTTTACGCATAGAGAAATTTATCCCACTCTTTTCAAAAAAGTTAAAGTCCTCTCAAATTGCATGGGGAACCACTGTGTTTGGCTTTTTTTTTTTTTTTTAGGTCATTCCACAGGTTTGTGATGTGATAAAGTTCTAGGCTCTGACTGGAAGATTCAATTTTTCTTTGTTTAAATATCATGTCTTGTGTGTGGATTTTCCTCAGAATAATGATTTAATTGAGTTAATGTCAGAATATTTTTGTCCATGCTAATGCACTGACTGTCTCCCTCAGAAAGAGATGGTTCTTTGTCAACTTTTACTCTTTTTACCATGTTTAAATTACCTGAAATGTGAGCTAGAAAGCAAATCTAAACTGGTTTTAGGTTCCATACAATGAGGAAATAAAGTACATGACTGTTTTTTTTTCCCTTCTTTCATTGGGATCGGTGAGTCTGTAATCCAATTTGATTTATAAAGTGTAATCCTGCATAAACAGACATTTTGCCAGCATTCAGTTTATTTTACTGTATCACCACATTTTTACCAGAAGTAGCACCAAACAGTGTTTTCCTTTAAGTGAAGCATCAGAGGGGAAATCAATTCTCAGCCGTGCTTGTATTTCTGCTGTTGCTCAAAAGAGAAGTGATGAAAGCTGTCGTCTTGTGTGTGTGTTCGGGGTGGCGGCGGTTCGGGGATGGGAGGGGACACATCACTGACAGCTACTTCTCCCTGTAAGATGTTATTCCCTATAGAAATATTTGTTGAGTCAGACACATTGTGAGTCTTTTGTTGTAGAGTGTGTCAGTGCCTCTATAAGTCTTTGTTAAATCGTCTACAAGTGGAGAAAAGAAAAGAAATTCACTCTTGACAAATCTATTGATAATGTGCTGACTGCAAGTGAAATACTTTGTTGTGCAACTGTAACCTACTACACACCTGAATCTAATTCTTAATTCAAATACTGAAGTCTGAAATTTTGTTTAAAATCTCGTTGAAAGTATCTTTATAGTTGCAATAATGGACAGTGTGCCTCATCTGATAAATAATTAGAATAATTAGAATTTCTTGTGTCTTTATTGAACAAAACTATCAACAACTTTGTTAGTTTTAGATCAGACCTGTGCAACTTTCTGGAGGAACTTTTGACCATTCCTCTTAACAGAACTGCTTCAGCTCAGACACATTTGTAGGATGTCTGGTGTGAACAGCTCTCTTGAGGTCAATGACAAATATATCAGAGAATCCATCAAGAAGAAGTTTCAGCTTGTGGCATTGCTGCAGGTGGAAACTGTTGCAGCTGCATTGCCACAAGTGTTTCACAACCTCAGTGATCTTGGTGGAGACAGTGGCAGCAGGCTCTTTGACCATGACCAGAACAGGCTGAGAAGATGCAGAGGTCTTGGTGATGAGGTCAAAGGACTGTGTAGGTGTTGGGGCATTATCTGCTTGCCATGGGGATCGTTGGTCCTAGGGGGTTACTTTTCCTTTACAATCAGACTGGAGGGCCACAATGACAATACTGTTAGTGACAGTGGTTCTAGACAAGTTGACACAGGACCTCCAACGAGTCAACAGGTCCACACCGATGATGCACAGGCTCCAGATGTTATGTTGGCAAGCCGGAACTCATGTGCCACTTCCTGGTCTTCAACTCAAACTCCTTCCCCCTCATACTGGCCTTCTATCTCATCACCACATCTTGGGTTGGTGTCCATCTAGTTGCCAGTGTGCCTGGGGTGCTCGGGAGGCTATCAGGCCACACCCAGGAGACAACAGATCCCGTGTCAGTTACGGACCCACAGAGCTGCCCCTCAAGTTGCTGCACTGAAGGTGCAGTGCTTAGTGTAGGCCAAACAGTGTGGGGGCGGTCCCCTCACTACTACTCCAGCTTTGTTTCTCTCTCTGGCTGGGTGGCTCTAGCTTTTGCTATTGGTACTTGGCAATTGGGGGTGATGTGTCCTGGCCCGTCGCATCTCTAACAGTGATTGGTTCATCGGGTTGGACCTCACCTGGATATTGAGGAATATTGGAATGGACCTGTCAATCAACTCCTTCTTCCTCTCCCTCATAATCAACCATCCTGACTTGTTGTTGAGTCATTGGATTCTTCAGATTAGAGGACCACATGGAGAGTGCTGCCTCAGCCCTTTCAGCTTCATGAAGAGTCCTACTGAGGAATTGTGATGTGAGGTGTCCGTGCTTGCTCAGCAGCTCAGGCATGAGCCCCCACAGGAAAGAACAGAGGGCTAGCTCCTCCTGAGCAGCAAGGCCGAGCGATGGATAGCCATGGAAAGCGTGAAGCTGCACACCTGCTGCGAAGACACCAAAGCGGTCCCCTTCTTGGTGGCAGCAGCTGGCTAGTGTTTTCCTTCTCTGGTCGACATAGGGTTGATGTCTTAACTGTCTTTACAGCGCTCTAGCCAGGTCAAGGAGGACCAATAGAGTCTTCCCCTCCAACGCCAGGTGGGTGGAAGCTTCTTCATCACTCCAACTGCTGTCCCATGCTACTAACTGAACTTGTGAAGGGAACGGTTCAAGCTATGTCCTCCTGTTGTACTTCAACAGCTTGGTTGGTGTCTTGTGGCAGCAGCAGGAGGTGCCAGGCTTGGCACAGCAACCCATGGTGGTGTCTTATCAGCAGAGGTGGTTGTAATGGGTAGTTGTGGCTTACATTGTGTAGCAGGCAGCAGTTGCTGGGGGATTATTAGTTGTTACTAATCAAAGCAGAGAAATATCTGAGTGGAACAGTCTATGCCATGCTTTCCAGCTCCTGTCACATCTCCTGTATGAGTTTCTCTAATTGTTGGATCGCTCACCCCCCCCCTTCTTTTTAGATATTTATCCCACTTCTGAGACTAATTCTGTGACAAACTCGAGGGCAGGAATACTCATGAAACGGAAACTCAAGACTTCCTGATAAATACTGCCACCCAAAACACCTCTTGGCGGCAGGAATTGCACTATTATTAGCATTTGCTAAACTTGTAGCACAAACAGCTAATGGAAGCCATTATTCTGAACACAACCCTCAGTAACAGTGGGATATCAAAGACAAAACTCAAAAACATCCTAAACATGAACAAACTGAAAATCTAATTGCCCACCGTAAAAAGCAACAAAGCGAGAAGTAAATCATCTTAGCATACACACTGAACTCAGCCACAGCGACCAGTAACGACAGCACTTAGCTTTCTCTGCCAATAGACAGTCTACCTTTGAACGAATGGATGTCTAAGAACTTTGAAATGACTTTATATTCTTCTTCAGACTCTTCTTTTTGTAAGGCTCACATCAGCAGATGCTTTTTATGAGCTATAAACTTAAAATGTTTGTCTTTTATTAAAATAGTTCTAAACCATGACTCCAAACTCATTTAATCCATTGTGTTTCCAGGTGTGCGACCAACTGACTCCAATTATTATTTTTTTAAATAATTGGTCTATGGGCTCACTTTTTTTTTTAGAATACTCAGATTACATTTAATGGAGAAAACCAGTTTTCAATCTGTAAATTTTATTAACTGTCTGTGCTTTTCCTGATCCAGGTGAGCCTAATGCACAACGGCTGGCCAGTGATTTCAGCATTCGCTGGTGACCAGGATGTGACACGTGAAGCTGCCAGCAATGGTGTTCTGATCCAGATGGAGAAGGGGGACCGAGCCTACCTCAAACTGGAGAGAGGAAACCTCATGGGGGGGTGGAAATATTCCACTTTCTCTGGCTTCCTGGTGTTCCCAATGTAGAGAGAAGGAAAAAGAGGAGGAGGAGAGGGAGGGGTTGGCAACGAAGGAGGAAGCACTGGTGGAAAATGGAGAGTGTATAATAAACATGTGCAGAAGACAGTGGGGAATAGAGAAAAAGGACACAAATGAGATGGTGGAAGATGAAAGAAGATGGAGATGTGACATCAGTATTGTGCTTTGGATGCTGCAGAGGGAGGAAGAATGAGAAGAGAAGATAGAGATATAAGAGCATGTTGCACAACAATTGTACAAGGGTAAACTAAGAGAAATTATGAAGCCAGTACATTCAAGAGTATGGCCAGCTTCTTTACTTCCCTGCCTCCTTTCATCCATCCCTTCATGCATCCTGTTCCTCCCTTTATTTTCTCTGTGGTTTGACTGCAGCTTTGAACAGTGAAAACTTTTTTTTAAATCTCTGCTGAAAGACACAATTGATAATTTGTATGTTCTAGTGTTCTAAAGCCTGACTATCCTGACCCCCTCCTGATCCTCATCCATCCATCCAGTTTTTCATTCACCAACATAAGCTCTGAAGAATGTTTCTCATTTCAGAATCCGTCCATTTGCATCCCCCTGTTTTCTGTGGTCATGTTGGTAAAAAAAATTTTTTCATTTTGTGTGACTTAATTGAACAGACTTTGGATTTGCTTCTGCCCAAAAGCCAAACTACAATTTTGATAGAGAAAATACTAAACTCTGATCACAAAGCCAGGGGCTGAGGACTTCCCTGTAAATCTATGTTCTATATTTGTCAGGATAATTCTGGTCATTTTATGACATCATTGAAGTTTGGTCCTGAAATGCACAGCTGTACCTATCCATTTAGCCATCTGCTCAATCTTGCATATAGCTCTGGATATCTCAGAATCCAACTGTATAATTATTGTTCTCATGGTATGTGTTTAAAGTAGGGGAAAAATAATAATCCTGGTTAAATTCTAAAAAAATATGACTCAATTTGAAGGCAACCCTGTGTTTATTTAAACTTCGGCACAACCATTTTTTAAGAGATATTAATGTCAAAAAACAAAACTACATTCAGATAAAAATAAAAACACAAATGTTCAAACAAATCTGCAATTTTCGTGGAATATATATAAATATGGTACATTTTTCAAATAATGCAAACAGCAGTTGCATACATGTAAAAGACAGCAGACACTCTTTCAATTTTTATAAGTTATGTGTCAGGACATTAAATAAAAAAATTAATTCGGTTATTACTAGGTTTTTAAAATAAGTTAAATAAAAGCTCAGATGAACAACAAATATTGCACTACACCATTGTTTATTTAACAGAAAACTGAGTCAGAATACAGAAGCAGTTTGTGAAAAAGACAGATTCCTATAATTTAGTCGCTGGCATAACTGTCTTTAGCTGCAATAACCTGAAGTTTAAAAAAAAAAGTAAAAATTAATGCTATCAGTCTCTCGCATTGTTGTGGAAGAGATTTAGCCTATTATTCTTCTTTACTTCAGCTTGTTGAAGTTTGTGGTTATTTGTTTATGCACAGCTCTCTTAAGATTGACTTGTAGAGTTTAAATTGATGTCTGGACTTCGACTGGATTGACTGCAACACCTTGACCCTTTTCTTTTTCAGTAATTCTGTTGCAGATTTGTTGGTTTTCTTGGATCATTTTCCTGTTGTATCACCGAGTTTCAGCCAAGCTTTTGCTTCCAGGCAGATGGCCTCTTGGTATGAAGGGTTTGTACTGATGTGCTGTGTTTGGGTTCCACCAAACATGGTGGTGGGTATTATGGCCACTCACCTCTGCTGTGATCTCATCTGTCCATAGACATTGTACCAGAAGTCTTGTGGTCTGTTCCCATCCAAGTTAGAAAACCTACGCCATGCCTGCCATGTTTTCGGTGAGAAGACGACCTGCAAACTTTTTATACTTGTTAACTCTTTTTTCTTAACAGTTAACATGCTAACTGATGCCTGAAGAGTCTGAGATATAGCTCTCAGGTTTGTTTAATATCCCATGTGCGGTTTTGAACCATTTATACTACATCTTGTGGCAAGATCATATTTTTTTAATGCCCTGACACAAATAAAAAAAAATGCCATGAAATGACAACTTCCCTCCGAAAACCTCACCCTGCCATAACTGTTGGGTTCAACCAGCCAGAGCACCTGCTGACATTCAAAAGTGTTTCTGGGTTTTAATAGTTTTCCAGTAAAAACTTCACCATAAAATACTTTTACAAATATTTACAAAATGATAATGTTGTTCTTGGAATAGGTATTTTTGAGAGACAAATATTAAAACATTTTAATGGCAAATTTGATTTCACAAAAGAATAAACGCACTGCTGAGATAAATAAAAATAAAATTAAATTCTTGGGAGGATGAAACCAAAAGTCTTTTTTTTTTTTTTTTTTTTTTTTTACATTTCCACTGAGCTTGAAAAATTTAGAGGTATTAACTGTGCGCTTCTCATAACAGGAATTTATCCATGTATTCAGCACTTTTCTGTGATTGTCCTGTAACCAAACATTTGCAACTGGTGCTTCTCATATAATTATATGAAAAGTATTGCTTTTATCATCTGTCACGCCACTGACATGTCACTCCACTTTGTCCAGTCGTAAGTCCTAAACCCATTCATCCCTCTTTTTTCACTCTTCCAGCCTCTGCTATGTTTTTTTTTAAGACCTTGAATACCTTCTCCTCCAGGATAATTTTTCTCTCTCCAGCAAAACTGTATACTCAAGAGTGCAGGTATTTCTTTTTCTAGATTTGTGTTTTTGTATTCATGTTATTCTGCTGTCCCTTCACTGATATTGTGCTCCTCCTCTGTTCTCCAACGATCATCCATCTCCCTCTCTCCCCCTCCTCGTGTCTGTACTTTATCTGCTGCAGTACTTTTTGCTTCCAATCTCCAGATCCTTACTTGCTTTTCTTCATGTTGGACTGTGGAAGCCTGCCATCATGAACTTCATATATGGACTATCTATGTACGCAAATGGATATGGAATGGATATGAGTATATAAAAATCTAAGCCACTGTTTCTATTCTCCTGATATTATGATGATAATAATGGTAATACTAGTACTGACAGCTGAATCTCATTGATGACTATGATATCTGTATTTCTGTACTTAAGTGTTTATAAAAGAGAAAAATAATCTACAAGAAACCTACTAGTAATTGTGTGGAAATCTGAGGCTGCCATTCTGCTCTTCTGGTTTATAAAAACATGCTTCTTGTTTTTTTTTTTTTTTGGGTCAAACCAATTGTGGCTAAAAAAGCTGAGACTACTACTTATATAAAACAATTACTATTATTATTATTAATATTATTATTATTATTATTATTATTATTATTATTATTAATATTATTATTAATAATAATGTAAAAATATGGGAATATGTAGACTATGACAGTATCTTTGAATTATTGATCAAATTGATTTATCTACTGTTTTTTATTTATTTGCTTTAAATAAATCAATAAAATTAAATGTTACTTTTATTTTTCTTAAACCTAACAGACATCTGGCCTGGACGTTTATTTTGTTGAAGCTGGCTTAACTTCTGAAAAACAGCAAAAACTCACACAGAGCTCCAGGTGCGGCGTGTGTGAGGGAGGGTGGTGTGTGTGTGGTGTGTGTGTGTGTGTGTGTGTGTGTGTGGGAGAGTCTTGTGAATTGTATCTATAAATCCAGTCAATTTAGTTCCTTTCTTCTGTAGTACTTGTTCTCTTTTCTCTTTCCCCTGGCCCCTGTAAACTTTGTCTCACTCTCTCTTTTCATTCATTGAGTATTTTTTTCTTTTATTCAGATGCTCCCTCATCCCCACGCTCTGCCTCCCTCCCTATCTCTCCTTCTCCACGCTGTCGGATTTTAAGGTTTCGTGGATCATTTCTCTCCAGATTTTAATGAGCTCCAGGGGGAAAATTAAAGCTGGAATAACAAGCAAACACAAACATTATCTCCCCTCCTTCTTCCTGCTCTTCTTTTTTTCCACCTCATTTCACATTTTTATTCTCCATGTCTTGTTTTCCCGCCGCTTGATTCGTTTTCTTGTGCTTCCTCTTTTACACTTTTCCTCTCCTCTCCCTCTGTTCGCGGTTTATGAGTTTGCCATCCTGTCCTTTTTGGACCCCTCCACTTGGCATTTCCTTTCTCCTATATCTCTACCTTTTTGAGATTTTTTTTTTTCTCTCAAACTTCACATTCCCTTTTTAATTGCCAAATTTCATTCTGGCAATCATTTCGACTCTTAATTACTTTGGAAAAGGTGGAGTTTTGTTATTCCAGGAGAGGCCATGAAAATTCTCTCTTATTTTGTGCTTCATACCGTCTGTCAGTGTTTGGAAAAAGGCAATAAGTCTTCCAAAAACAACATCAACAACAAAAAAAAGTATTTGCAGAAATGCCGTTGAAGATTCACTGTTTGGTTGACCTTTTTATATTTATGATTTTCTTATTTGTCATACTCAAACTACTTGGTAGAGAAGGACATCTAACAATGAACGAAGTTAGAAAGTCAGACTTTGTTCTAAAATAGCCATATGTTCATTTTATTCTTAACTAACCAGTCCATCACATTTCCATCCTGCTGTGATGTGCTGCACTGTTTCAGGGTTATCATTGCATAGTCTGCATCTGGGGTCCTGTCTGGTGTGGTAGACCCTGCCTTTATAGATCTTGTGTTTGTCATGTCAGCCACGTCTTCAATTTGTTTGTGGTACATGCCATACACAGGTTTATCTGTCCTTGATAACCCCTTGGGTTCCTCCTCCATGTTGGATTTAATTACTAGGTGGCAAACTTACTGGATAGCTCAGTGGGTTAAGCTACTGCTTTTGGTACAGGAGATTAGGGGTTCAAACCCCAATCAAGGCACTTGTGATGTTGAGGTGGACGCTTGGGCAAGATCCATTACAGTAATCCCCCACACCTTGCGGCCAATGGGGGCTGTGACCCCACCCCGAATGGTGAAAACCACAACGTGGATGTCAGTGTATATGAACATACAGTATACATGTACGTGCGTATGCTAAATCTACGGAAGGTACACTCACTTTGACGATCTCTCCTCTGTGCGTAGCTGACGAGAGTAAGAGATGGGAGATGCGGGGACGCGTGTCAGCCAATCAGCGTACAGATAACCGACGGTACAGTAATGCCCGTCATAGCAGCCAATCACAGGTCTCGATATTCATTTTCACTTTTTTTTTTTCTATGAATATTTTTGAAACTTCTGCAATGTGCTGAGACCGCGAAGTATGGGGGATTACTGTTTACGCCTACACCTCAGAATGAGTGACACTAACACATACAGAGTCACTCTGGCTGGCTGGATGTTTCCTGGGTTAACAAGGCATCAAGCTTTGAGGAACCAGCGCACCCTGATTAGAAATTGGCTATTCTAATGACACACTTATAGAGCAGATAACATGTACATCTATGTACGTTTGTTTTTGGTTGTAACCAAATTAGTCATGGGATAACTGAAGAAACTGTCTTCCATAGCTCTCTCAAGGGACTTGAACAGAAGGCTCCAACTAAAAAAAAAAGCCTTTTGACATTCTATGCCAAACCCTAAACCTCCAAACAGATCTCACAAAATGTATGAAATCAGTATGACTGCCTCCAGCACATTAAGATGTGGTGGCATGTATACTTGCTCTGTGAAGTGCCAACTGAAAGTCAATTTGCATCTCCGACATCATCTGAAAGAATTCCTCAAAAAATTATAATGAATCACAAAGTTTGCTGTTTTCAAGATTCAAGAAACTTTATTAGACATTGAGCCAGCGTCCCGGCAAAACGAAATAACATTCCAATACATCGTCCAAGAAAAACATACACGAAACAGACAAACAAAGACTGTAAGTCACAAGGGGTGTGTCTGTGATGAGCATGACATGATGAACCTTGGAAGAGGTTCCAGGTTTATGCGAGAAAAAGATCAGCACTGATGGTGTAATAGGTGGAGATCTGGTCTACGTCTACTGAAATAACTGAAGGAGACTACTTTCACAGAAAGGAACAGGTCTGCAAAGCCCCAGAAGAATGTGAGTTATACCCCATTGCACACCCATTACCCTGTGGTTACTTGGGTAGCCCCTATAAAACATTGGCAGTATATCTTATGTGCTCTATGCATCACAAGTCGTTTCCTTCAATCCTAAATGCTCTGATAGTATTTTTTGATTGTGTGCATATGTTGTGAGGATGTTCTCAATAGAGATTTCTGCAGTAAATCAGTCCTTGACTGTGGTGCAAGATTATTGTTACTAGCACTTTTCACCAAGCTCATCACATCCCACAATAGTGAGGCCACCTGAGGGGTGTACTACGAAGCAAGTTCGACACAGCCAGGCTTTCTTTGGGTGAGCTGGCTTAACAAACCTGAAACTCACGATCAGAGATAACCGGTACCACGACGGTGGTTATCAACTATCTTTGTTAACCGCGGCTTTCTGCTTTCTGCTCTGTGCGCGTTCACATAAAAGGGGGCGTTTGACGCGTCATTTGACGCCTCTTCCGGATAAAATGGATAGATGGCGGTCCGTATATTTCAGTCAGGAGGAGCAGGTTTTAATAATGCAGGTCTATGAGGATATCAAAGAAATCTTTACGGCCAAAAGCAATACTGTAGGTGCGAATAAAGCCAGAGAGGAGTGCTGGCAAAAAATTGCAGATCGTGTAAATTCGTAATGTGACAGTGTGCGGTCCTGTCACTGACCTCCGATTGATGACGTGTCCTGGCTGCATGGGCTAAGGGAATATCCCTTTGGCTGACTGGCAATTATGCGTGACTTTCACCCGGGAGTCTGGGTATCAAACCCTGCCCGGGCCCTCTGTAGTGTCCTCTTGCCACAGTAAATTATATTTATTTCACCACTTAATGCACCTTAATTAATCTCCCTCCCTCTTTTAGAGTGCTTAAACTTTAAACTTAATGCAGCAGATTTAAACATTATGTAGGTTTGACTGTCCCATTATGAATGATAAATGAAAATCACTTTAGTTTTTTGCTAAATCTATGTGAAATTAATTTAAGATTTAATATTATCTGTGATACCAATATACGTTCACCGGCCACTTTAATAGGTACCCTATCACCATGGGGAATCTATGAATTATATTACAACATTTCACATGAAATTCCACGTCACACTGATTATCAATATAATGGACTATTAATTTATGTTACCTGCGATTTTGTAAAACGCTTCTTTTATTTGAAGCGTGGGCAGATGGCCAAGGAATACTACAAACATATTCAGCAGTTTAGTAAGAGCAAGTACAGTATTCCAGTATTCTGGCTCAGATTTTCTGCATCACCAACTGAATGCATGTAGGTTCCTGCGGCAAAGAAACGCAAAGAAACGCACACCGTTTGCGCTACTGTGAGCGCACGGCTGCGTTTGGTGGCGCTGCCAATATATGGCTCTAGTAGATTACAAATGTAACGTATTCCCTCAGCTGGAAATCTCTAGCGTTCATAGAGAATATGGTCATGGGAAGCCAGCGGATCAGTCCGGTCTCTGAATACTCTCCCTCCATTGCACAATCCTGGCGCTCAGGTCAACGGGATTGGGTGAAAGTGAAAGGGCGGCGCTTTTTATAACCGATTTGAGCCTAAACTCTGCACATAACCTGCTCCGGACCAGGTTAAGTTTGAAGAGTAAGTTACCATGGTGATCTAGCCAGGTTGAAAGAGAGCCACCTTCGTGGTACCGGAAATCCTGGCTTTAGACTCAACATACCTCGCTAACCCTCTAATCTCGCTTCGTAGTACACCCCTCAGGATCAACTTGAATTGTTGTCAGGTCAGAGAGGCAGCATAGGTGGTGTTGACAGAGGAGGCAAAAGCTGGACTACTAGCCCAATAGAGGAAACGACTATGTATACTTTGAGAAATTCATAGCAGAGCATATTAAAGCCTCTCAGCTTTAATCTTCATCACTTTGCATATTGACCAAAACAATTAACTGAAGACACCATCAACACAGTCCCCCCCACACTGCACTGTTCCTCCTGGAGAAGCCAGAGAGCTATCCCACCAAGCAAAGTTACGTTGGAAAGACAACTTTTTAAGCCGTCTAAACCACGTTTTGATTTGTTTGAAAAGAGAAAGGTGAAAAGCTGTCACTTCAGAAACATTGAAAGACGTCTACATGAAGACGTCCATCAACATCTAAATTTAGTTAAAAAGTGAAAGGTAATAAAAGCTACACAAAGGGACAAAATCTGTCATTTTTAAGATGTTACAGTTGAAGCCAGAGGTTTACATTCACTGTACTTTAAAACACGTTTCATTTTTTGTCTCACTATCTGAAGTCAAATCAGACTAAACCTCTCCTGTTTCAGGTCAGTCACGATTACCAAAATTATTTAATTTTGCTAAATGCCACAATAATGAGAGAGAGGATTTCTTGGAGAATTTTATATTATTTTCTTCAAGGTCAAAAGTTTACATACACAAAAAGAACTAAGTCTTTAAACAACATAGGGAAGCCCAGATGATGAGGTCATGGCTTTGGAAGCTCCTGATAGGTTAAATAACAACATGTGAGTTAATGACGGCACACCTGGGGATGTAATTAAGGCCACACCTCAAACACTCTGCTTCCTTCTTTGAAATCATGGGAAAGTGGAAAAGGAAAGGGAAATTGGCCAGGAAGCTAAAACTTGGGCACAAATGGGTCTTCCAAATGGACAATGACTCTAAGAAAACTGCCAAAATGGTTAAAAAGTGGCTTGAGGATAACAAAGTCAATGTCTTGGAGTGGTCATCAAAAATCCCTGATCTGAATCCCACTGGAAATTTGTGGGCAGATCTGAAAAGGGTGTGAGCAAGGACACCGACAAACCTGACTCAGTTCCACCAGTTCTGTCAGGAGGAATGGACCAGAATTCCAGCACTTTCAGAAAGCTTGTGGACGGTTCCACAATATGTTTGACCCAAGTCATGCAGTTTAAAGGAAATGCTATTCGATACTAAGGAAATGTATGTAAACTTTTGACCTTGAAAAAAAAGATAAACTTCTCTCTCTCATTATTGTGGTATTTAACAAAATGAAATAATTTAGGTAATCCTGACTGACCTCAAACAGGAGAGGTTTAGTCTGACTTTAGTTTGACTTCAGACAGTAAGACAACAAAATGAAGTGTTTTTGCACACTGTAAACTTCTGGCTTCAACTGTAACATCTTAAAAATTACAGCTTTTATCCCTTTATGTAGCTTTTTTTTTACCTTTCAACCAAATTAGATGTCAATGGACGTCTTCATGTAGACATCTTTTCAACATATTTATGTGGATGTGTTTTCAACGACTTGGAAATGACGGCTTTTCACCTTTCACTTTTCAACCAAATTTAGATGTCGATGGACGTCTTTGTTTAGACGTCTTTTCAATGTCTCTGAAGTGGCGGCTTTTCAACTTCCACTTTTCAACCAAATCAAGACGTTTAGACGCCTGACCAAGTCGTCTTTTCAACTTAACTTTGCTTGGTGGGCAGAGGCAGGACAGAGAGCAGTAGCAGGGCAAATAGGGAGGGAGAGGTGAAGAAAAGCATCCGCCTTTGCCGAGAGCCTGAAGACAGAACTTCTTATTACTTCTGTGTTATTTTAGGACATTCTTAATTCCAATTTCATTTAACTTCACCTTTACCTTTGATTGCAGTCTGTGCTTGGTTAGGTTTAGGCACCAAAGGGTCATGATGATGCGCTAAAATGTGATAGTGGAGATCAGAACAGGCACATTAATTCCTCAGTCTGGCTTTACAGCATACAAAATGTAAATATTGCAATTAATGTTATTCACAATCTAAGGTGAATCTTGCTTTGGGAATAACAATAGGTACTAACTTTACATGGACTAAAATAATATTTTTAAATATCTTACATCTGTCACCCGCAACACTTATTGTAATGGTTTAATTTTAAACAGTTCCTATGATTGCAGTGTGCAAAGTGGACATGCTTTGTTTCCTCTACATATCTTAGACATGGGAAAAAAGAAAAAAAAGAATATGAAAAAAAAAAAAAATAATAATAATGAATAATAATATAATATATATATATATATATATATATATATATATATATATATATATATATATATATATATATATATATATACCGTTTAACCATGGTTAACCGTTTAACCATTAACCGATAACAGTAACTCTAACCGATTAATACTAATGGTCAATTTTGTATTTGAGCTACGTAATTCAATCAACTTATGGGGGCGTGTCGACAGGTGCAACACATGCCATCACAGCCCACTTTACAGAGAAGAGGAAACGAGCAAAAAGGAGTTCTGTGTGGGACAATTTAACCGGAAAGGGGAGGAGGTCATTTGCAAATTACGCCGTACAGCACTGAAATACTCCAGCAGTACGAGTACAATGCAGTACCACTTACGAAACAAGCATCCAGCATCAGACGATGGAGGACCATCGCAGCAAACTTTGCCCTATATGATGGCCGGGAGAAAGTGTGACGCGTGGTGGTCTGAGAAGATAACGGAAAAAAATCTGTTCAGTGGTGGCAAAAGACATTTTGCCCATCAGCGCGGTCAGTGGTGAAGGGTTCCAGGAGCTAATGGGCTATATCGAGCCTAATTACCAAATTCCATCAAGACCGACCATTACCCGACGATTAGAGGCCCCTTTTCAGGAGAGGAAAAAGGAACTGAAAACACGACTTGCGAGTACTAAGTTCGTGGCTATTACATTACCGCGCTCACAACAGAGAGCTACGTGACAATTACATGTCGCTATATCGATGAGTACTTGAAGGCTAATTCTGCCGTCCTGTTAACGCAGAGCATGCGAGGTAGACACACAGATGATAACCTCACAGCTAAACTGGTTGATGCAGTGGAGACGTGGGGACTTGGTGGGAAAGTGTCCGCATGCGTCCACGACAACGCGCGCAACATCGTCGCAGCCAACTCTCCCGGGCGGGTCAGCTGGGTCGGAATGCTGGGAGGTTTGTGTGTCGGAATAGCGGTATTTCGGGATGGTGATATGTCTAAATGGTGGTATGTCAGAATGGCAGCATGGAAGGGCATTTAAAACTTATTGGTTAATGATTATTAATCGTTAAAGGGCGTGGGTTAACAGTCATAAAAAAAAATCCAAAATGTGCATCCCTAATATGTATATATACAATATACACATACACACACATACATACATTTATCCAGGAACAACAAGCCTAACATTTCTGGTGAGCTTTGAAACACATTTTAATTGTAATATTGAGAGTCATTTAAGTGGAAATTATGTTGCATAGGGGTCCACTCATCATTTTCTTTTCCTCAGCCAAAGAAAGGGGTGATTGGAGTATGGAATTATTGGCATTTGCTAATCTAGTTTTTGGTTAGACTGTGCAAAAATTACTGAGCCAACTTTCATAAAACTTGCAGCATGGAACTATCTGTTAAAATATGCAGTGGATTGGGATCACTTCCATTAAAACGGCTTTGTGGAAGATGCATTGTGTCAGCTCTGCAGGTTTCATTATTTTTAGTACTCTTGTTTCCCTTAAAGTTAGCTTTTTTAAACATCTTGATTCAATTTAAGATTTGAACATCCTGGGGGAAAAGAGAACAAGATATGCTGAGCAATAAAGTGAGAGTCATCCTGACTCTCAGTTTCTGGTTTTGGTAATAGGCACATTTATTTTGGTTCATTTATTTAATGGAAGTGAATTGTTATTATATATGAGAAAATAATGTGATCACTGGTTTTGACCAAGTATTTTCTGAACATGATTTCTACATCAGCCCCATCAGTTCTCATGACCTCTTAGCATCATCAAATAAATTATTTTGCCAACCTTGAACAACAATGTGCATTATTAGCATTAGGTTATACCACCAGGTTTAGAAATGTGACTCCACATCCTAAAGCAAATGGGAATTTGGTAACCCTAACAGTGGGTGGTCCAGGAAGCGTCCAGGACCACCTCCGAAAACAACGGAGGAGGTGCATCCGGGACCGTCTCGGAGACTGGAGGGGACGGAGTGTCCATACGGACCGCCACGGAGGAGGGAGCCGGAGAAAACACCGCACAGGAGGAGCTTTGGGCTGCCTCCCTGCGGAGATATTCCCACAAAGTTATCATTTCAGTCCCCGCCGTAACACGTGGAGGTGGTGATGTGGCCTCCAAAGCCACCACGCCGACATGAACCCCTGGAGGACTGGCCATCTGTGGAGTCGCCCCAGACCGCGAGCGCCTGCCTCGCCTTCTCCGAGGCGTCATGTCATCTTCCTCGGAGGCGAACTTGGCCAGGTAATGGGTTGGGCCAAACTCCGAGCTCCAACTGGCGCGCTGGAAGCTCTTGAACCCACCCAGGACCAGTCGGGTGCCCGAAAAGGCATCAGAACCTCCTGCTCGGTCCAGATCATGGTGGGTCCATTCTGTCATGATTGCAGTGATGGATGAAAGAGGACCCAAGAGCAGGATATCACAAAAATGAAAAGGGGTTTATTAACAAAACACAAAAATCCATATCCAAAATGCAAAATACAAAAGACAAACTTAACTTAATCCAGAGGGATGACGAGAGGGAAACAGGCAGGACAGGCAACACACATCACGCGACTAATGGACCCATGGAGGACAGGGGGAAATAACAAGACTTAAATACACAAGGGATCAAACAAGAGGCAGGTGTAGGGAATCAGGGTAACAAGAGGAAAGAAGCAAAGCAGAAAACAATGAAGACAAGACAGACCTTTTAAAGTAAAACAGGAACCACTAAAGACAGGGAGAGACGCCAACTTGACAGACATAGACACACACGGGGCTGTCATGGCCGACCAGACCATGACAAATCCTCTCTCTCTTTATTGTGGCATTTAACAAAATGAGATCATTTAGATAATCCTGACTGACCTGAAACAGGAGAGGTTTAGTCTGATTTGACTTCAGACAGTGAGACAAAAAATGTGTTTTTGCACAGTGTATGTAAACTTCTGGCTTCACCTTAACAGCTTAAAAATTACAGCTTTTATCCCTTTGTGTACCTTTTACTACTACCTTTCACTTTTAAACCAAATTTAGATGTGGATGGATGTCGTCCTGTAGATGTATTCTCAATGTTTCTGAAGTGATGGCTTTTCATCTTTCGCTTTTCAACCAAACCAAAATGTGGTCTTGATGTGGTCGGGTTTCCTGAAAGACAATGAGTCCTCCTGCTGGGTCCATTTGTTGGCTGTCCATTCTGTCAGGGTTTGCAGCTGTTATAAAGGGAGGACCCAAGGTGCAGTAGTTCAAGAAAAAAAAGGTCTTTATTAAACAAAAATCCAAACTTAACTCAGATCCAGGGAACCAGGGTGAGGGCGAACAGGTTGACAAGCAGGGAGACATGCAGACAGTAGTGACGAGAGGCAGGTGTGAACAATTAGGATGACAAGGAGGAGGAAGAAGCAGAACCCAATCAAGAGAACACAGGACTTCAAAGAAACACATGAAACCAGAGACTCAGGACAGGGGAAATGCAACGAAACCCTCACAAAACCTAAACACACACCGTGCACAACCAGCACTATGATGGGATGCTCCAAGGATTTGCACTTTGCTGGTGGGAGCTGTTGCCGTAACTCTACCTGTGAATGATTCATCCTGTTGCTGAAAGGACCTTGTGCTGATGGTGGAGCAGAATTTTCTGTGTAGTTGTATTTTCTCTCTGAGCTCCAAAAGCATGCTAACAAACCATATGCACAGAATTAACCCTTTAAAGGTACTCTGAAGTCAATTAAAACGAAAGTGCTCTCTGACCTGAGTCAATAATATATATTTTTTTTATTTCCACACAATATTTCTCACAACTGCTCAGTTTGAAATTAAGTGACCAAGTTCAATACAATGTTGAAAGTGAGATTCATTTGGCGCTACCAGCAAACCGCTATCTGCAAACTGCTTTCCCAGACCTGTCATGGAGCATCTTTTCATCCAGATTGGTGCAGCTCTCATGCGCAGCTCGTCTAGGGACTCTGCTGTAGAGCTTCCTCCTCTTCCTTCCTCCTCCTCCTCACTGATGTGTGAGTGTATATATATTAATCAATCAATCAATCAATCTTTATTTGTATAGCGCTTTTAATGCAAGAACATGCAACACAAAGTGCTTTACAGAATTAAAAACAAATGATCACAATAATTAAAAAAAAAATTATTAGGGCTGTCAGTTGATAAAAATTTTTTAATCGCGATTAATCGCAAGATTTTCATTGTTAACTTGTGATTAATCGCACATTATTCACATTTTTTTTAAATGTTCTGTTTATCCATCCATCCATCCATCATCTATACCAGGGGTGTCCAAAGTCAGTCCTAGAGGGCCGGTGTCCTGCAGGTTTTAGATGTTTCCCTCCTTCTTCACACCCTGATACAAGTGACTCTGTCATTAACAGACATGTGCTGACCTTGATGACAAGATGGTGACGGCCATTAATTAGGATCAGGTGTGTTAAAGCAGGGAAACATGCAAGACCTGCAGGACAGCAGCCCTCGAGGACCAACTTTGGACACCCCTGATCTATACACATTTTGTCCTACAGGGTCACGGGGATCTGCTTTATTTTTTTTTTAAGCCTTTAGTTTGAAAACCGGAAGTCCACCAATGCTGCTGTACTTTTTGGGGGCTTAATTCATCAGCTTCTTAGTGTATTTTGTCCAGACTGCTGCCCCACTCACTGAGCTTGGAGGGTTGATGATACTTGTGAAATGTCTGGCATACTTATATCGAAATGATACCAACCTGGGTGAAATTGATGCCATTTTCATGACGCTATTAAAGTCTACACTAGGTTTTCTCAACGGGGGCCGTACAGCCCCCCAGGGGGCGTTCTGGACCTTTGGGGGGGTGCTGGAAACGTCAGGTGCTCAGACACAAATGAGGGGCGCCACGCCTTGAGAACTTCCATGGTTTCTCAGGTTTTTTATAGTGCAAATCTATTTATGTTTCAATAAAATGTTGCGCTCAGATTTCCTTTCAAAAAATAAAGCTGCTGTCTGAGACCAAAACCCCGAGTCTGCTGCTTCCATGACCCGGTAAAATCTTCTTTTCTTCACGTCATAATCAGACGAACTGAGCGGGATTGGTCGCCATAGTAATGCCCATAAACACACAGCAGTGGAGAAACCCCTTCCCAAAACATTTTGCCGGCTTCATTCAACAACCAATGAAAACGTACACAATCAAGACTACGTAATCACGTTTAATCACATACATTTACAGTTTATCAAAAAATGGCGGAAAACATGAAAAAGTGCCGGCAGTACAATGCTAATTACATAAATTATGGATTTATTCCATCACCTAGCAATGTACATCTACCGATATGCTTGCTATGTGAGCAGGTGTTCCCCAATTAAACCATCACAATTACAGGAGCATCTTTCTAAAAAAACATCCAGACAAGGCATCTAAAGACTCGACTTACTGAACAAGGATTCCGGCGAGCTCTCCACATGCAGACAAAATACCAAAATCTGAACCTCGTGACTTCTGGTGCACTCAGGCTGAAGCTCACGGCGATGTGTCCAGATGTGAAAAAGCTGGCAGCAGCCCACCAAGCGCAGGGCTCCCACTAAAAATGAGCAGCACAATCAGCAGCAGTCGTTCCCTTTTGTAAATAGTTTTTCTTCTTTTTTCTCGTTGCCAGGCTATGCCTTGTCAGTAGCCTAGTCCGAAAATGACCGTTTGAATTGTTTAAGGCGCATTAATTGACGCACGAGTGGTTCCAGGTTTTAAATGGTTAATTCATCGCTGTTCACGTGAAGTGTGCATTATGTTGTAAAATGCACATAACACATAACGACATTAATAACAATCATTGAGCAGCAGCATTTTACTTAGCTCTCATTAAACTCTCCCAAAGAAACATCAGTCTGTCAGCTCGAATCAAAACGGTCCCTCAGAAAATATTGTCCGTCACATTTCCGTTGTGGGTTAATTCACAACTCACAACACAACACAACAGAAAAGCACGACACACTATTGCAAAAACTCACAACACAACACATTAACCCAGAAAATAAAACGCTGCTGCTCAATGATTGTTATTAATGTCGTTATGTGTTATGAGCATTTTACTTAGCTCTCATTAAACTCTCCCAAAGAAACAGCAGTCTGTCAGCTCGAATCAAAACGGTCCCTCAGAAAATATTGTCCGTCGCATTTCCGTTGTGGGTTAATGTGTTGTGTTGTGAGTTTTTGCAATAGCGTGTCGTGCTTTTCTGTTGTGTTTGACCGTATGGGCCACCGTACCATCCAGACTCTAAGCCCTTGATTAAATGTCTTAAATTAAGTCATACTGTTAGCTCCCTTTGAAACATTTCATTACAATTCAACTTAATTAATAAAGCGTTTATTACAGTACTTATAGTCTCTACGTACTTTTCTGGGAAAGCAGTGCTTCAGCAACACTGTATAGTGAGGGTGGGATGCTGCTGACCTCGACTGGAGATGTCATTGAGTGGTGGAAAGAATACTTCGAGGATATTCTTAATCCCACCAGCACATCTTCCATAGAGGATGCTGAGCCTGGGGACTTTGAGGCGGAGTCATTCATTACTGGATCTGAGGTCACTGAGGTTTTTAAGACGCTGCACTGGCAGGTCTCCAGGAGGGGACGAGATCTGCCCCGGGGTGGTGGTTTCCTTTTTTTAAGAAGGGGGACCGGTGGGTGTGTTCCCAATACTGGGGAATCATCAGCCTCCCTGGTAAGGTCTATGCAGGAGTCCAATTGACTGTTGAATCTCGGATCCAGGAGGAACAATGTGGGTTCTGTCCTGGCAGTGAAACACTGGACCAGCTCTATACCCTCATTGGTGTTCTGGAAGGAGCATGGGAATTCACCAAATCAGTCCACGTGCGTTTTGTGGATTTGAAGAAGGTAATTGACGGTGTCCCTCAGTGACACTCTTTGGTTCAAATTGTTGATTGTAAGTCGGATTTGTTTTAGGTGAGAGTTTGACTCTGTCAGGGCGGCCGTTTGTCACCAATTCTGTTCATAATGTTTGTGGACAGAATTTCTAGGCACAGCCAAGGAGCGGAGGGGTTCCAGTTCGGTGGCGTCAGGATTTCGACTCTGCTTTTTGCAGATGACGTGATCCTGTTGGGGCCCTAGAATGCCTCCTCCGGGTTGAGAGTGAGGTTATTCCTCAAGTGGAGGAGGTTAAATATCTCAGGATCTTGTTCACGAGTGATGGAAGAAGGGAGTGGGAGATCGACAGACAGATTGGTGCAGCCTCTGCTGTGGTGTGGACTCTGTACCGGTCTGTTGTAGTGAAGAGAGAGCTGAGTCAAAAGGCAAGACTCTCTGTTTATCGGTCGATCTTTGTTCCAACCCTCACTTGTGATCATGAACTGTGGAATAGTGACCAAAAGAATGAGATCGCAGATACAAGCGGCTAAAAAGAGTTTCCTCTTCAGGATGGCTGGACTCACTTTAGAGATTGGATGAGAAGTTCAGTCACTCGGGAGAGACTCAAGGTAGAGCCGCTGCTCCTTCACATCGAGAGGAAGCAGTTGGAGGTGGTTCAGGCATTTGATTAGGATGCCCCCTGGACACCTCACGGGCGAGGTGGTTCAGGCATGTCAAAATGGGAGAAGACCATTAGGCAGACCCAGGTTATACTGGAAGGCCTACATCTTTCAGCTGGCCTGGGAGCACCTCGGTGGTTCTACTGGAGGAGCTGATGGAGGCAGCTGGGGGAGGGAGGTCTGGGCCTCTCTGCTTAGGTTATGGATGAAGGAGAAGATAATGGATAGATGGAAAAAAAAAGACATGAAATGAAATGTGTATTGTGAAAAATAATGAAGCACATGTTAATTTTTATTTGTTTCACAAAACCCACCTTATCCTGTTCAGGGTCATTGAGGGCAATTTGAGCCAATCCCTAGCTGCTACTGGGTAACTAACATCATAGTAAAGAGACAAACAAAACACCATGCATGCTCTTCCTATGGACAATGAAGAATTACCATTTTACCCTACATGTATCAAACTGGACTGTGGGAGGAAAGTAGCATTCCTGGAGAAAACTTACACAAGCACAAGGAAAATATACAAATGTCTCGCTAAGGTTGGAGCCAGCATTCAAACTGGGAATCTTCTTTCTCTGGGGTGACAGTTCTTAACTCTCCACTAATAAGCCATCAAGCCCCCTTTCTGTCTGAAATAATGTTTTTACACGAATCTGTCTTTACATGTAAGTTGCAATTTTGATGCACAGTTCTCAGAGTATGATAGGTTTATGTGTTGATGTAATGTCTGTGGATTAAACAGAAGAACTGTGTGTGTGTGTGTGTGTGTGTTTACATATCCATCACAGTGGTGGGTCTGTCCAGATGCCTTGTCCTCCAGCAGTAATTTGATTGTGGCTGAGCGAGGGAGACATAATTGTCTGCAGCAGGTCATCGCATGCCAAACAAAGTGCGAGTGTGTTGTATTTGTACTCTCCAGTGTTCTTTCCACCAATGACTGTTCTGCTATGCTCAACCTTTTCCAATCCCTCTCTCCTCTCCTCTCCTCTTCTCTCCTCTCCTCTTCTCTCCTACCTTCTCAATGTCAGGAGAAAGCTGACAGTTGGACCTGATGCAGCATTATATTTTCAGCTCTATGGAAATGTGCACAATGTTATTCACAGTTTGACAGGGTGCGCACACACATATCCTGCTGCCATACACACTTTTGCCCCCTTGCCCTTCAACTTCAGCCAGATGGACATGCTGGCTCATAGATGGTGATAAAGAAAGACAGGCCAAGTCAGAATGACATCCAGACAAGTAAAAGAACAGTTCAGCTTTATTTATTTATTTTGTCCCGGTGCAAGATACCCTATGACCTCTATCCCCTTCGGTTGGTCAGATGTGACCTTTATTTGTCATGCCAAGGCAACTCTTCTTTTGTTGAAATAACCAAAAAGTTGTCAGTGGGTGGAAAGATCAGATTTTTTTTACTGGTTTAAAAGCCCTAGTGAACAGTAGCGTGTCCACCAAGATTATGAATACCTCTGAAAATTTTCAAGGTTTAAAACACATGTTTTGTGTAAGTATTATTGGCATAAAGTTCCCTCAGTTGATGTTAAAACACCAGTTTTTAAACACATGACTAGAAAACATCATAACACACTGTTTCTGGCTGCTGTGCTGTGTTCTTCCTCCTGCCTAACTCAAATAAGTTGTGCATTTTTTAAAACAGTGCAACCCATGTACAATTTCATTAGCTAGCTGTGTAGTCGCAATATGATTGACTGTAGCCTGAAAAGTTGAAAATTCCCTAACTTTTGACGGAAGCGATGCTGCCATGCAGGGCTTGACACTGACACCGGCCAACCGGCCAAATGCTGGTAAAATTTGGCTGTGGCTAGTAACAATTTCTGTCTCACAAGCAACTTTGGCTGGTAACTTAGACACACTAGACACAGTGGCTGGTGAGCCAAAAAGTTAGCGTCAAGCCCTGCTGCCATGGCAACACTATTCAGTTCAGCAACACTTGACGTTTCCCCATTCAAGGTGAACGGATAGTAAGAACACAATTAGCTTATACGTATGAGTGGGGAAAAAAGTTTAATCTTTTATAACTCAATATTAAAACTCTTTTGAATATAAACACATTCAAGAATCAAGGTCAACAGACAATACTGCTCTCATATCCTTGCCAAAAGCTTTTTTTTAAGACTGAGAAATCACTTAAAAGAAAAAAAACCCCATTTTCCTACAGTTTGGAAACAAGAAGGATAAACCAACAGTACAACTGCTAAAAAAAAAGAAAAAAAAAGTGACAAATACAACAACAACATATCAGCAGTTCAGAAGGTGTCCACTCAGCATCACCTCACTGGGGTGCACTCCGACCTGCCCTGCAGTGGTAATCTCAGTGTAGCAGCCTGCATGATGAAGTTTATAGAAAAGAACCCTTTCTATGCTTCCAAAAATAAATGAAAGACTAAACTGGGCCAAGGACCATCCACACTGGACAGTGACTGAAAAAAAGTATTTCTGAGTGTGCAACCGCCAAACTGAAGCATAGGAGATGATCATAGACAGTACAGGTGAGTTTTGCTAAAAGCGTAATTGGTGATTGTGAGCTGTCATAGATATCATTCATTAGCAATGTCGTGTCTTCAGAACTCATCATGTCGCAAGACAAAGACCACAGGCACTCCTCTACAACAGCGCTCCCCAACCCTTTTGTGCCACGGACCGGTTTAATGTCAGGCAATATTTTCACGAGACGGTCTGTAAAATGTGCCGAAGATAAAAACAACAAAATAAAATGACAGGACCGGGATAAAACTGTGGTATTTTTTATGTATTATTATAAATGTAAATCCGTGGTGTATTCACGTGCAACTTGATTAGTAGCATCCTCGTAACATCGCACCAACAACAGAGCATTGGTGACATTCTTTGGAAAGACACTTTCTGAAGATGTTTCTTTTTTACTCATTTTGCCATATGACTGAGACACAGGTCTTGTCATGTGTCAAGAGTAAGTCATAGATGGGTGTAATGGAGAGAATCTGTTCATTTTTTAAAATAAAACATCATTTAGACTCGGATAAGAAATCAAACGGTAATAATGGAAGTGATTTACTTTTTCTCTGCGGCCCGGTACCAAATGACCCATGGACCGGTATCGGGCCGGGGACCGGGGGTGGGGTTTCCATGGTGGAGCAGCTGCATCCAAGCCAGACATCACCAAGTACAATGCAAAGCGTTGGATGCAGTGGTGTAAAGCAGCCACCACTGGACTCTAGAGCAGTGGAGGAATGTTCTCTGGAGTGAAGAATCACACTTCTCCATCTGGTAATCTGATGGAAGAGTCTGGGTTTGGTGGTTGCCAGGAGAACGGTACTTGTCTGACTGCATTGATCCAAGTGTAAAGTTTGGTGGAGGGGGGATTATGGTGTGGGGTTGTTTTTCAGGAGCTGGGCTTGGCCCCTTAGTTCCAGTGAAAGGAACTCTGAATGCTTCAGCAGACCAAGACATTTTGGACAATTCCATGCTCCCAACTTTGTGGGAACAGTTTGGAGCTGGACCCTTCCTCTTCCAACATGACTGTGCACCAGTACACAAAGCAAGGTCCATAAAGACATGGATGGCAGAGTCTGGTGTGGATGAACTTGACTGGTCTGCACAGAGTCCTGACCTCAACCTGATAGAAGACCTTTGGGATGAATTAGAGCAGAGACTAAGAGCCAGACCTTCTGGTCCAACATCAGTTTTTGACCTCACAAATGTTCTTCTGGAAGAATGGACAAAAATCCCCATAAACACACTCCTAAACCTTGTGGACAGCCTTCCCAGAAGAGCTGAAGCTGTTCTAGCTGCAAAGGGTGGACACATCATATGGATTAAGAATGGGATGTCACCAAAGCTGTGTCAAGGCAGGTGAGTCTGTAGATATTCTCATTTATCCAGGTAAATTCCATTCTCGCAACTATTGAATCAATTTGAGCATAACGACAGTCGTTCACTGGTAACCACACCTCATGCCTAACGACTGTTGTCCACCAGTGGCTCCAATCACTCCTAACGACTGTCCTTTCACTGGTGTGGCTCTCCTGACTCAAACAAAGGGTCCAGCGAAACTCCACTAATGAAGTATTGTCTTTGGAAAGTGGCGGGTGCACACCTCCACAGAGGTTAAAAACCTGAGTCATACTCCACAGTTTGTCTGACTAGTGCGGACTAGTCAGACTGATGCCTTGAGAACTGATGAAGCCGCTTGGATAAGAGGCGAAACGTCTTCTAGACAAGGCAGGTGAGTGAATACTTTTGGCAATACAGTGTATTTCCATTGACAAATACTTTTCTCTCATCATCACAGAAATACAAGTAATTATATTCAGAGTTATTTTTGAAAGGCAAATATTATCAAATGACATCTTCACCTCGGCCGTCGCACCCTCTCCACTCATTTAGGGACTGAAGATTGCAATTCGTTCTAAACCGTTCATCATGAGACTGATGAGGAATCTAAGCTGTGTTCCAGGCTGGCACATCATTGGCTGGAAAATTGACCTTAAAAGTGTACAGTGACCAATAATAGGTGAAAAAGCAACTCAGCAATGTTTAAAAGGAACAAGACTGACTCATCTTGGTGAACGAATAAATCCTGTTCCTTCAAAAGCTTAGGTCATCCAGATCAATTCATTCACAAATGACACATCACTACAGAACACGCTGCCTGTTAAAGTCCATGGCAGGACAACTAAAAGAAAACTCAACAAGCGTGGTTTGTTTGGAAGGAGATCTGTTTTGTCTAAAAGAAACATGGAGGCACAACCAACTGTCAAGCGCAACTGATTGAGGGGTTAGGATTTGGCAAAGTGCCACAGGTGCAGCCACAGGACTAGTCACTGGATTGATCATGAACTCCTCTGCTCTATACCAGAGTATTTAAGAGGCAAATATGGGATCACCTGTCCAACAGGTAATGATTGGTTAAAAATTTTCAGGCAACATAACAACGATCTGAACCAGACCAGCAAATATACATAATAATGAACATAAGAGAATCAATGTTTAGTCAAAGTCCAGAGCTCCACTCATTTGATATACTTTGGCATGAACTTAAAAGAGCTGTGCATAAGTGAAGGCCCAAAAATCTCAGCAAACTTAGGCAATGTTGTAAAGACAAATGGTCCAAAATTGGATGCTTCACTGTTGGCATGAGACAGGACTGATGGTAGCGCTCACCTTGTCTTCTCCGAACAAGAGGTCTTGAAAAAGAAGGGCCAGCACTGCAAATATTGACTTATTGCATGAATTATGTGTAATTCTCAATAAAAGCTTTTGAAACTGATGAAATGCTACTAATTATATTTCATTATTACATAGAAACACCTGACAAAAACATATGAAAACTCTGAAGCAGCAGACTTTGTGAAAATGTAATATTTGTGTCATTCTAAAAACTTATGGCCATGACTGTAGAGAAGGAGTCTGCCTCCTGGACCACGGCTGGAAGTTGACTCCATAGTCGAGGCACCTGATCGCTAAAGACTTTTTAGACCTGCAGACTGTTGGAACAGCAGTAACCATGCAATTAGGGAGCAGAGAGTTCTACTAGGACAGTTTGGGGAGGTTTTTTTTAAGATATGTTGGCGCTTTATCATGTGAGTGACTGATAAGTCACTGTTCCTTCATGTCTTTGCTGCTAAAAGTGTTTCTACAACCTACAGCACCATGGGGGGTCTTAGTATTACCCACATTTGGCTTTATTTTTGTTAAGTTAAAAAAAAAAAAAAGCCATGGTGATAAAATGTATATGTTATTGTTTACCAGAGCTTGTATTTACTGAATTCTCACTATGATCAGACAATTTAATAATACATATTTACACAAAAATACATATGACCTTGGAGGGTGTATTAACTTCTGCACATGACTGTATATGCTAGTGAAAAAGCCCCAGAATTTATCATGTGTTCTTGTACATCATTCCTAACCTACCATTTCCTACAAATAAATCCATAGCTTTTTGTTGTGGCAGATGTTCACGAGAATCTTACTGTATTTCTTAATAATAATGAATTAAATTTACATTCCCAACAGAGAAATGATCCATTTATGCAGTTAATTCCTTATTATGGAAAAAAAAAATGGCTCAAGGGCCGTGTGGACTGAATTTAAAAGACAGATATAGTTGCCAGAGAGATTGTACAAGTCTGATATGTTTGACTCTCTCAAAGTACTATGTGGGTGTAATGTCACAAGCAGAATCTGCCTGTGTTGATTTTGTGTTATGAGCTGAGGTGATGGGGGAGTGCAACAAAGAGAGCAGAACACAGAGTTACTGAAAGACATAATACAAAGCAAAGAGCAGGATGTAATGAACATCGACCGCACATATTCAGCAGCGAGGAACATGTACTGTATGTGCAACTCTAAATCAGACAAAGTTGAGATGATGTCGAGAATGCAAAAATAAAATTCTGCAGTAATTCTAACCTTTATTTCTTCACAGACAGTATAACTTCATTTTATTTCTTAATATACATCCATTTCTGCATTTTAGGCCTGGAGCACATCCCATAAATGGTAATGGGGCAATTTAGTGCTCGTAAAAAGGTGAAACAGAAAAATAATGATGATATTGCAAACAGGTGATGTCAACATATGATTTTAATGATGATTTGGTGCGATGGAAAAAATGAGTCTTTGACAAGCAAAGATGGCAGAGGTCATTGGGCAAAAGGGTATTTACAAATTTGTGACTCCAGCATTATTGTGGAAAAAACCCCAGAGATTTCAGAACAATATACGCTGCTTTCAAGATGACACCTTTTAAAGAGACAGCCATGCATTTTTCAACAAGATAACGTAAACGCACACTCTGCGTATAGCTCAGGTATAGTTCAGTTCCCAACCGAAAGTGTGTGGAGAACTTTGAAACAAAAAGTTTGACAACATGTCTGTGCTGCTGCATACCATACGACATCTTTGCAGGAAGGACGGGACAAAAGTAACCGAAACTATCATTTCGTATCCTAGCTGCCAGAGCACCCTTGTTGTGTTGTGGGAAGAAATACCAAAGAAGTGTAAAACTTTACTGACCCACCTATTTTTGAAATGTGTTTCAGGCTTGAGATGCAATAATGGGTGTATATTAACAAATTAAATGAAGCTAGTGAGGAAAAATACAGTCGAAAGTAAAGTTGAGATAATGCTGTATAAAAAGACAATTTTTTTTTTCTCATTGAAATCAGACTAAACTTTTCCTGTTTTAGGTCAGTTAGGATTACCAAAATTATTTCTATTTGCTAAATGCCAGAAGAATGAGAGAGTGAAATTCTTTTGAGAATTTTTTTCTTTATTTTTCAAAAGTCAAAAATGTACATACATTTCATTAGTACATTGCCTTTAAACTGTATCACTTGGATATTATTCCTTCCGCAAGCTTTTTTACAATATTTTTTTTAATTTTGGTCCATTCATCCTGACAGAACTGGTGCAACTGAGTCAGGTTTGGAGGCTGTCTTACTCACACTCCTTTTCAGCTCTGGCCACAAATACTCTTATGGGACTGAGATCTGGGCCTTGTGATGACTTTGTGGTCTTTAAGCTTCTTGTAACTAATTTGGTGGTATGTTTAGGGTCTGTAGTAATCCTTATGCTGAATTGTGTGTATGATACACTTGTCTATTTCACATGTCTATTTCCAGTAAAATAGACAACAGTAGATACCTCTAAAACACATTTTAAACATGAGAATAACTTAGCACAATAACATATTTATCTTAACTGATTAGAATTTTGCATATATAAGCTTCAGATCATGTTTCTTAACATGTCAGTGGGTTAATTTAATTGACTTGATATGCTAACAGACACCCTTGCAGCAATTTGGGCTAAGATGGACACAACTGTGTGAGTGTCATGAAGTGGACTATAAACCCAAGGAGGTGTGCAAAATACTATTGGCCATGGAACGATATCTTCCAGTGTAATCCATCTGAAACGACTTGGACACACCAGAAACTTGCTGAATGATTCTAAAATAAGTGGTTTAATTGGACCAGCACTGGCAGGCTACTTAAAAATTGGCATAATTTGTAAAAGGCAAATGTTTCCTTGCAAAAAAAAAAAAAAAGTGTGAATGAGTTGTTTGTCTGCAGGTGGATTTATTGGCACTGAAAATGAATTTGTGAGCCAAACTTTCAATTTAAGGAAATTAATGTGCTGTATTTTTTCATTTCTACTTAGGGACACGGAGATCTTCTGGAGACTATTCCAGCTTTCTTCAGGAGAAAGGCAAAGGTACACCCTGGGCAGGGTGTTGGTTCCATTCCAGGACATTTCCAACCCATTATTTTTTTATAATGTGTGTTAAACGCCATACATCATTATGCTGCCACAATATATAACACATAATAAAATAGTATAGGTTAAAGTTTGGTGTTGGACCACAGGTCGATTTAAATGCAGATCTACTCAGATTTACGAAGATTTCATGAACAAGGCCCAATCTTTATTGAACAAAAATTACACCAACAATAACAACAGCCTCCAACCATCAACCAACAAAAAAAGATGCAGTGATGACTCCATGTGCGCACACACACGCACAGATACTGTTGGACCCATAAAAATTTAGAAGTTCAATAGGAGCTGGGCAGAACTTTAAATGGCATTTCAATTTGAAAATAAAATGGAAAACTAATATTAAATTTGAAGTAAATAAAAGCTTATTAAATTCTAACTCTGAACCTTAAAACACATGGATGGATAAATAGATACAAATCTAAAAATAAATGATCATTGAAGTGATTGAATAAAATAAGCAAATAGGAAGTATTACTACTGTGTCAGAGTAAATAAAAAAACATTCACACAAATAGGACCTGCAGCAATTAGCAACAATTATTTAATGACAAGGGTTAGATGACTCTGTCTGGATGATGTTATTTACATATAATGCTACATTTGCACTGTTTGACTTGTGTGTGAGTGTGTGTCCCTATAAGAAACAGAAGAGCATTGTCATGGCCCGGGTCAGCCATGACTGAGAATTTGTTTTTTCTGTCTGTTTTGTCAAGTTGGTGTCTTTCCATATCTGTAATGCTTCTTGTTTTATTTTAAAGTTCTGTCTTGTCTTTGTGGCGTTCAGCTTTTTTTCCTCCCCCTTGTCAGCCTGATTGTTCACACCTGCCTCTCGTTTGTTCCTGTGTGCTTTATAAGTCCTGTCACTGCCTTTCTGTTTGCTGTCCGTTGTTGTCTTTACTCCCTGCATGTCTGTCTGCTCGTCATCGTGCTATTCCCCTCGATTCTTGAAGTAAAATTAAGTTTGTATTTTTGTATCTTTGTATTTTTGGATTGTTGGGTTTTTTGTTTAATAAAGACCATTTTGTTAATTTTGAACCTCCTGCACCTTGGGTCCTCCTTCCAGCCTATGCATATTGTATTTAAAGCATACAATATGCATCAATATTTCCGGTTGTTTCACCATACAAGAAGCCACTCCACGCACTTGACAATCACAGTTATAAACAGTTTTCTGACTCTTTTTAGTTTTTGTTGCAATTGTTGCAATTTGATTCCTACAAATCAAATTCAACAGATTTGAGACATATGGAATAAGGAAAACAAGAAGTAGAGACAGAAAAGGGTTCAGGAAGAGGAGCAAAAACTAAGCAGGAGTGAAAATGGACCCAGATCTATGCAATATACGCCACTGCATAGATCTGGCCCTGAAATATCAGTATGGCAAGCTGGGAAGTGTGTGAGTTCTTACATGCACATCTGCTGCTGCAGGCAAGGGAAAAAAGTAGGAAGACCAAGGGTGTGAAGTGTAGTAACCAGATTAACAGATGACGAGAGGGGAGAAGGAGACAGAGAGGAGAGAAAGAGATGCCATATGGCATCGCTTCAGGAGAGATTGGGCTGAGATGATTGATTGAGGAAGAGGTGACTTAGTGGACGTTCGGTCCAGTGGGCAACTATTAGCGTACAGAGAATCAATTCAGGATTGGGCGGACACATTTCCTACCCAAAATGCATATAAATACATTCTAGTTTAATCCAGACACTGACACTGAAGGGGAGGGATCATTATCCGATTCAACCCACTGTGTCCTCTCCTTGTTTTATCCCTCTTGACTCATGTCTTATATCCTCTGTGTTCCACTGCTCATCACACTCCCTTGTATTTTCAGCATTTCTCTCTGAAAGAAACCACTTCTATATAGCCAGTAAGATCTCTGAGCAGTTTACTGTTCATTAAATAGAATCTGTTTCGAGAGAGTCTGTTCATGGCTTTTACCACAGCGCAGAGATTATGACCCCGATCGTACTCTTCCCACTATCCCACTGTTCCACTGATGAAAGAACAGTGTATGAAGCATACATTTATTTAAAATGGGCTTTGATTTAAAATGTATGCATCTGATTTATGAAGTGTTTTTAATTTACACAGATACAGTTGAAAGCAGAAGTTTTCTTACGCTGTACAAAAAGGCACGTAACCTTTTTGTTTTCATCAGTGTCTGACTTGAAGTCAGACTACATCTTTTATTTAGGTTAGTGAGGGTGACCACAAATGTTTACTAAATGCCAGAATAATGAGAGAAGAGAGATTTTATATATTGCTTTCTTTAAAGTCAGAAGTAAACATACACTAAGATTATGATGCCTTTAAAGAATTTGGGAAAACTGAGATGATGATGTCATGGCTTTGGAGTTGGTCTCTAACTGGTTAACTGACAAACTGAGTTTACTGGAGGGATACCTGTGAATGTATTCCTTCCTTGTGTGACATTATGGGAAAATCAACAGATATTAGACAAGATATCAGGAAGAGAATCGTGGACCTCCACAAGTCTGGTTGATCCTTGGGTGCAACGTCAAGATGCCTGAAGGTGCCAGATTCTTCTGTTCAAACAACTATACACACTTGTATAACACCATGGGAATTTTAAGCCATCATAACGCTCAGGAAGGAGATGGATCCTGTGTCCCAGAGATGAATGTGCGTTTTGGTACAAAATGTGTGTTATCAGCTCCAGAACTACAAGCAAAACACCTTGTGAAGATGCTGCTGAAGCTGGTAACAGTGTCGTTATCCAGTGTGAAATGAGTCCTGTACCGACATGGACTGAAAGGCCACTCAGTAAGGAAGAAGCCACTTACTCCAAAAGCAAAATAAAAAAGCCAGAATACAGTTTGCAAATGTTACACAGGGACAAAGACCTTAATTTCTAGAGACATGTCCTGTGGTCTAATGAAACTAAAATTCAACTGTTTGGCCATAATGACCATCAACACATTTGGAATGGAAAAGGGGGAAACTTGAAGCCTGAGAACACCATCCCAACTGTGAAGTACGGAGGTGGCAGCATCATGTTGTGGTGGTGTTTTGGTGTAAGAGGGACTGGTCCACTTCCCAAAATAGATGGGATCATGAAGAAAGAACATTATGAAGAAATATTGAAGCAACATTTAAAAGTTAAAGCTTGGGTGCAAATGAGTCTTCCAATGGACAATGACCCTGTCCAAGGTGTACCCCTGCTTCCCGCCCAAAGAGAGCAGGGATAGGACTAGACGGGTATGGATAATGGATGGATATATTTGTTAAAGGGTCTACTACTGATATATTATGAGAATTACATGCCTGCATGCATCTTTTGATCATAAGAAGATTAAATAAAAGCACAACAACATTTGTTGCCGGTAGCATAACAAACAGTCATAGTCTCAAAGGTTTTGTTTATTCTATTTATCTCATGTTTTTTTTTTCATAATCTAAAACTACCAGCTGTTTTGGATCTTCCAGACTTAAAAGAACCCCACTGTGATATGTGCTGCATCACAGTCTTCCTCCAATTGGAAAGAAAAAAAAGAAATTGAAGCTGACTGATAGTGAGTGCTCAGATAGAGAGTACCATGGAAGAAACAGGCCATTTGCCTGATAGACTGCTTGAATGGTGAAGCAGACCTATGTGGAGGATGAGGAAGATGTTAACCTGATAAGTCCAGGATAATTTAGCACGCACAACAAGCATTATAGACTATTATGGCAAGCTTTGGTATTGGTTAGCATTGGTTAGCATATGGTAAGCAATATACCTAGGGCAAACCAGTCTGGTTTGGGTACAAGTTGTAGAGCCTCACTTCAGACAAAAGATACATGTTTCACAAGGAGCCCTATTGTGGAGACCATTCACATCTGCCTGAAACTGGAACCAAATGTTGTCCTTGATCTGGCTAAACAAGTAGAAGTCCATCCAAGATGCACATTTGTGCACGATAACCTTGTCACCCCACTTTGGCTCACTGATAAAATGACTAAAAAGGTGATGGGCCCCTAGCACACTGAGACAGTGTCGTCTGCATGACATCCCTTATAACTTCTGTATGTTTTTGAGGTACAGTAAACACCTTAGCTGCACTGATTCTTTTTCTTTTTGCTGAATAATTCTGTGCACTCATCTTCTGGCCATAATGTTAGTGATTAGTAAATGTTAGGTAAATCTAAGCTACTGCTACAATGTAAAATGTATCTTTTATTTTTAGTAAACTATTGTCAGTTCTTATTTTGTAAGTTCAAACACTCTTAGTTCTGAAGTTATTCAACCATTTTATGAAACTGTGAAATACAGTGATTGTATTATTGTCATTGTTGGCATATTGGCATTGTTATGGTATCTTAATCCATCTAATGAATTTCTTAACACACTTTTAACCATGTCCAGATATAATTACACATTACCAGCGTCATTCTTATTTGTTATATGTGTAAATAGGTTATATTTAAGAATTTGTGTAAATTTGGATGTGATTTTCCGCTGGCAACAATTGTTGTGGAGTATAAAAAAAGGTTATATATATATATATATATATAGTATTATATATATATATATATATATATATATATATATATATATATATATCTATAATATGGTGAAGTGTGTGTGTGTGTGTGTGTGTGTGTGTGTTTGGAAAGTCTAAAGTCTGAAATGCATGCATTTATTTTGGTTTGAGGACAACCAAGTCGATGTTTTGGAGTAGCCATCACAAAGCCCTGATCTCAATCCTGCAGAGAAATTTGTGGGCAGAGCTGAAAAGGTGCATGTGAGCAGGGGAGCCTACCAGAACCTGACTCAGTTTCATCAATTCTGACAGGAGGAATTGATCAAAATTCCAGCAGACTACTACGAAGAAGGTTGTGGAAAGGAAACCCAAAACATTTGAGCCAAGTCACACAGATTAAAGACAGATTAAGGATGCTTACCACATACAAATGAAATACATGTCAGCTGACTCTGAAAAAATATCATTAAAAAAAAAAAGTTCTGTCTCATTATTCTGGCATTTTTCAAACAGAAATAATTTGGGTAATACTGACTAAAAGCTAAAATAGGACAAACATTATCTGTCTTTTTAAAGAGTGTCTGTAAACGTCTCCTTTCAACTGCATCATCCCTGATGCTCTTATAGACTTTAAAAATGTCATTATTTTTGTTACATTAATCAAACCTTTAACATGTTTAATATTGGTTCCTGCTTTAATTGTATCTGGACAATGGAAAGCCAAATAATATTTGCCTCCCCTTTTTCTTTTTTAAACTTTACCAATCTGGAAAATGATCTGATTCGTGCCTCAAAATCCATCATATGAACTTCACCCTCAGTTAAGTGATCCATAAGAGCCCGACATTTTAAGGCACATGTGTCAAATGCAAGGCCCGCGGGCCAAATGTGGCCCGCCACGTCATTTTATGTAGCCCTCGACACTTGTGCACTATTGGCTTAAATTTTAAACCAACCGATATTTTAAGACTTAAAATAAGCTTACGCCACTTTAAAGCGCATATTGACAATAAACTACATTTCCCATAATGCATTTCTTTGTTACCTACAATGATTACAGTATATCATCATAAGCAAGAACTGAAGACAATTTTCGGAACTGATGGATTTAAGAAAAACCTCTACAAACTAATCCCAACAAGTCAAAGAAAGAAAAAATTGATGCACAAGGAAGGCAGTTTCATCAACAACAGGAAAGCGAATTCAAGTTTGTATCTCAAGGTGAAAAAACAGTATGTTTTGTGTTATGAGGTGGTGTCAGTCGTGAAAGAGTTTAATCTACATTGGCATTTTGACAGAAAACATGGAAATAAATACAGAATTCATTATTTAACAATATAATAAGGTGTAGTTTAATATATTTTGATTTACAATTGCATTTTGTTACATTCATACTGTCAATCCGGCCCTTGAGGGCAACCATCATGCTGATGTGGCCCTCAGTGAAAATGAGTCTGACACCCCTGTTTTAAGGGTAATTTTACTTCATTTTTTAAATTTAATAAAAAAATTTTTCTTACACAACTGTAGAAAGACCCATGATGGAAAAATGGACTTGAATTGGACACAGTGACAGACAACATCCTGCTGCCTGAGCTGTTAAGATCAGCAGTTGAAGTGACAGCTACTCCCTTTGTATCTATTACTATTTGCTATTTTGAAATTTTCTCGCATAACTGCTGATCTAAGAATAGTCCAGCTAGCTGCGTCGCCACATGTCCTGTCATCCATTGAGCACCTAATTGGCAAGGAAAACATACACAAGGTTGCTGTGCACACACAGGGAGATGAATAAATATGCCTGAAAATGCGCATACACACTCACATTTTTTGCGGCACAGTCTCTCGAAGTGAAATAAATGAACACAAACCAGCAATACAAAGAGAGGAAACACAATTAGAGGAGAAAAATGTCAGGTCTGTTTCACAGTGTGCAGACTTCTCAAGTGACCCCTCCATCCTGGTTGTGCTGAGAATGGGAATTAACAGGAGCTGGTAAATATGGAACGTGCTTGGGGAGAGTTGCCCTCCGGTCACCGAGCTTTCGAATGAAGATGCTTTTAATCTGAAATATCTTTGACACTTGTGGAAAGCTGTTGATGCATTTAGAGCTGAGCAATTTGCATTCGATGAAACCCATCTGATCCTTTTTTTTCTTAAAGGTCATTTTCTAGAGAAAAGAAGTTAGGCCACAGATGATTTGTGGAACTTCCATTTCTTTTTTGCTTTATTTTTTATTTTTTTTCACATTTGTTATTGTATGAAAAGGCAGCTTTAACCACTCCAATTAGTGAAATAAATTGGGAGAGAGCGGAGAACAGAGGAAGTAGGCATAAACAAATGTGCAAGCAAGATGATGATATTGTTCGTGGAGCTTATGTTCTCCCTCTCATGTGATTTGTTAGCTTTTGTAATGAGCTGATGAAGTTTGTTTCACTTTTATTAAACTAGTTAAGATAATTTGGTGATAATGAGGCTCAACCCTGCTGATACTACAACATCAAACCTCTCCACATAAAGAAAATATCCTGTGCACCGAGCAAGTCACTGTATCTTAACAACAGCCATTTTACGCTGAGCTAGTTCTTCTCCTTCTCTCGCTGTGACTGACTATCATAGCCAATTTTACAGTAAATGACTCCCTAAACAAGCTCAACAGAGACAAGCCCAGCAGTCTGGGACCTGCTGCTCGTGTGTAAACATGATTATATCGAGGAAGTGGCTTCACATTTTCCAGCACCCAGTGACAGCCAATTAGGGCCCACGTTAGCGCAGATAATTTTTCAAATGCTGTATAGTGAGGAGTGACAGGCTGGGATGGTGGGTGGGTTAGAGGAGGGAGACGAAGAGGAAGAAGGAACTGATGGAAAGAGAGAGGAGCAATTATAAGGGAAAACAGCCGGAACGCCACAGATTGGGTTGTAATTACTGTGTGTGAGATACTATATTAGTAGTGTTTGCTTTGAGTAACAGCTGAGGGGCTTTTGTGTATGTGTGTGTGCGTGCGTGTGTGTTCACAGTGAAATTCAATTATACCTACCATTAGATTCTATAGAGGAATAAAGAAGAGAAATAAAAGAAAAGTGATTTAATTTTTCTACTGACATGAGACGTGACAATTTCTGACACCACTCTGTCAGTGTTCTCAAAGTTGCCTTTGAGCGCGTCTGCCGGGAACAATTATGTAAAATGCCGTCCATGGGACAGTGCTGAGTTGGAAATACAGCTATAATTACTGACAGGTAGGCTTTCTCTGCTGTGCTGGCTTGCCATGGAGCAGGTCGTGAGGCCATCGGGATAATAATGGGTGGGGGGGATCTAAATTAGTTTATCCTCTCTCGTCCCCTTTCCCCTCCGTCTCCATAAACAAAAGGTACATTACACATCGATTCTTGGGAGCTGCTTAGGTAACAAAGCAGTGACGGGTCTTTAATGAACTGTCTTGTGCCAGCAGCTTGAAAAGGTTCCTCTTCAGATCCTGATAATTAAGTTTGTTCAAATCAGATTGAAGGCGGTGAGGTCTTTTGCAGCCATTTTCACCAACCATTTATTTTGGCTGCTCCCAGATGAGCTCTGGGTAGAAGCCCAGAGGGGACATGGCTTACCCCTTTTAGGGTTATGTTACCAGGGTTTTTCCCTCTCTCACTGACACCTGTTTTACATTGAGCGATCAGTCTTTCTCTGAGACATTCTCTTCAGACAGGACAAGTGGTCAGCAAGTTTAATCATCACCAGTGTTTATTGTGAAAAGTCCAAGATTAGGGTTTAAAAATTTGCCAGTTCACTTTATTGCTTTTAATGCAGTAACTCACTTGCCAGGAGTGTTTAGCAGGTGCCCACAGGTGGCCAGTAAAGAAAGGCATCTTGTTAGTTTAAAATATATCCACTCAACTCAGAACTTGAGGCAAACCATTCAAAGGATATAAGTTGAAACAGCCAGGCGTTCGGAGCTACAGTCAAAAAAATGCAACTGACACAGGATTTATGACTGCAATATTCAAAACATAAATCATCCCGAAACATTTTGAGGCAAAATATTACTTAGACTGTAACAGCACATACCTGGGTACACTCAGAGTGTTTCTCTCTCTGTCTGCCTCCTGTCTTTTATCCTCAAGAGATGCTGTTTTAATCTTGTTGAGCACACTGCATCACACTTGTATGTGTAATCCTTATAATTCCCATGTTAAATGGAACATAATCATACTCGCGCTAAAAGGCAATCCTATTCACGTCAGAAAATCAACGGAAAAGTGGGGAGGAAAATTAGTAGTGGGGGGGGGTGACCCTACACAGGTTATTGCTTTCTGTTGAGCATACGTCAACAACTCTTGAATTTAATGCATTCCCGCAACACTGCAGCTCGCTGGCCCTCAGGGGAAATAAGAGCATGCAGCCATTAGGGGGTTATGGGCAAGTAAAGGAAGGTTTAGGACATGTACATTGTAAGACATGTGGGCTCTGAGACCTCAACGATGCAGCAGCAGCCTCCACCCATGATTTATCAAGCTTTAAAGGAGACATAGTACAGTGATCCCTTATCTTTCACGGTTAATTGGGACCGGAATGGGAACTTTATTCTGGTACTGCAGGAACTTGTAACATCAAACAGGTTGTATTGTTTGGCTCCTGTCAGTTAACATAGAATGTAAATCTATGCACGCTAGGCTGCTGTTGATGCTCACTACACTTTTCATCTAACCCGTTTTCATTCTGCCGTCCCACGACACACACACACTCCATTACCCATAAGGCCACTCCATTACCTCCATTATAAGGGTACCTTCTTAAAGGGGCCAGGCTGGCTCACAACATTTCTTCGCTGTGCAAGAATGCGCACATCCCGTGATGCTTCCGCGATTTTTTCTTGACTTTCTATTATATTATATATTTCTGAAAAATCCGCGAATATTAAAACTGCGGAATTTAAAGCACGAATTGGCAAGGGATCACTGTATGTATTTTTTTTTTTAACAGGTTTGCAAAACTTCTTGATGCCTTAATGAAATGTATCGAACAAGATTTGGTCAAAGTGCTACAGTGAGGCAGTATGACAGCTCCTTTTCAGCCATGAATACACAGTTCTGTTATAACAGTCAGTTTTATGAGGTGGTGTCCTCCATTGAAGTCCACCTTTCTGAGCCCCCAACCCTAAACCCTAACCACTAATGCAACACATGCTGATTTTCTGTTTTTAGAGAAGGGACTTTCCACTGGCTACCCTTCTTTTTTCTGACTGTACTGTCATGAATATGAGTAATATTTAACATTAATATGGGATGAACTTGCTGGGATGTTCACCGAACACTGACAATGGCTTTGAATTTCTGTCACTTTTAGATAATCTTTCTGAATATAGAATGACTTCTAATTGTACTGATGTGGCCTTGTAACCCTTCCCAGAATGATGGACAGCAACAATTACTTCTCAGGTTCATTGGTGATGTCTTTGCTTCTTGGCATTTTGTGAGC
Source organism: Hirundichthys speculiger (assembly GCA_018398805.1). NCBI lineage: Eukaryota > Metazoa > Chordata > Actinopteri > Beloniformes > Exocoetidae > Hirundichthys > Hirundichthys speculiger. The sequence goes on from JAGFBZ010000639.1 coordinate 912,357, forward strand.
ACGCACCTGAATGCTCTGAACCAGGAAATGCCAAAAACATCTGGTTGAAATTGATTGTGCTTTGTTGTTGCTGTTGTATTGATTTTTTAATTGCTATAAAAAAAATAAAATTCTCTTTATGTATGTAAGAATATATGTAAGAATTTTGCATGTGCATCATGTTGCTCACTCAGTACATTAAACTTTGTATTTGGACTCCAAGTTTTCAGAGTTCCATAGTGTGTCATTTGGGGTAATTCGTTGCCTCCTCTGCATGTTGTACTCATAGATGGTATAAGAACCTCCTGTGAGGACATCCATAGTTCTTTTAAAGCCTCTTTTCCCTTTGTACTGCACAATGGCATGTTACAATGTTACAACTGGGCAGAACAAGTAGGCCTGGAAGATGGCTGGAACACACTCACCCTATTTCAGTCACCACATCTTAGCATTAACTAAGCCAGCAAAGCTAAAATAGCTAACTTATGATATTACTTTCCATTCATTCTGATCACATCTCTCCAATCATCCTTATTGCGAATGTTGCTACTGAAACAGTATCTGAAATGAGTGCTGCCAGAGCTAAAACGAGGACTAGCGGAGCTCCAATGGGACCCCCTGTGGTGCCGCTGTTACTCACAGGGTTAGACCCTTGCAGTCACCTCTGGGTCAGGCAAGAGTAGGCGTTCAAGTCAGACTGATTCACTGCAGGTCCCAGCAGACCTCTATTGGAAACGGTCTTGAAATGTTTGCAGCTCCTTCAGCTGAGCCACACTAGAGGAGCTGAAGAGCTGCCAACAGACAGGATCTCCCGTTGCAAATGTTTCGGTAGCAACATCAGAAATGACAGTTTTTCCTCCTGCTTAGCTCAGCTTTGTCTTTGGCCCTTCCAACTCACAGTGAGTTGTGGTGGACCATGGACTGTAGAATTGACAGTCCAACAACATCCTCTCTTTAAAATATAAGTGACTGTGCTTTGTTGGGTCTTTAAGATATGCCATGCATGAGAAATCTAGCTATGAAGACCAAAATGGTTTTTAGTACCAGGCTGTAAATATATTTATTTCAGATGCAAAATTAGACATTCTAACATGGTGGGGTCAATGGAGATTGACTCTCTGTGTAGCCAGCCCCCAGAGGTCAGTTAAGGAACTTGCAACCTTTCTTGTTTCGTCATTGGATTCAACCTAGAAGACACTTATGTAGCCATTTGGTAGCATTACTGTACATGTAACTACAGCATCCCAAAAGGAATATAGGACTTTAAAACATTTTGCAGCCAATGAAACGTGTATGTATGTGCAAGGTACAATGGTTGTAGAGCTGGTCAGTTCATGGATCACCCAGGTTCACTATTCGAATCTTCACACTGAATCAGGAATCGCAAGTCTGAGGTCTCCATTAACCCAGATGCAAGTCCTCCTGGCTGGCTGCTAACTGTCGCAGTCACATGTCGTCATGTGTCGTACAGACGACACATGAGTCACAGACTCAAGTGAACTGGATCACAGTGCAGTGATTCCCAAAGTGTGGGCCGTCACGGTACTGCAGGTAGGCAGTGAGAGGTCATTAAAATTAAACAAATGTTTTAAATCCTCGATCTTTTTTAAATATGTTTTTAATTACTGTAAAATATTAACAACATGATTTAAAAACATTTAGAAGTAACAAAAAAACCAGTTAAGTGTTATTCTAGCGTCATCTTAACTTAATATGACAAGTGTCACCTTTTTGTTGACCCCTTACATTAATGTCAGAACATAGCTTCTAGTCCTGCATGTTGATCACAGTTGTGATTAAAGGTTTCGGTGGGCCGCGGAGATTTTTCACATTTCAAATTGGGCCTTGGTATTCTGAAGTTTGGGAATGGCTGCTTTAGTGAGTAACTCAGAGCAACTCAAGTCCATAAAAAGAAGCGAATTTACCACCATTATTTGATTGGAGTTTATATTTTGAGTATCTTCTGTACATATTCCTTAACACTGAAACAATATTTATATCTATCTTTTGAATATTTTAAACAGAATAAGTAAAACTGTGTCTGAAAGCCACATGGATTTGTTTGTGTAAATGTGTAAATCCTTGTGTGCTCATGGAAGCCTGCAGAATGCAGTTACTCTATACACAGGATTACTACACACTTGGATAAGAACACAGACTCAGTTTGTTTAGTATATAAACCATTCGTTTGTGAATATGGTTTGGTGTGTGTGTGTGTGTGATTTGTTCCAGTGCAAAAGCACTTTTATAATTGGGGGAGATAAGCAATATCTAAGATCTCCTGTATATTCACTCATGCACACGCACACCATTACAATAACATGCCGCATTAGAATATTGGGTTTACAGCCCAGTCGTTTGTCAAGGGGCTTTTTAGGGGCTGTAAAACTGTCAGAATATGGGGATTTGTCATCGCCACTAAGGCCTGCTACTTCTATTAGTCATAAAATATACAGAGAGGCAAATACAGGCTGTGATGAAGACGCAGCAGGAAGACAGAGTGACACAAAATGAGTGTGTGTCAGTTAAGTCGCAGGCAGCTATGCCGATGGTTTTCACTGAAGTTTTGTCTTCTTCATACAATATGACAACAGAGAAAGGAGAGGAAAAGAGAAGGTGCAGAGGAGTGAGAGGGATGCATTGTACGATCTCAGCACTATTTCAAGTCTTTTTTTTTCCCGCATGCATGAGTGTGTACATGTGTTTGTGTGTGTTCATCCTTTGCAAGCAGTGATTTCCCATTTTCAATACCCTGTTCCATTTCATTCTGTTCAGTTGTATCCCCTTTCAACTTCTGCCACACACACGCGCTGTGCGCACACACACGTGCACTCACACACACAATCCCAGAGACAGACAGTGTCTCTATGAAGAAAGATGATGCCATTGAAGATGATGACAACTCCCATCTGACATTTACTAACCTTTTGAGCAGTGAGATGGAGATGGAAGAGGAAAAGAGAAAAGAAGGAGAGCGAATGGACAGATGAGAGGGTCTGGGGGATGAAGGGGGGATGTATGCATGGCATTCCTGTTTTCTGCTCTGTTCATCATCACATTGTGTTCAGCTCCCTGAAAAGGCTTTTGTTGCTCTCTGTCCCTATTTTCAGACCGACGGCATATAGATTTTTTTTTTCCAAGGTATTTGTTTTTATTCTTTTTTTTTTTCTATTTTTTTTTTACTTGACAATTGACATTCCTCATTTTAGTGTTTTTTTTTATTGTGTGTTAGAGAAAGGAATGCTATTTAATCATTACTGATTAGTCATTATGGAAAATAGCACTTGCTGAGATCACAGTAGATTCATTTCTGCATATCAAATCTAAATATTTTCAACACAAGTAAAGAAAGAAACCACGTTTTGCTCCACTAAACTTTGACAAACATTTCTAAACAAATCTAATTAAGATGAACGCTGATACTGAAGAGTCTTGGTTTATTCTCTTTGCAAAGGTAACACTAAATTTTCAGAATTTCTAAAATTTCCTTCCATCCATCCATTATCTATACCTGCTTAATCCTCTGCAGGGTCATGGGGATCTGCTGGAGCCCATCCCAGCTCTCTTTGGGCGAAAGGCATTTCGAAAATTTGAATTTCTATTTTTGCGTAAACAGTTGGCTCTAGGAGAGAGTTATTACCTCGGAAAATGTGGAAAACACAATCAGAAAACAGCCCGAGGTCTTATTTTACCAAATTCCAAAATAAGCCCAATTTGGATGATATTACTTGCAAGATCTAAATAGTTGACTCAGGTTCTTAACGGTATGTTCAAGTATCTGTAAACTGCATAGTTCAAAAGAATCTTCAGTAAGCATACCCACATTTTGAGTATTAAATATGTTCATGGATCTAATTTATAACAGCAAAAAATGGTAAAGAGCAAGGACCACAATGAGAGGCTCTTTCTGAAAATAAGATTTGGCTCCAATGGTTTTTGACTAGCTGAATTCCTGCAGGCATGTCGATGGTCAGAGTTAATCACTCATAAATGTCTACAACTCCTGCTGGAGAGACGTTCATTTCCAACAAATCAACATGGTGTCAGTGATAAGTTTTCAACATTTGCCAGAAATGACCGCAACACCTCAAAGCATTCAATATATATCTGAATAACATTTAGAATACAAGGACATGACAGTGACAAAAAAAACCAAAAACCATTACAGCAGGCTATCTCTATTTCTTAAATAACATATTTATACCCTGTTGTGTAGCACTACAGATTATGTCACCTCTCGGTTACCATATTTTCCGGACTATATGTCATGAAGAGGAAAAAGATATAAATGAAAGTTGCATCAGGCAATAAGACCTGGTGATAACTGCACCGTTGATGAGCCTCTTCCAGCTGCAGCTGTTCAAGGACTCATCTGTGGACTTGTTCCTGCAGCTCTGGCCATCGTGCTTTGAGCCCATGGTTAGCTTTCTTTGAGTTTTTCATAGCTTTCAGAGTTACCTCTGCTTTTCTCCAGTCCCTGACAAGTTCTCACTCACTCCAAACTTTCTGCTGCTCAATTACTGTTCTCGGCTTCATATTTTATAATCTTCCGTCTAAATTCTGCAGTATAGCTTTTTCTTTTTGGTGGCATATTTGTGTTCTCTCAGTCTTTATGATTTACTCCTGTAACTTTTTTGGTAGCATTGTTCAGCTGTCACGAGTGTAACATAACTCGCAGGACAAACTACTAAATTACTAAAAAAAAGCATGACTTTTAGCCCAGAAAATATAGTACTCACGTATGTGTGGTTTTCTAAAAACTGTATCCCCATGCTCGCAGGTGTACCTGTGGCAACTGCTTTTAAATGCCTATTGAGTAAGGAAACTTCTGCAGCCAAGAAATGAAAAGTGTTGCCAGCTTTGACTAAACTGAAATGAATTGATCTTTAGACATCTTTGCCAGTGTGAGACTATGGCCACTGCAGCCATGATGTTTTCACCAGTTGCCAGCAGAAGACGATTTACTTATCGCAAGCTGTTCAAAATCACAAGCTTTTAGTGTGAAAGCAGCCCAGACTTTAAGCTTTAGTCTTTCTGCAGATCCAGACCTTGTTTCACAAAATTGCCAGTAAATTCAGGTGCATTAACAGCAATGATGGTTTGGAAAATGTACTGGCCATCCTTCTCAGCTCCAAGATCATACTGGCCCTTTAAGACTGCCAGCAGGGGGCAGAAAGGAGACAGGAAGTGAGGTAAGCAGAGAGCTCAAAGAAGTCGAGGAAGCAGGAAGTTACGTGATACGTTAGTTACGTTACGTGTATAAGTTATACAGTTATCCGTGTGAATGCAATCTTTTCCAATCCTCCTTTGTTAGGCCTTTTTAAGGCATTCTCTGTAAGTAAACGACTTGATTTAGTATTAGTCCTTGTAAATGTTAAAGCTTTAGATGTTAAATGTCAGCGATTATGTTATTTTAGGTTCTCAACAGTGTAAAAAACACTTATGCCAGTTCATTCAGCAAAAACAGTTTGAATAAGCTTACATTGACTCGGATGTGTTGAATTTCATTTATATATGTCTTATTTGTATTTTGAGGCCATGTAAAAGCAATTTGCCCTCAACAGTTTGAGTGATTGTTCAGCTTTATTACTGCTTACCTGGAATTTACACTTTTTAGTGTATTAATGTGAAACAAATATTTTTGTTATTCGTATTCCAGGTTCACACCATTCTATAAAGGCTCTAAACTTCAACTGGGTGTCCTAGAGTCTTTTACGGAGGTGTTTAACTTGGTCTGGCCAACCTTCAAAGTAAATTAAAAAAAAAAAAAATTAATTTGGATTAATTGGATTAATTTGGATACATTTTGGAAACAAAGGCAAAATGATTTGTCAGAAGAATGTTTTTTTCCAGATCCATCTGAAAAAAACAAACATAAAAGAAAAACACCTCGCCTCCAAAAAAAAAAAAAAAAAAAAACACTTGATTTTTGCTGCAGTCATAAATTTCTGCTTTTAAAGTGACTGCCAAAGCTTTTGCTCTTGTGGACATGTCCTGCCTGGAGAATAACTCCACCCTCTACTATGTCATTGACAATTGATGTTAATAAAGATTCTCTTGATGGAAGTATTCTCAGCACCATGAAATGCAAGAATAATGTGCATTGGGATACTGCAACAGACATTTGCCATATGTTATTTATTTATTCAGTCTCCAGTCCATTATATTTAATCATAATAACGGAACAGGGAAGTGGGAAAACATGAAATGGCAAAGACCAAAATGGCAAAACATTCAGACCTACCTTTTTCTGCTTTTAATTTATTTTAAAAAGGAAAAAATCTTAGGCACTTGCTCACAGATTTTGTGGCAGCAGATGTTGCTATGCCCTGAAATGCAACACTTGGGTGTTTGGGATTTCATTGGCTTATGATAGCTTTAACAATTTACATCTGGGACTGACTCAGAAGGAGAAGTAAAACCCTTACTTTTAACTTGGATTCTTAGCTATTGTAGCCAGTTGACAAGGCATGGATGCTCTTGAAATGAAGGTATAAGACAATGGGCCCAATCATCGGCCAGATCTGCTACACCTGCTATTTAGGGATAATGTGTGGCGGGAGAGGCATTCCCCCGAAGAAAACACGATCTTCCACAGTGACACTAGCATCCAGGCAAGGGGCAGAGCCTATAAAAGGGGGCGGGAAGCTCACCTAGGCCTTTCTTCCTGCACTAAGACATACCTGAGAAAGGAGCTGAGGGTAGCCTTTGTTGGGTGCCTTATTTGGTACGTTTTCTTAAAACAAAAATGTCAAAAAGCAAGATTTTAATAGTATAACTACAGATTAATAAAAGACCTTTGAGTTCATGGTAATGATGGTGAGATGAAGCCTCATGAGGCATCAAACCACTTGAGCCAATCGGTTCATGCACATGAAGCTTCATTACTCGAAGCTTCATGTGCACATGACACCATCTACAGGCCGGGTGTATAATCACAGGCAGCATTGGTTGCGGGTGGTCGGACCAACCGTAATGCTTTTTCCTAAACCTGCGATGGTACAATACCAACTTTGAGGAAAGGGGAAAAAACACACCCACTGCCACACCTATAATCAGAATCAGCTTTATTGGCCAGGTTTGTGCACACAAACAAGGAATTTGACTCCGATTACTAAGCTCTCTTTGTACAATTAGAATAAAATAAAATAAAAATATAACAAATTACTAGCACAAATTATAAGCTGAGTAAAAGAGTCGGCAAAATGTGTAGCAGTTATAGTGAGTGGAAGATGGCATTAGAGGTTAGCGAAAGTTCCTATACACGCAATTCGAGGGTAGAGGCTATTGGTAATGGGTTAGGCAAAGGGTTTGATTGGGGCCTACATGGTAAAGCTCCTACATTGTCAGTGCAAGCTTGGAGCTAAGGAAAATTAGAGCTAAAAGCCTAATCAAAGCAAGTGGGTGCAAAAGTGAAACTAGACAGAACACGTGACTGTAAGGTATACCAACAATTGAGTTCATTGCAACATGATCAAAACTAACTTCAAATTGCCAACTTTGCAGAGTTGACAGAGCCCTGGGAGGCAACAGGAGGAGGCTCACAAATGTAAAAGACTGAATTATGCTGAATTAATAGCTAATCCTGGCTGGAATGTGAATGAAAATCTAAAGTTCAGTTGCAGATGGTTTGTGGTCAACCAACAGGGTGCTGAATGACATGGGAATTCAGTGGCAAGTCATCAAACCCTCCCTAACACAGAACAGGCTAGTTGTTGGCCATGGATTGATTAATGAGTGGCTGAAACAGTAGCGCTCGATGGTGGGTGCCTCTGATGACTTTTCATGGAATTTTGAAAAGTCCTGCTCCCATGTATGATTTCAATGGCGAGCTCTAGCTGTGCAGCTATAATTTGACTGGCTCACACTTGCTCTGGAGTGAGTTGAGAGTTGAAAATTCCCCAACGTTTTACGTAGACAACACTGTCACTGCAATGCACGGAACCCACAATTCAGTATTGGCAACACTTGATGTAAGAGAGGTGTAAGAGCAAAAACACTCTACTTGGGCCCTCTCAAAAAAATCAGTTGCGACAGCATCAAGGTTAATAGAGGTAGGAAGAACACAGGTGGGCACATCTGGGATGCCAGATGTTGCTGATGAGTTCTGTGCGTGTCACCTACGAACCTACAAAGGGGGCTGCCCATCTGGTGACCCCAATGATGCTTTTGTTTCCCACTACACCCTGGCTCAAGAAGGGATTGAACTGCCATGTATGAAAGAACTAGTCAGGCTCAGGTGACCCTGGTGGTATTTGTCTACTACACATGGTAGATAAGGAATGAATGGATCCATTTTGAGGGCATTATGCAATCAAAGGAGATATTGTTTCTTGTATGTCACTACATTCAATAATACAATGGAGTGTCACAGTTTAAGTGCATGGTCTATGTGATGAAATACAGGAAGGATTACACCTACATGTGCCAAAAAACTATACAGTCTGAGCATGTCTTTGTTCAGGCTGTTTATGTTGATAGAGAACCTCCTATGATGCACTGGGCACTTTCTCCACTGTTCTCTCTCTTCTCTTCACTTCCCATGTGTGTATACATTATGATTGCTGTCATTAACTCTGTTTCTCTTTTTCTTTGTCTCACAGGAGGTTAATCTGGCTTGATCTCCTTGTGTTTGTTGGCATCACTGTCTGTCCTCTCACTTGTCAAGTGTCTCTTTCTGAAAAGAGAGATTTTCCCATTCCATTTTTGCTTCATGCACTCAGAAACAGCAGAAAGACCGAGCCCAAAATAGTGTTATATTTTGAAATTCTAAAGACATATAAAATATCATGCATATGCTTCATTACCTCTTTTTTCTTGCCTTTATCAAAAGGACATGTCTAATTTTCACAGGTCACTCCGGATTAAGAGCACACCAACTCAGAAAATCATTCATGAGGGTTAGGGTTTTATATTTTGAGGTTGTTTCAGGTTCTCTGTCTTCCTTTTTCTTATAAGAGAAAGAGGTTAAGGACCTTAAATCTATTGCACAAAGGGGGTTATACTGTGATATCTTTTCTTAATTATTTGCTTTTGAACAAATAATTCTAACAAGAAACCCAGAGCAATTTTTTTCAGTTTATCCAGTGATGGAGACAGAAGCCACTAATCTGCAGCACTTTACAAAAACATGGGCATGCTATTTTATCATTAGTTTTTAGAGTTTTAACATTTAATTAAAATTACTAAATTAATTTTTGCATGTAGCTGATTATTGTTCTTGGAATGAAAAATCTGAATCAGTCAAGGGAATTGCAATTTGTCCATCTCTAATAATTTCTGAAGTACCTTCCACACTTTTTATTACCACTTCCCATGACTATAAAATTACAAATGTTGATGCCACTAACTTTCACAATATTCCAATTAGGAATTTATATGAAAAAAAAATACAAATAATGCCTACATAGCTGTAATTTACAATACTCTTCAAAGTTAAATTCAAATGATCAATTTGGTGTTTAATTTAAAACGAATGTGTTTATGTTTAGAGGTTAGATTAAATAATGATTGCCAAGGACCAGATATTCACACAGACACTTGCTGCTAGAAAGTTTTAACAGTCACCTTTTATATGTGGCCCATCAATTTGGGAAGGTTTATCATGTAATTTCCAAAGAATCTGGAGTTCTTCTTTCTACAGGGAGAGAGATTATTCACAACTGGAGAATAACCAAGATGACTGCTAATCTTCTCAGTAGTGTATGTCCAGACAATGCTCAGAGAAACTGTAAAACCCTCTTAGCTACCCCACCAAACACCAGATGACCTTTTTTTTAAGGCTAAATATGGTTGGCCCATTGTGGCCATTATTTAGCCCAAAAGAAGATGTTGAAAACCTGGCCCTGTTTAGTCATCCTGTCGTGGCTCACATTTAGCCCAAAAGAAGACATTGAAAACCCATCTCTGTTTCACCATTGTTTCCTGGTCCAGATTTAGCCCGCAAAAAAATTCCAAATTTGAAAAATTTGAAAATTGTCTCTGTTAAGCCATTCATTCCCTTCTTTGAAAAAACACGACACAACTCCCACTGATTTGGGAAGATATTTGTGTAAAGGACAAAATACAGAAGAATGTTGACGTGCTGAACCTTACAAAAAGTTCCAGGCTATGTTAACATTATTTTTGCGAGAAAAAGGATCAGCACTGATGGTGTAATAAGTGGAGATCCTGTCTACTTCTACTGAAATAACTGGAGGAGACTACTATCACAGAAAGGCACAGGTCTGCAAAGCCCCAGAACAATGTGAGTTATACCTCACTGCATACCCATTACCCTGTGGTTACTTGTGTAGCCCCTATAAAACGTGGGCAGTATATCATATGTGCTCTATGCATCAGAAGGTTAGACTGGAGGTCAGCATGTTAGTTGACATCCCAGAGACATCTATAGAGACAGGTGGAGGTAAACGCTGGGATGGTCAGAGGGTGGAACTGCATGTCAGTATGTAGCTCTGCAAACTCTGGCCTACAAACATATAGAAAGAAAAAGAAAAAGGGGGCCAGTGGGGTGCAGGACAGCACAAAAAAAAAAAAAAAAAAATACAGGAAAACAATGAAGCACAGTTTAATTTATATGGTACTCCTAATTAACTATGGATACAACTGAAGGAAGAAGAAGAAAGGGGGAGAGAAAAAGGGTGAGGACACCGCTCATCAGATCATGTTGGTGTCCTCCTGCAGCATAGGCCTATAGCAGCATAGCTATGACAAGGCTATGTTTGCTCTAGTCTTGACTTCAGCCATGCCTATAACTATAGCTATGACTATTGGCCCAAACACACGATTATAACTAAATGTTTTCAGTTTAGTTTTAAAGGTGGAGGTGGTGTCAGCCTCCTGAACCCAAACTGGTAGCTGGTTCTATAGTAAAGGTGTCTGATAGCAGAAGCTCATCCTACAAATCTACTTTAGGATATTCTATGAACTACAAGTCAAACCTGCAGTCTGAGAGCAGAGAGCTCTATTAGGAGCATAAGGCATTATCAGGTCTTGTAAATAACAAGGAACTTGGCTGTTAAAGGCCTTATATGTGGGTAAAAGAGTTTTGAATTTGATTCTACATTTTTCAGGAAGCTTCCATTGGCTCCTGTAAAAAAGCTAAAGGAGATCACAGGATAAATGTGATCTATCTTGCTGATTCATGTCAGCACTCAAGCTGCTGTATTTTGGATCAATTGTAAGGCTATTCAGCGAATTACTTGGACATCCTGCTAATAACGCATTACAATAATCCAGTCAAGAAGTGACAAATGCTTGGATTAGTTTCTCAGCATCACTCTGCGGAGAGGATGCTTCTAATCTTGGCGATATCCTGATTGAAAATAACTCAGAAGTCTCTCACAGTTGAACTGGAGGCCAACGTAAAATCATCTAATGTGTTCATAAGGTATTTGGGACCAAAAAAAAAAAGAAAAAAAACCCTCAATTTTATCAGAATTTAAAAGCAAAAAGTTTGTGGACATCCAGGTCTTAATGTAGTTAAGACAAGCCTGAAGTTCACAAAACTGCATCTGAACAAATCCACAAGACTTCAGGAACAATGTGTTTATGACAGTAGGACAACAGAGACTAAATCAGAGATGTTTAGTTATAATCCACACCATCATGTTTGGGGAAAACAAAATGCAATCTTTCACTACAAACACCTCATGTCAACTGCCAAGCAGAGATGAGGAGAGGTAATGGTTTGAGCTAGGTCAGATTATGTTTTGGTGTTCAAGGACCCAAAAGCAAGAAACTCTGAAGGCAAAAGTATTCAGAAATAAGTCTTTGATTCAAGTAAATGAAGGGCATGTCAGGGTGCAGGAAATCTAAAACATAAACTGAAACTGACTGAACAAACAAGTACCAAAGAAAAAGAAGAACAGGAGGAAAAATCAGGATCACATCCAGAGGCAATGAGAAGCAACAGGCAACAAAAACAGACAAGCAGGGAATTGGGGAAAAGAGAGGACAACATACACACACAAGAGGCTGGGGAGATACAGGTGAAAACAATCAGAGAAATGACTCAAAAGGAAGTAAAACAGAAACAAATCTTAAAAATAAAACAGGAAGTAAAGTTAACCAAAAAGGATATAACGGATACATCAAAAATAAAACTCAACTCAGGGAAACCCCAAAAAACACAAAGCATAAGACCAAACTAAACTGAAATCCTAACAGGGTAAGTCTTATCTGGCTTTACACTTGCACTGTAATGTCCTCCTTTAATTTTTCTTCCACTTCATTTGTTGACTCCATCACTTCAGAAAAATGATTAAAAAGAGGCTGAGAATTGATTAACAACTTTACATAATCCCCCCCAAAAAAACATTTGAAAGTGCATTATGTTTGCTTTCATCTCAGAAGAACATTTTACATACAAACTTTTCAACTTCTCACTCACTCTTTCAAATTTATGGTATTTTGATCCATAACACATATTTACTGCTGCAGAAGTACTTTAAGAAAAATCTCAGAATCTTATTACATTAAAAATGACACTACCACCCACACATTTCCATGGATTCCTCAGAATATTCAGATGGAGTAAGCTCTTTGCATCATTGATGACTCTGTTGCCAGATTCTAAGCTCAAGAATTGTTGTGAATTTCAAAAGATCCTCCCACTGTTTCCAAATCTCTTTTCTAAAGCCCATAGAACAGCAGTGCCTGTGAAACAGTACATGTTTTTAGATGTTAGTACTGTAGTGATGTCATTATTGTATTGAAGCATCATCAGGATGATTTCACACATCTAGAATTTAACTCAATTTTAGACCATTATATGTAGCTGTCAATTAATGTAGCCATGATACTAAAAATAATGCAATGTTCCATCCAATTTTATCAACTTTAATGAAAAAATTATGATAGAACTTATTTGATCAGTTTAATAAACTTGAGTCCTGATAACAGTGCCAGGGAAGTCCCATGCTTTATTGTGTGCAGGACATATTTTAAAACAGGAATGTCATATTTTGGAAATGCTGCTGGGAATGAGAGAGTGCTTCTCTCTGCCAACATCACACCACACACTGAGGCTTGGTATTTTTCTTTTAAGCAAAAGTGAGGAAAAAAAGCGAAAAAAATTATTTTCAATTACAGTCTTTGATGAAATCATCTTAAGAAACCACTGATGATGTTATACAAACAAGCTATGAACATTTTAATTGAAACTCAATTCAGTAGCACCACTGTAAAAAATAGAAATAGTACCTTACTGTGCTACATTGTACTGTAGAGGAAGACCAAAGAGGAGATTCATGGATGTAGTGAAAGAGGAAGTTAGTTGGTGTGAGAGAAGATAATGCAGAGCCTTAGAGTTAGATGGAGGCAGATGATTCGCTGTGAGGATTCCTGAAGTGAAAGGCTGAAAGAAAAAGAAGACAATGCTGTGCAAAATCTTAGGCACTCCCAGTCTTATTGTTTACCATCAAAAATGAAATGGCCATCAATACGACATACTGCATTGTCTCTGCAGATACCTTTTTTTCAGGAATCATACCTGACTGAGACAGCGACATGAGGCCTTCGGTTGTTTGGACAGCTAATGTCAAAGGTCACACCATTTCAGAGACAAGTTCATTGTGTTACTGTGACCCAGAACATGTTTGCACTGTTTATTGCAATTTTCTATGTGCTTCATGTGTACATTTTTTATTTACATTCATTTACATTTTTATTTATTTACATAATATTCTTCTTTGATTTGTTCTTCATTTATGATGTTTGCATTCAGCGCATTATACAGTAATCCCCCACACTTCGCAGTCTCAGCAATCATGGTCTCAGCAATCGTGGAAGTTTCAAAAATATTTATAGAAAAAAATGTTCGAAAAAAATAATGGATAAAATTGAAACGAAGCATGCGAGGCTGAAGCGAAACCCATCAAATCAAGAACGAGTCTCTGGAAGCAACAAGAGCTGACAGGGGAGGCCCCATGAACGAATAACGAGGCCTGTGATTGGCTGCTATGACGGGCATTACTGTGCCATCGGTTGTCTGTACGCTGATTGGCTGACACGCGTCCCCGCATCTCCCATCTCTTGCTCTCATCAACTACGTTCAGAGGAGAGATCGTCAAAGTGAGTGTACCTTCTGTAGATTTTGTGTTTGCGCGTACATGTATACTGTATGTACAAATACATGTACATCCACATCGTGGTTTTCACCATTCGCGGGGGGGGTCACAGCCCCCATTAACCGCGAAGTGTGGGGGATTACTGTTATTCCAAATATTCAATAAAGGTCTATTATGTAAATTTTATTGTGGTACTAGCAGTTGCTGGTGAGCTTTCACTATATTTTCTGCCAAAAGATCTGCAGAGAATGACTTGGATTGTCAAACAAAATTAATGAAATGAAATGAAAAATACTTTATGTATCCCATAAAGGGAAATTCAATACTGTAGCAAGGGCTCTCTTTTTTTAAATTTTTATAAACAACAGAAAAAAACAACACGAGTAATAATAAACATGAATTAACCAGGAAAGCCTAGAGTTGCAAATATGCAACATTGCCTAAAATGGTCAAAAATGGCCCGATTACAAAAAAATCTACCAAAAGTGGTTTACTCCCACCCAGAAAGATGCAACATCAGCCCAAATGATTTTTTCAATGATTATTCATATGCTTGGGTACTACAGTCCTAGGGCTCTCAAAAGTGTCCATTTCTAATCAACATCTGATCAAGCATTTATTCTTTCGTCCTCATGAACTAAAATAGTAGTTTAAATTGAATGCCCTTCCTGTATTTAACCAAGAGTCACTCAGGCTGTCTGTGAAGTCCATTGTCTTGTTGCACTTTTTTTTGTCTGACAGCACCTGTTGGAGAAGTGAAGCAGAGATACAGTTACAGACATGAATGAATCATTTCCAAAAATCTGTTTTGACCACATGTACTGTTTGTTCATAGTGTATACAACAGATGCACACTCAAATATCCATATGCAAACACATTTGGAGTGTCGTGGCTATGCCTGAATGTAGCTCTTTAGTATAACTACTCTAATAATCAGTTTTAATGAGCATCACTAGCCGTTATTCCCTTCAGCACAATTCTCTCTCTCAGTCTCTCTGTTTCTTACTCACATCATTCTTCTCTCTCTCTCTCTCTCTCTCTCGCTTTAGCTCGCACTCACACACACTCAATTTCCTCTATCCTTCCTTCCCCATCCTCTCTGTATTCGCTTTGGTTTGAAGCTCAATTAATGCCCTATTCCATATGAGCTGTGCTCAAATACCCCCTGGGTCTGCACCACTGCACACACACACACACACATTCTCGGACCACAAACTGAGACATTGTTTTATGATGACTTTGGCTCGCATGCCACATGGAAATTGTGGGAAAAAATGATCTTAACCTATTCATGTTGAGAATTTGAGATGATCAACTACGGTCTCCGTAAGATTTTTTTTCATGAGCATGTTAGTCTTATTCTCATCACAGCTGGAAACTGTCATCATGTTGTCATGAGCTCTGTTGCTGCCACTGTCTTGCAAACTGCAGTCCTGCGCCAACCAAATAACGCACTGCACCAGTATAAGATGTCTTCATCATGACCCTTGACTTTCAAAAACAAGTCAGCAGTAGGTGTTGGGTCTCCACCTGCTACGCTGCTGCCCCGTCTCCCTCAGGAGGACACGCCCATCACCTCTCAGAGTGCTGCCAGAGAGCTGCATGCTCTACAACGGGAGCGGGCGAGGCGCGCTCCTCTACACACCTGAGACTCGTTACTCATCACGCACCTGCAGTCTCCAGCTCATCTAGGAGGACATTTTATTCACCACTTTAGCAGCGTGGCGGAACCCCTCACCAAGCTTACCTCACCGTCCAGATCATTCGTCTGGTCCCCTGCCGCCGACCCAGCCTTCCTGGAGCTTAAGGATATGTTCACCAAGGCGCCCATCTTACTCCACCCGGATCCAGGGCGGCAATTCATTGTGGAGGTGGACACCTCGGATACCGGACTGGGCGCGGTCCTCTCCCAACGTTCTGCTACTGATCAAAAAGTCCATCCCTGCGCTTTCTTCTCCCGCCGATTCCTCCCTGCTGAGGAAAATTATGACATTGGGAACCGAGAACTGTTGGCGGTGGTGGCTCCCTGGAGGAGTGGCGCCACTGGTTGGAGGGAGCCGAACAACCGTTCACCATTTGGACCGATCATAAAAACCTGACTTACATCCGGGCTACTAAGCGTCTCAGTGGACGCCAGGCTCATTGGGCCAGCTTCCTCAGCCGCCTCGATTTCACCCTGACTTACCGTCCTGGTTCTCGGAACGCCAAGGCCGACGCCCTATCCCGCCAACACCCCAAGGAATCCGCCGCCGAGGAGCCGTCACCCATCCTCCCCAAGAATAGGGTAGTTGGTAGAGTGGCCTGGGGCGTGGAAACAATAGTGAGGAACGCCCTTCGCACCCATCCTGCTCCCAGAGGTACGCCGCCCGGCCGTCTCTTTGTGCCCGATGTGGTCCGTTCACATGTTCTCCAGTGGGAACACGCCAGCAAATTTGCATGCCATCCAGGAGTCAATCGGACGTTCACCTGGCTCGACGGTTCTGGTGATCAAGATATTTCATTTTCTTTTGACACACTGATAACAGTGTTGAAACATTGGAAGTGTGGCAGGGAGAGAAAAGCATGGTTGGATGATGTTGTGTTTATAGTGCAGGAATAAGGGAACCTATGACATCATGCTTAGCACCAGCACAAGTTGATGGTGGACTACACCATCTGTTGTTGACAAGCACTGCAATTCCACCACCCTTGTTTTTGTCGCTCTCCTCCAAACCTCTGCCTGCTCGTATCATCTGAAAGCCAGACAGAGAGAGACCCTGGAGTGAAATACTTTATAGTGCATTGGCAAAACTCTAGCCAGGTCCTTGTTAGTGCTCTAACCCCATCTATATTATTTTCAAGAAATTCCCATCATGATCAAGAGAAGAGATAATTTAAACCTCTTTTTCTTTCTCTGCTTTGTCCCTGCTTTACATCCACGACATCTCCTCTACAATTCATCAGTGATTGGGGTCTCAATCTGGGTATAGTCTTGGCTCTTGAAATCTTGATCAGCTGCTCCCACTTGTAAATAACTTGTTGCTATCGCTACTCAGCACAACAGGTGTTGAAAATTTTCAAAATAACAAAGGAAATCCCTCAAGGCAGCACACCATCCAAAAAAATTATTCAAAAATATTTTTAATGAGGAACACTAAAAAGAGAAAAACTAAAAAAATAAAAAGATAGGAGCTACTGCAACAAGTTGCCACAGTGTGCAGTGCTATTCTATAAGTATTTACTCCATGAACTAGCCTAGCTATTCCAAACACAAGTACATACACAAAGGCTCCAAAGAACTTTTATTAACTTTTCAAAACAGATTCAGATCAATTGAAGAACACATTCTGCCCTTTCTTTCAGCATTTGACAGAATTTTCTGATAAAATGTCATGACATAAATATCTTACTCAAAATACTACAACTATTGTACATCGGTTCTCTTTCTAACATGCCTTTACATCTCTCCTCATAGCAGCCAGTTTTAGTCAGCTGGTCTCTACTTCTTTGTTCCATGAGTTGTGCATCCATTGTGCTGCTCATTTGCATCAAACAGCAAATGTTGTGTGATGTGAAATTTGGTGGAGATAAAAATGGTCGGGTTTTATATTATTCTAACCTGCATCTGTGATGTCACTGTCAGAGAATAATTAGAGCAAGGCTGATCATGACATGAAAGTACCTGAGAAAAGACATGAGCTTTAAGGTCAGCTAAACTGCCACTAGCCATAGAAATGATCTGATGAAGACTGAAGAGAAGGTCAGGGAATATGTAGCAGGAGGGTGATAAGGTGTGCCTGGAGACACCCAACAGCAGCAGCCCAATCATCAGCAAATGAGCCATGTCTACACTCCAAGCCAGACGCCAGCCTGATCCTAACAATACCCACTCTATATACATATATAGCAATAATATAATAATATTGAACAGTGCTCAGAAGGTAAAAATAAAAGGAGACTGTATATTTCCCAGGACTGCTTTATAGGGTGCACATTAAAGGGTGTTGTACAAAGATGCTACCACAGTTATGGCGATTTGGTTATTTCAGGCACTCTCCTGGGTTTGTCTGCATTGCATTTTTATGAACCAGATATGAAAAGTGCACAATAAAAACAGGTGTGGACATCAGAGCGCTGGACTCAATCTCAGCTGTCATTAAAGGAGGTTGGGTACACCATAGACAGGTTTCTGGGCTACCATAGGGACACACAGAGACATAGGGCCCATTTTCCGCCAAACCTCCTAAAGCCGCTATTAAGGGATAGCGGGTAGTGGCTAGCGGGAGGTGTACGATCTGCCCCATAGTCACCGATAGCTTACACTGATGCCTGCAATCTATGTAGAATCATCATTTAACCTTACATGCATATCTTCAGACTGTTGGGCAAAGTTCAACATTTTTTCTTTTCAAATTTTTTTCCTTTTTCAAATACTGCTGCAAAATATACAAATGATTGCTCAAATCAAACCGCTATTTCAGTGGGGATTCAGAAGAAAATGTGTTCTTTATTAATCTGTTACTATTTCTGAGTTGTACTATCCTCTAGGCAATAAAATATACAGTGTAAATTATGCAGCTTTATCTGATTTTTTTAATTGTTTGTCTTCATCCCAGTAACGCGGCTGACCTTTTTAAGCTGCTAGTGATTTATGTGCCTGCAGCAGGTAATTATTGCACAGATGAACCAAATAATTC
Source organism: Hirundichthys speculiger (assembly GCA_018398805.1). Lineage (NCBI taxonomy): Eukaryota > Metazoa > Chordata > Actinopteri > Beloniformes > Exocoetidae > Hirundichthys > Hirundichthys speculiger. Next base: position 931,082 of record JAGFBZ010000639.1, read on the forward strand.
ATTTATTTTTGAAATCAGAAGAGTGTAATGGAGAAGTAAATAAAATCATCTACTCTTTATTTGTGCAGGTCTTAATTACTGTTAGAATCTGAAAGAGCATCTCAATCCTCACATTATGAGCTTGGATCCATCACTGCTTGCAAGAAAATCTCATTTGGAAACCTTAAACTAATTCAGATTTTAATGAATGCATTTAAATTGAGCATGTGTAGTTCCCCTCTTTGTTAGAGACTCAAATTAAATGTTGGGGAGGAGGCACAGAACAAGGTATGTTTGGTTACGATGTGATTGGAAAAGGTCATGGGTTGTCTGATGTTAATAGCAACATTAAATTATGTTAATATTTCATTTTCTTTTTTTTTTTAGTGTGAATCTATTCTCATATGTCTGCTCTTTTGAGATCAATAGCTGAATATCAATGGTTTATGAAAATATACCTGGAAATTTGGTGATGACATTTTTTTTAAATAAGTAAATGTAAAAGTGTGGTGGGTCAGACAAAGTATTATTTTATTATTATTATTATTTTTTGTGCTCCAGACCAAAGACAAAAAAGGACAATCTACAACAACTTTAATGATGATATCACATGCAGCATCAGAAGGTATCAGAAGAGAACTCTCAGCAAAAATCATGGATGGAGAGTTTCATCCAGCAGTGCAACAACCCACTTCTGTCATCCATTCATCCAATATCTATACCCACTTGATCAGGGTCACGGGGATCAGCTGGAGTCTATCCCAGCTCTCTTTGGGTGAAGGGCAGGGCTACACCCTGGACAGGTTGCCAGTCCATCACAGGGTCACATATAGACGAACAATCATGCACACTCACAATCTGTCAGGGCCTGGTCGGCCATGGCAGCCCTGTGTGTGTTTTTGAGTGTCAAGTTGGCGTCTCTCTCTGTTGTTAGTGGTTCCTGTTTTATTTTGAAAGGTCTGTCCTGTCGTTATTGGGTTCTGCTTTGCTTCCTCCCTCTTGTTACCTTGATTCCCTGCACCTGCCTCTCATTTGTTCCCGTGTCAGCATTGCCAGGTGTACGATAATTATCGTATTTGTAGGATAATTTGGCTCTTTGTATGATGTACGATGTAATCCCAAATAAGGCCAAATATACGATAATTAGACTACTTCAAATTATTCCCTGCTGCAATTGTCTGCTGGAGAGTTGTTTTTGTGAACCCTGAAGGCATCTGTTCCCATGTGACAAGTTTCCAGCCAATCGGGCTTTACTGAGCGTGAGACACTAATGTTTGTCTCAAAACAACGAGCATGATAGGCTGAATGGGCTGAATGGTCAGCTTCTCCAGCTATTTAACACTAGAGTGATTAAATTTGACTAAAGCGCATCATTGGGCTTGTTATTTTGGTTATGATGGATGTATGATAAAATTATCATATTTTGAGGAAAATTGAGTCTCTGGTATAATAATCCTACATTTTCCACCTGGCATCGCTGCCCTGTGTCATTGTCTTGTCATTCCTCTTGTCTGTGTGGGTGCATTAGTCGTGTTTCATGTTTGCAGTCCTGCTTTTTTCCTCTCTCGTCAGCCTTCTTGTCAACCTGGACTTTAAGTTAAGTAGGTATTTTCATGTATTTTGGATTTTTGTGAAATAAACCCTTTTTGTTTTTTGGGCTGCACTTGGGTCCTTCCTCCCACTGCAGTCACTCCTACGGGCAATTTAGAACCACCAATTAACCTAACATGCATATCTTTGGACTGTGGGAGGAAGGCGGAGTACCCGGAGGAAACCCGCGCAAGCACATGGAGAACATGCAAACTCCACACAGAAAGGCCTCTGACGAGGTTTACACCAGGAACTTCCTTGCTCTGAGGCAACAATGCTGACCACCAAGCCACCATGCTGCCCCCACTTCTGTCAATCTGCCTGAAGTCTTTTGCCCATCTTCACTGTCCCAAATCCGTATAGATAGATGGTGAAGTCCAAAACATGCTCCTGTAGTCATATCTCAAAACACAGTGCTTCTTCTGTCTCCTGTCAACACAACAAGGTCATCCATCCCACCTCCCAGGGATCTCACACCCCACATCATGATCAAGGGAAAAAAAAAAAAATCCTCCCTTAGGCTTTCCATTTTTCTCATGCTAAACATCTATGTCCTCTTCTTTTCAACTCATCTGCATCTCAGGGCTTTTTCTAATCATTAGCTGGTCTTTAGAAATCTGTTGCTTTTATATGTAAACATTTTTCTGCTGCCATGTCTACTCATCTTAATAAATGATGATAATAAAAAAAAAGAAAGTACCAGAACTACTAGTAGAAACATGCAGAACAGCATCCAAACTACCATGGGAAAATAATTTAGTAATTATAATTAAAAAAAAAAAAAAAGCTAATTAAAAAAATCTCAAGTAGATACAAAGAAAGACAACTTGTTGAAGGAATAACAGCCGGCTACCACTGATGTATTTGGAATGTGGAGCAGGCCTGAAATGCAAAAACTGATGTTTGTTACCACATTAATTGAAGCTGATGAACAAAAATAAACAGTGTTACGGTCTTAGGCATACAGAGCTCTATCAGATGCTCCCTCTTGCTTGTGTCGATGTGCACGCACGCCTATATAATCTGTATGCGAATTGTGCTGTGTGGTCCCCTGCTGGGGATTGGTTTATTTTCAGCCCGCCGGTGGTAGTCCCGCGTCCTTGTTGCTGCCATTAGTCCAACAGTCCTTCCACCCTGCAAATCATGATGAGCTGGAAGATACAATATCCTGTCTGATCCTGCATTCGGAGTGGGTGACCTCCCAGCTTGCCTCGCTATTTGTCCTGCTGCACTCGATCTGTTGTAACAACTGGAATTCTGTATAGCTCGATTTTTGTTCTGTTTTGTGCATGATAGTTCTGTTGTTCTAATATTTTAGTTTTGGAGGGTTTTGTGTTTTCTTTTCATAGAAGCCTGTGTGCTACTTCTAGTTCTGACATGGTTGTAAGCTAAGTCCTACCTGACTTTTGCGCTCCTTTTTAGTGACTTGCCTCTTTATCTTTTGGAAAGGTTGTTTTATTGTTGTATTTGCTGTTCTTTTAGTTTCTTTTGATTGTCTGACCTGCAAACATTTATTAAATAACTTTTGTTTTTACTAATCACATCTGGTTTTATTTTGTGTCTCATTTCCCTCACGAGCCGGGGAAAAGAAAAACATGTAAACACTGGGTTCATAATGTACAAAGTCATCGAGTAAATTTAAATTTTCCAAAAATAGCATTTTTCATGTCCCAGCTTTTACAGATCTGGGGTTATGCAAGTGAAGCAATGCTTAAAAAAAGAAAATTCCAACAGCTAAAAACATCATTCACTATGACTGTTATCAGGTATTATCAGGTCTATTATCCATTATCTAAAAAGGAGCTTGGCCGTTAAGCGCCTTATATGTAAGTGAAATTTTACGGGAAGCCAACACAGGATGTCAAACATGGGAGAGACGTGATCTCTCTTGCTGATTCCTGTCTACATTCGCGCTGCTGCATATTGGATCACCTGGAGGCTATCCAGAGAATTACCTAGACGTCCTGGTAATAATGCATTACAATAATCTAGTTGAGAAGCGACAAATGCGTTTATTAATTTTTCAGCATCACCCTGGGAGAGGATGCTCCTAATATTGGTGATACTATGTAGGCCGTCTTACAAACCTGATGATTGTGATTTTTAAATTACATATCCTGATCCTGGGGATAGTTGTGCTGGAGGCCAAAATGAAATCTGCTAATCTATTCCTAAAGTGTTTGGGATCGAAAACAATAACCCCTTTTATCAGAATTTAAGGCAAGGAAAGTTTATCTGTATAGCACATTTTGTGCACAAGACAATTTAAGGTGCTTTACGTAAAACATTAGAAGCAGTACAGAAGCATTAAAGAGTACATTAAAGCAGGGAGGAAATAATAAAATAAAATATTAAAATGCAAAAATATTAAAATGCAAAATATTAAAAGCAAAAGGTTTTTGGACATTCAGGTATTAATGTCCTTAAGACATGCCTGCAGTTTGGCTAACAGTTCTGTTTCCTCTGGCTTCATGGATATACACAGTTGAGTATCATCAGCATAGCAATGAAAATTTATGATGTGGCTCTAGATAATATTTCCAAAGGGTAGCATGTATAAAGTGAAGAGGATCTGCCCAAGCACTGAACCCTGTGGGACACCATAGCAGACCCTCATTTTTGCAGAAGAAATGTCATTAATGTGAATGAATTGGAACCTGTCGGAGTGATATGATTTCATCAGCCTAGTGCTTCCCCTTTAATCCTGATAATTTACTGTAATCTGTGTAATCCAGAGACACCAGAAAAAGTTACTGAAGCTGAAGAATTGCCAATAGCCGTTGGTTTTTGGGCTTGGTTGATTTCTTCTGTAATCTCATGCTCTGATGCTGCAGAATGTCCTGTGTGATGGTAAGAGGTTAAAAAATCTATGAGACAAGTGAGAAGGGTCTTTCATAGGCAAGGCAAGTTTATTAGTACAGCACATTTTGTGTACAAGAAAAATCAAGGTGCTTTACATACATGAAAAGCATTAAAGCATTTAATAGTACATTTAAAACAGAAAGAAAATAAAATAAATAAAATGAAATATTTAAACCCTCAAAAAAGATAGGATAAAATGCAAAAAGTTAATCAACAGTTGTTTTTGGTAAAAAAAAAAAAAAAAAAAAAAAGAAGAAGAAGAGTGCAGATAAAATGCAAGAAATAAAAGTTAATTATCAGTTGTTTTGATAAAAGGTGGCAAATAGAATTTTTTTTCTTAACCCTGATTTAAAACTACTGAGAGTGTCAGCAGACCTGCAGTCTTCTGGGAGTTTTTTCCACATGTGATGAGCATAAAACTGTACGCCGCCTCAACCGTGTTTAGTTCTGACTCTGGGAACAGAAAGTAGACTTGACCCTGATGACCTGAGGGATCTGGTTGGTTCATAACAAATCAGAAGATCCTTAATGTATTTTGGCCCTAAACCATTCAGTGCTTTGTAAACTAACAGCAGAATTTTGAAGTCAATTCTTTGACAAACAGGAAGTGTAAAGATCTGAGGACTGGAGTTATATGATCCACTTTCTTGGTGTTAGTGAGGACTGGAGCAGCAGCGTTCTGGACTAACTGCAGCTGTCTGATGGTCTTTTTAGGGAGACCTGTCAGGACAGCGTTACAGTAGTCTAGTCTACTGAAGATAAATGCATGGACAAGTTTTTCTAAATCCTGCAGAGACATCAGTCCTTTAATCCTGGATATGGATCAGTTATGAAGTATGGATACTTCATAACTGTCTTAATGTAAGCACTGAAGGTCAGAGTCCATGACTACACCCAGATTTCTGGCTATGTTTTTGGTTTCTAACTTCGCTCTTTGAAGCTGAGTGGTGACTTTTAATCTTTCTTCCTTGGCTCCAAAAATTATTATTTCAGTTTTCTCTTCATTTAACTGGCGGAAGTTCTGATACATCTAATCTCTAATTTGATCAATGCATTTGGTCAGTGTTTGGATCAGACTATAGTCTATAGGTGGGGGGGTTATGTAGATTTGTGTGTCATCAGCATAGTTGTGGTAACATATTTTGTTGTTTTTCATAATTTGAGCGAGTGGGAGCATGTAGATGTTGAACAGCAGAGGCCCCAGGATGGAGCCTTGAGGAACTCCACAAGTTATTTTAGTTTGCTCAGATTTATAGTTACCTATAGACACAAAGTAGTCTCTGTCTTCTAGATAGGACTCAACCTAATTCACTGCAGTGCCAGAAAGTCCTACCCAGTTTTTCAGCCAGTCTAGCAAGATGTTATGGTCAACAGTGCCAAATGCAGCACTACAGATCCAGTAGCACCAGGACTTAAATGTTTCCACTATCTGTGTTCAAGTGGATGTCATTAAGGACCTTAACTAGAGTGGTCTCAGTGCTGTGATGTGGCTGAACACCTGACTGGTAGAAATCAAAACAGTTATTTAGCATCAAGAAGTTGTGGAGTTATTGAAAAACAATTTTTTCCATAATCTTATTGAGAAGGGGGAGGATTGATATTGGTCTGTAGCTGCTCATGAGTAATGAGTCTAAACTGGTCTTTTTCAGGAGTGACTAGATGACAATTGTTTTTAGGGTCTGAGGGAAGACTCCTGAGAGCAGGGACGTGTTTACAATCAATAAAACATCTGGGCCATGCATCCCGAAACAGTCTTGGAAAAACCATGTTGGCAGGGTATCAACACATCAAATGATGGTTTTCAGATGGCAAATTATCTCATTCAGGTTCTTCGGACTGAGTGGGGAAAAGTGTGTCATGGTGTTTGTGTTTTTTAGTGGACACAGTAACGACATATGTCCTGCCCCTGGCATAGAAGTATGCACTGACTGCCTGATTTTCTGAGTTTTGTCAGTAAAGAAGGAAGCAAACTCATTAAGGCCCAGTTGGATTGGAGTTCTGGGATTACTGACACAGAAGGATTAGTTAACCTGTCAACAGTAATGAACAGGGAACAAACATTATTGCTGTTCTTAGCAATGCTGTCACACAAGAATGTACGTCTTGCATTTCTCAGCTCCAGATTATAAATCTTCAGTCTCTCTTTATATATCTCATAGTGAACCTACAACTTTGTTTTCCCCCACCTGCGTTCAGCTTTCTGACATTATCGTTTTTCAGCTTTTACCAGTGTGCAATCTTTCCATGGAGCTCTCTTTTTGGCAGTTGTCACTTTTACCTTGATGGAAGCAATGAGATCAATAATGCATATAATTTTATCATCAAAATGATCCACAAGCTCATCAACTGAGGGCCAGGAGAGAGGGAGTGAGGGAGAGAAAGCTTTTATAAACATTTCACTGGTATTTTCACCCATGTATCATTTTTTGACACCATCTGTTTGGACATTCTTGTTGACAAGAACAGCACAGTAACAGCCATCGCCACAACTTTGGAAATATTCAGACCTTTGGAGATGACTAGATCCAAAGAGAGTCCTTTGTTATGGTTTTTTTCTTTCACATGCTGATTTAGACCAAAATTATCAAGAACACAACACAAATCTTTGTTCATTCTGTCCTGGACATTATCAGTATGAATGTTGAAATCTCCAACAACAGCTACACAATCAAAGTCAACACAGATTATTGGCAGTAGTTTAGAAAAGTCTTTATAAAAGCTTGTATATTGTTTAGGTGGCCTATATACTGTATGTTAAGGATCAGCACATGGCCAGGGGAATTTATCTGGAGAACTACATATTGAAATAATGCAAAGTCTTTATAAGACATCTGTTGACACTGTAAGGAGTCATTAAATAGCACAGCCACTCTTCCACCCCTCTTATGTAGTCTAGCTTAACTCACAAACTTGAAGTTTGGAGGAGTTGCTTCAATAAGAACAACTATATCATTTTCTCTGTCTAACCAGGTTTCTGTTAAAAAGAAGAAATTAAGTTTGTGCTTTGTGTAAAATCATCGATTAGAAATGTTTTTCCTGCCAAAGATCTAACATTTAGTAAAACTACCATCAGTGTACTTGAGCATTATCTGTCCAGTTTTTGTTATGGGCAGGTTGATGAGGAATGAACACAAGATATGAATATGTTGGATGAATCTTGTTTCTCTTATTTACCAGCCTTTTTCTGTTACCTATTAAAACAGGGAAAGAGTTAAACTTTCTGTGATTTGACAGAGCTCCACTTCTCCTCCTGTCATCAAACAGGGGTCCCTAACCCGGTCCCCGGCCCAGTACTGGTCCGTGGGTCATTTGGAACCGGACCGCTGAGAATAAGTAAATAACTTCCATTATTACTGTTTGATGTATTATCTGGGTCTAAATGATGCTTTATTTTGAAAAATGACCAGATTCTCTCCATTATACCCGTCCATGACTTACTCTTGACACATGACAAGACTTCAAGACCTGTGTCTTGGTCACGTGGCAAAATTAATAACATTGGTGCAATGTTATGAGGACGCTACTAAAAAGGTTGCTCATGAACACTCAGTGGATATACGTTTATTGTAATATATAGAATATTCCACAGTTTTTATGCCGGTCCTATCATTTTATTTTGTTGTATTTATCTGCGGCACATTTTACAGACCGGTCCGTGAACATATTGCTTGACATTAAACCAGTCCATGGCAGAAAAAGGTTTGGGACCACTGATCTAAAAGAATATAAATTTTAACACCTTCTAATAAACAGGGTTCTGGCTTATTTAGGAAAAAGGCTCGACTACTGTGGTCCTTGCAGCCTGAACCCTCCACCAATCACACATCAGACTGCAGAGACTCTGATACAGATGTGGAGGGACAAAGCAAAGCTCTGTGTAGGTAGCATGCATGGAAGTGGTCCTGGATGGAGGGAACAGACTCCATATGATCTTTTCAGCTGTCTTTGTGATAAATTGAGGAGTCTTGCATTCCCGTACATGCCAATTTCCAAACCACATGGTGATGCAGCTTGTCAGGACACTCTATTATACCAAACAAGGAGGTATCTTTATCTTCCGTCTTCATAAGAAGCGAAGACATTGTGCCTTCTCCACAACAGAGCTGGTTGGTAGTCTAAGTGAGCTTGTCACAGATGTGGATTCCAAGAGGTTTGGTGGCTCTGACTCACTCTACCTCTAGCCTCTATTGAGCAGGGGCCATTCTTCTCCACAGATCACCAACCATCTCTTTTGTTTTTCCATGTTAAGGGAAAGGTTGTTGTTCTGGCACCACCAGTTGTGCTACTTCTCTGTATGGTACCTTGTTGTTGTTACTGTTAAGGTTGACAACAGTGGTGTCATCGGCAAACTTGATGAAGGTGTTAGATTTGGCTATGGCAGAGAGTCATAGTTGAGCAGTGTGAGCAGCAGTGGGCTCAAGACAAGCATTGTGGGGTGCCAGTGCTTAGCCTGATAGTGCCTGATATTCTGTTGCCAGTGTGCCCGTGTAACCCTTGCTGAACTTGGCCGCTAGCAGTCCAGCCTGGTTAAAATAATTATCACCCCAGCTCTGGTCGTCTTTAATTTCTGGAGCCAATTCTCTCCTTCCCTCTGCGTTGTGTTGTATTAAAGAATGAGTCAGGAATCCGAATGAACCACAAACGCCGTTTAATCTGTGTAACACAGAACAAGCACTGGTCAAAATATGGAGCTCGTCACGACCGCAGCACCTCATGCCCGTCTTCTTACAAAGTGCGGCAACTTAGTCACATTTAAATTTGAAAAACAATAAATAAAAATTACAATATTTACCTGTGTAACACAGAACAAGCACTGGTCAAAATATGGAGCTCGTCACGACCGCAGCACCTCATGCCCGTCTTCTTACAAAGTGCGGCAACTTAGTCCCCGCGGCCTGTATTTATTACAAATCAACCACCAGGGGTGGCGCTGTTTCACCCATAACGAGCCGATAAATGGCGACAAGTGGAATCATAATCCATATTAACCCCGTTACACTCCCTCCTGCCGAATTCCACTTGTCCCATTGAAAAAAAAATTTACGAATAATAAACAAACAAACAAAAATAACCAGTGCAGGAAACCCACAGGTATTAACACAGAGGAAAAAAAAAAAGCAAAAATCACATTGTGCAGGAAACATCCACATAACCACCGTTTCCTAAAATGGTCAAATGGCGGTACCAAGAAAAAAAATTTTACAGTCACAGTTATCCAGTCACAGAGACTACCCCATAAGGGTCAGCATGAGAAAAGGTTGGCCAGACCCCATCTACACACATTGGGACTCGAAATATGCCCGGTTACATAAATCATCAATCTGTAACAGTAAAATACACCACCAGCACAGTAAAAATTTTCACAACATCCAAGAAAATGTTTCAAAACATTTTTTCAAGAACAAAACACAGGAACTCATAACATTATTGTCCCAAAAACTCAAAAGACTGATGCGGGCCACTGGTGCATCATTTCAATAAGTCTCGTCACTGGTCTCAACAACCGGCCAGCTCTCGACCGACGATCAGTCACATCCCCAGTCATGGTCACCGCTGCAGGCACGTCGGCAGGGATGGCAGCCGACAAGTCAGTGTCCGGTGGCCCAAAGGTCCCTGGGCAAGTCATAGAAACCATCAAGCCATTAGAGTCCTCAGAACTGCTAGCCAGCCCCCGGGAAGGGGAACATCCTCAGAGGGTCTGGACTGGTCCAAAACCGGCTGAGGTGGAAGCGACACATTGGTCCCAGACTGGGTTTCAGGAGGTCGCAGCCCTGGATCCAGTACCGAGTCCTCCAGTGGATCAACATCCTCCAGATCCGACCCACTGCCCGTCCCTGAAGGCAATTCAGACACCCACACTCTCGTCCTGAATTCTGCCGAATCAGAAGTAACCGCACTGGGAGCCGACCGCTCCGCAGTGAGACTCAGTGAGCTTGATGGTGAAGACAGCAACAACCTCCTCCTGCTCCTCATTATCACACACAGGTAAAGGAAATTCACCGGCATTATCAGATTGCGGTGTACCACCTTCACTTGGCCCGTAGTGGGGTTCTGGATCCGAAAGGTGTGGCTCTCACTACTCTTTCCGACCACCACATACACTATGTTCTCCCAGCGGTCAGCGAGCTTCCTCTTGCCACGTTCACCCTTGTTAGCCAGCAACACATGATCACCCAGCTCAACAGGTGCACCACGTACCTTATGGTTGTACAAATCGGTGTGGCGGTGAAGCTGTTTTGTCACCACAGACTGAGCAATTGCCATCGCCTCTTTCATGTCCTTCCGCAGAGACTCAATGTAGCGGTCATAATCCACAACCTCCTGATCACCAAACACTGAGCCAAAAACAACATCCACCGGAAGACGCGGCACTCTCCCAAACATGAGGAGGAACGGCGCATAGCCAGTCGTTTCATGCACAGTGCAATTATAGGCAAACGTCAGGGATTTCAGGGCATCAGCAACAGGCCAACGATGTTTAGCTCTTGGGGGTAGCGCACGAATCATGTTGCCCAGGGTCCTGTTCATCCTCTCACAGGAGCCATTGCCCATAGGGTGATATGGCGTAGTGTGAGACTTGAGACTTATGCACACCTGCAACACTCAGTAATTCTGCGATAAGAGCACTCTCAAAGTTAGCTCCCTGATCCGAATGCAGCCGCTTGGGGAACCCATAAATGCAGAAATAGTTATTCCACAGCTGATGTGCGACCGCCTTAGCCGACTGATTAGGGCACAAGAAGGCATGGGCCATCTTCGTAAAATGGTCAGTTGCCACCAGCACATCTAGTGACCTGTTTTGAGGAATCCTCTGCTGTCCAAAAAAAAATCGATACTGACAAGCTCAAGAGGCTCGGAAGTTCTAATATTTTCCAAGGGGGCCCTAGCTTCTGGCTCTGGCGATTTGCTGACCACACATCGTCGGCAGCTTCGCACATACTCTGTCACATCACGCGCAAGACCAGTCCAATAAAACCTCTGCCTCGTCAGATACAACGTTCGTTGCTGTCCCTGGTGTCCAGCCTCATCATGAACACCTTGCAAAACCTTGTGGCGCAATGAGAGGGGAACCACATACAGATAGGTTTTCCGCTTTGTGAAAAGGTTTTTAGCCATCCGGTACAGAACACCATCTCTCATCGCAAACTTCACCCAGCCTTTCAGAAGCTTAATAACCTCAGACGACTCCCTGGCACGTTCCCTCCTGGAGGGTCTCCGTCCTCGCTCCACAAAATAAATGACCCTGCCAAGAACAACGTCATTCCTCTGTTTCTCTTTCAACTCACTATGTAATAGCACTTCAGAGCCGATCTGTGGAGGTGCCAGCACTATTTGCGGGAACTGTGGCAGGAGAAGGGCATGGGGACGCACCACTGAATCTCCGTCACTACAATCATGGAGCACAGCAGCAACCTCCTGCGCCGATACAGCTCCCGGGGCAACAACCATCACACACTGCGAAATCGGCTGGCCACACTCAGATGGCACCTCAGGTGGGTTAGCCGACCAGCGGAACGCCTCTTGAACACCACTGGCACCAACTGCGGCAGCCTCTGCTAGCAGCTTGTTGTAAGGCACCCGTGTCAACCGATGGAACGCACTGGACTGCACGAAGGGCTCCCTGCTAAGGGCGTCAGCCACTACATTCTTCGGTCCAGGAATGTATTTGATGTCAAACTGGAATGGCGCGAGCTTAGCAATCCATCTCTGCTCACAGGCATCCAGCCGGGCCTTGGACAGGATGTAAGTCAATGGATTATTGTCCGTCCACACTGTGAATTGGTGACCTCTCAACCAGTGATGGAACTTGTCACAAACTGCCCACTTTAAGGCGAAAAACTCCAGCCTATGCGCCGGATACTTGGCCTGGGCATAGCTGAGCGATTTACTCGCAAAAGCAATTGGCCTGGCCGTAGAACCACCAGCAGGCACTTGAGACAGGACCGCGCCAAGTCCATCTGTAGAAGCATCCACAGACAGCAAGAAAGGTTCACTGAAATTCGGGTGAGCCAATACAACCTGGTCCAACAAAGCCTGCTTCAGTTGGCAGAAAGCTCTCCGACATTCATCAGTCCAATCATCTATACAGAGCTGTTTGCGGACTTGGCGGCGCTTCCTCCCTGCCCCACGTGGACCCTTAGAACCTGAGGTCAAGCGAAACAGTGGCTTGGCAACAGCAGAACAGCCCTCAATAAACTGCTGATAGTAAACCACCATACCAAGGAAGGAGCGGATCTTTCTCTGAGAAGGAACATTTGTGCCGTCCTCCATGAGGTCTAACTCAGTGAGGGAGGTGATAGCTGTCACCTTGTCAGGGTCAGACCGAATCCCGTCAGCACCGATGATATGACCAAGAAACTTCACTGATCTCCTCAAAAAGTGACATTTCTTCGGAGCCAGCTTAAGGTTATGAGCTTGCAACCTCTGAAATACCAACTGTAGACGCCTGAGCGCTAAATCCTCTGTCGGGGCAAACACCAGGACATCATCCAGATAGCACAACAGACTCATGAAGTTCTGATCACCGAAGATGTTTAACATCATCCTCATGAATGTTGCCGGACTGTTGCAAAGGCCCTGAGGCATCCGATTGTACTCATATAAGCCAAACGGTGATGAAAAGGCAGTGTACTTCCGATCAGCCTCATGCACCTCCACATTATAATAGCCAGAGGTCAAATCCATAGTCGAGAAAAAGGCATTGCCCCCCAGAGCCGCTAGAGCGTCGGCCGGATGAGGGAGCGGATGGGCATCCTTAACAGTACGTGCATTGAGCCAACGGAAATCGTTACAGATCTCCGTAGGTCACCCGTCTTCTTCCTTCCAACCACGATCACCAAGGGGGACGCAAACTCACTGCTAGACTTTCGAATGATCTCGCGCTCCTCCATCTCGTCCAACGCCTCTCTCAGCTTCTTATACTGGGTGGGAGGTACGCGCCTACACGGTAGCCGGAACGGTATTTCATTTGTGACTCTGATGCGGTGTAAGCAACCAGTGGCCTTGCCACAATCCAGCTTGTCCCTCGAGAAGATCGACTGATATTCGACAACCAGCTCAGCAAGTCTTGCTTTGTATTCAGGGGCAACTTCACATGAATCAACATCCACATCCAAAAGTCCCAGTTGACTCAGCTTAGGCCGAAGTGAACCGGTAGCACATTGTGTCTGACGCTGAGCAGAGTCTGGCAAAGTGGATGTCTCCGAGACAAGGCTGTGCCTCGTGCTGCCATCAGACGGCACTTGAAGCTGCTGTCTGACACTGTGCTGAGAATCAGCAAACCTCTGCACTGAAGTACAAGGAGACACATCGGCCAACTTAGCATTACGTCTCAGAGTAACTGGCTTGTCTGATGGGTTAATCACTTTCAGGGGGAGCCACCCATCCTCTCTCAGGATCGACACAGACCTTCCCACCAGGACAGTTCTCGGTCTAGATGACGCAGGCGTCGGTTCCACAACAACCACATTCCCAGCCAACCGTCCATCCACACACCGCAGCTTGCCCCAGAGCAGGTGTTCCGTCATGGGATCCAGGGTGACAGCTCTTTTAATTCTAACAGTACCAACCACAACCGGTATGTCATCACCACCAACGTCTATCTCCGCAAACAAGCTCAACAACTTCCGCTCTGCATCACTACTACAACCGAGCGCTGCGCGGCCTTGGCCCTGAAGATCCCGTTTCAACCTAAGCCTGTCAATAACATATCTCAATAGGTTACTGCCAACAATCAAGTCATCGCTCTGGCAGTCGACAACCAGCGTTGGGACAATCACCGTACAACCGCAGATTTCCATTTCCAGGTCACACATGCCAGCAGGTAATGTCCTGGACCCCCCACAACCAATCAATACCGTGTCCGTTGGTTCAAGGGTGGGTCCCCTCAAAACATCCTGCTGCTGCAACAACTGTGGGTATACACTAGAGCTCAGGGTGCAAGCCATCGAGCCACTGTCCAGCAACGCTCTGACTGTAACCTTCCCACCCAGCGTAACATTGTCATAAAACAGTTCATCATGTTGTCCAAGTCTCTGAATGTTCTGGATTATGGGTGTGCGCCCCAATTCCCTCTCCTCACAAACACTCTGACATATAGACTCCATGTCATCCTCAACATCTGCAATAGGGGGATCACATACAGGCCCAACATTTGCCCCCATCAAATGTAGGCCATCTAGTTTCCCTGCGGCTGCACCGCTAGCTTAGCATTCCCGGGCTTCCTGGTTACAGCCACAGGACACTCAGCTCGCGTGTGGTTAGGTGCGAAACAGTTAAAGCACAGACGGTCGGACCTGCAGTGGTACTGAGTAGTATGTCCATTATCGCTGCACACAGCACACGGAACAGGCCTCTCTCTCACCGGCTGATCCTTCCATGCACGCACATTGGACTTACTCTGACCTTCACACTGATGTGGCTGCTGCTCTAGAACCCGTTCAAGAAGAGCGATAACTCTGTCCAGACGGTCTGGCGAACTCTCAGACGCCCGTCCAGCAGGTGACGAAACAACAGCCGCTGAGTGTACAACCGCACTGCTGGGTGTCGCACTTTGTACAGAGGTGTGATGACTTCCTGCTGCTGGGAGAATAGAAACAGAGTTAAATCTGTGCTTGCTTGGCAGCCTGCGATCTCTGCAGAACTCAACAAGCTTCTCATGGATAGCAGCTACAGTCCATTCATTCAGTTGCTTACACTTAAATATCAGCGACAGTTCAGGATCAGGACAGTTCTGGATAAACATGGCAGCCAGATCACGTGATAGATGGTCAAAGGTCTTACTTTGTCTTTTCAAAGAGTCCTCTGTCACCTCAAATGCTTTGTTAAGTCTCAACCAATAATCAAAAGGGTGTTCATCGGGGCGTGGCACACAGTACCATAAAAATCAGCCAAGGGCAAGCTAGAAGACAACCGTGTCACTGAAATGCTGTTTCAACATCTCAAAAATCGGGTCAGGTCCTCTAGTTAGAGTCAAAACAGGTTTACTCCTAATACCCACTTAACACAACAACTTCACGTGCCCTCCCCACGAGCTTAGACAGCACTTCCTCAGCCTGTTCAGCTACAGGGATACCCTTTTTCTTCAGATAGGTTAACATCATCACTTCCCACTCCTGAACTGAACAAGAGTCCCCTTCCCCTTTAAAACTCACAGGCTCTTTCACATCAGGGCGAAGAAAAGAAATGACATTTAACATTGCTGACTCATTAGCTGCAGTGACTGCACTAGAACTTGTTGCATTCCCAAAACGTGTTTCAATGCACGATGCAATACTCTCACCAATAGAAAGTCCAATTTGTGATGCTATATCACTCAAAAGCTTCTCATTAAGATCACATTGTGGAGCAGTAAAGGTGTCATTAACATTTCCACCCACATCAATATTCGGTTTTGGAGTGGATGCTCCAGGAGAATACAAAAATGTGCCCCTACCCCTACCAGCTGAAGGCAGAGGGGTAATTGCAATACCTCTCCCCACCCTACCAAAGGGATTATCAGTCGCCATGGCCAAAAACTCAGACACCCAAAACTTAAAACAAAGTGAAGAAAAATCAAAAAGTAAAGACAGAGCACTTCAAATAACACAAAAATTGAAACTGTGCCCCAAAACAGTCAAGAAAGCAAACACGGAGTGACAAAAAGACGCTCATTTAAAAAAAAACACACTCCCAAATAAATGTAGGCCGCAACACCTGCGACACAAAACATCCCTCGTCCACAGAAAAAAAATTAACAGTCACGGCGCAAGCATGCATAGACCCCACGCTAAAATATGCAAGGCAAAAACGAACTCCATGTGTCACGAAACCTGCTATCACTGCACCGCAAAATGCAGTAAATTGTCCGCGCGGGGCGCCAAGGTCCGCTGTCTCCTTCCGATGCGCAGTCCGTAGCCCTCGAGGTAAGCAGCTCCAGGAATTAGACGTAGCCCATCCGCGCCGATGCAGCCGAAGAACGGGTCGCGGCCCACGAGGCAAGCAGCTCCAGTAATTAGACGCAGCCCATCCGCGCCGATGCAGCCGAAGAACGGGTCGCGGCCCACGAGGCAAGCAGCTCCAGGAATTAGACGCAGCCCATCCGCGCCGATGTAGCCGAAGAACGGGTCACGGCACCAGTGTAACCCTTGCTGAACTTGGCCGCTAGCAGTCCAGCCTGGTTCAAATAATTATCACCCCAGCTCTGGTCGTCTTTAATTTCTGGAGCCAATTCTCTCCTTCCCTCTGCGTTGTGTTGTATTAATGAATGAGTCAGGAATCCGAATGAACCACAAACGCCGTTTAATCTGTGTAACACAGAACAAGCACTGGTCAAAATATGGAGCTCGTCACGACCGCAGCACCTCATGCCCGTCTTCTTACAAAGTGCGGCAACTTAGTCACATTTAAATTTGAAAAACAATAAATAAAAATTACAATATTTACCTGTGTAACACAGAACAAGCACTGGTCAAAATATGGAGCTCGTCACGACCGCAGCACCTCATGCCCGTCTTCTTACAAAGTGCGGCAACTTAGTCCCCGCGGCCTGTATTTATTACAAATCAACCACCAGGGGTGGCGCCGTTTCACCCATAACGAGCCGATAAATGGCGACAAGTGGAATCATAATCCATATTAACCCCGTTACACCCGGACTGAGGTCTCTGTCAGAAAATCCAAAATCCAGTTGCAGGTTTCTTCCAACAGCAGTTTAGGGATGATTGTGTTAAGTGCTGTTCTTAAGTCAATGTGCAGCATTCTGACATAATTGTCCTGATTTTCCAGGTGTGGCAGGGCAGTGTGCAGCGTGCTGCGTGCATGTGGAATGGTGTAAGCAGTCAAGCGGTTGGAACAGTAGGCAAAATGCAGGGGGTCCAGTGAAGTGGGAGGGAGGAGTGGATGTGTCTCTTGACCAATCGTTCGGAGCACTTAATCATGATGGAAGTCAGTGCCACCAGTTAAAAGTCATTGAAAAATGTTACTGTTGATGTCTTTGGCATAGGAATGTTGGAGGTTTCCTTGAAGTTGAAAGGAACCACAGACTGGCACCAACAGCATTACCGTGTTCAAGATGTAGAAAAGGGTACGTTTGAATTAGCCTATTTGAGACCAATAAAATCAAAATATTTCATTATTTACAGTTTATAAATGGATTCATAACCTCCAAATAAAGACTCACTTAGTGGGAATTAGAACAAAGAGTCATTTTTACTACATCTGAGACAGACAGTTGGCATCATTCCTTAAGATTATGGCTACAACATGCAGGGCTGACCCAAGCCATTTCAACCTCTCCACACATATTCAACACCATCAGAATTTAAAATGTGCTGGCCATAGAGCAGGATCAGTTCGAGGGGGCACATATGTCGCTACGGTGTCACTTTCTGATGGCTTCTCAGTGACAGGACTCACTCTGCCTTCAGAAATGGCAGTTGTGTGCTGACTTGTATCTATACTTAAACGGTTAGTTCATGGTTGTTGGTCAGGGCTGGATACTGTTACAGAGTCTACAGAGCTGCTGGTTGGTGGTTGATGTTGTGTTCTTGAACTGCTGGTGCATGGTTGCTCATCTAAATCTTCTTTCTGGCCTTGAGCTTCTCCTTTCATGTATCTCAGGACTCACTCTACATTAATTCAGGAATACAAGACAAAATACTCAAGGATTTTTTTTTAATTGAAATGCAGCTTTTAACCAGAGTGGAACAAATATTGCATTCATTAATTGTAGTTTTATGTAGGCCTATGAGTAAATCTATGTTTCCTACATGACAAAATTCCAAACTCTATTTTATCTTTATAGAACAGGATTGATGGGGCACAATATAAACATTCTGTGCATCATTTGAAAACTCTATGATTATGAAGGGAAAAAAAACCTACATAACTGTAAGACAGTTATGTCTTTTATAAAAATTGAAATTTTTAAGAAATTATAGTTTCACCAGCAGATGTCTTCCTTGGCCTATGAACCTCTTGAAAATATCAGTGTTGAACAACTACTAAACTTTAAAAACACCTGTCTATTTTATCAAGTCACAACTATGACACTGAGATGCAACGATTCTTTAAAGTTCACATTTTCCATTCATCAACTTATTCCTTTGAGAAAGTATTGTCTGTAGCATTACTTTTCTCACTACACAATCAAATACTCGTGGGTTCATCGTATACATAACGGAATGTCAAACAAACAACCTAAAATACAGTATGCCAAGTAAACTTGGCAAATCCTTTGCTGACAACTTCTGATGGCTAAAGCGATAGTAAGGCATCTATGGCAAGCTGCAAGTCCAGATTCATCAGACTAGCCTAGCTAGAAAGGGATCTGAAGTAGGAAGGATTGCTCGTCTTATGCACGATTACAAACTGAAAACAGCTGAGTGACCATGACGAACTGCATTCAACAATCCATATCCACATCTATATCTACAGTGTAAAATAATGAGCTAGCCAGCATCAATTACTTCCAACATAACACAAAAGTCTGAACATGGAAAGTAGGAGCTAACGTTATGACGTTTGTTAATGGTAGTTTACCTGGCATGAGCATATAGGTATGCATACAAAAGCTAAATGTTATAAAATTTCCTGCATTTAACAATTGTTATTTTAAACATCTGCCTACCTGGAAGCAGTCGCGAGTATCATCTCGCTGTCTCTACTGTTTTCTCTTTCCTGCCTGACTTTTGATGCCTTCTCAAGGCCATGTCCAAACACGGATGTCTGTCAAACTTGACATTGAGGCATAATCAACAGACCTGGGAGACGGGGGAGGGGGGCACCACAGGGAGACTGGAGAGGGGGCCACACAGGCATCTGTTTCTCAAGCTAAAATGTTACTTTTTTGATTGTATCTATTAACGTGCTTTATATTTTTTATTTTAAATATGTCATTATTATGATTATGATGATTTTTCATGAGCTTGATTTTTTTTTTTTTTGGTGCCCCCCAGGGCAGTTAATGCCCTACACGCAGCGCGTGATCCACGTGGGTGTAGAGCCAGCCCTGAACACATACACACAGTCTATTGACTCAGTATGCTTTTTTGTGTGGTGTGATTTATCACAGCAGGACAAAGCTGCTCTCCCTCCTTTACCTCCTCTTTCCTCCTCTTAGCTTCTCAGTAGTGTTGGCACACCTGAGAAGCACCTGTGGGCAGAGATTGGCAGCTTGCTATAGTTGTGTGTAAATGTGTGTGTATGTGTGCATGTATATATCCCAGCCTTCCCTTTTTTCTTCCTCCCTTCTACCTGCACTGCAGCAAACAGCAGAGCTCAAACTGTGTACAGCACAATATTAAAGTAGTAAGAAGAGATGTCACCTCTCCTCCTCTTTATTTCTCATCTGACAATATTAATAATGCCTGAAAAACACAGAGGATCAGGCACTTGCCAGGATTTCTACAGAAATATTGAAGAAACGTGTGTACTAATGTTGAGGTGGTAGTGAAGTTTCATTTTGCAGCATTGTCACACAACAGCAGACAAAGAAGACAAAATGTGTGGCCACACATTCACACTTGTTTTCACACATACAGTTACAGTTGGATTTTTTTTCTGTTTTCACATTCTCACAAAATTTTTATTACCCAGTTTTATTTTATTATAAATTCAGTCTTCTTAGTCTTCTATGCTACAAACACACCCCCTATGAAGATATTACGAGGTGTTGTAAGGGACATCATGCTGAATTAGCATGCATGCACACCTCTGAATCCAAACTTTCCCACATACCCATATGCTCTCACATACACATGTTCATAAAAAATATTAAAATATCTTCCACTGAAACAGAAGGTGTCTCAGATGAAGTGATAAAGTGACTTCATGAAGACTGTCAACTGCAACCAACCTTTGCAGCTCCACGCCTGGACACACAGTCACCCCAGCATCACCTTTCCCACCTTGACTTCTATATAAGAGTGACTGTTAAGGCAAAAAGTGACCACCTACTAGAAATGTATTTGGATTTTTAACAGGAGATTGGCAGCCAGAGTATTACAGCATCTACGGTGGTGTTCTGTACTGGTCTATTGTGTTGAAGAGAGAATTGAGCCAACAGGCAAGTCTGTTAACAGGTCCATCTTTGTTCCTTCCCTCATTTTTGGTCACAAGTTGTGGGTAGTGACTAGGTAGTTGGTTGGATTCTCACTTAGAGATACCATAAGGCGAGAAGTTAAGTCATCCAGGAGAGACCTGAAGTACAGTCATTGTTCCTCTACATCAGGGGTGTCAAACTCCAGTCCTCGAGGGCCGCTGTCCTGCATACCTTAGATGTTTCCCTGCTTCAGCACACCTGATTCAAATGAATGGATTATCACCACCTTGTCATCCAGGTCTGCACAAGTCTGTTAATGGCCCAGTCATTTGAATCAGGTGTGCTGAAGCGGGGAAACATCTAAAAAATGCAGGACAGTGGCCCTCCAGGACTGGATCTTGACATCCCTGCTCTACATCAAGAGGAGCCATTAGAGGTGACCTGATCACCTCCCTGGGGAGCTGTTTCAGGAATGTGCAACTGGGAGAAGGCCTTGAGACAGACCTAGGACACACTGGAGAGATTATAGTTCCTGGCTGGCCTGGAATGTCTTGGTCTCCTCACAGAGGAGCTGCAAGTGATGGCTGGGCACAAGGAGGTCTGGACCCCTCTGGTTACGCTGCTGTTGCTATGAGCTGAACCTGAATAGGCAAAAGATAATAAAAGGATGGACAGGATTTCCTTTAAAATGAATGTCATCCAGCACTGGAAGTGAATGGCCTTCTCCAGACAAAACTTATGCACAGTTATAATTGGGAGATATGAAGAATGTTTTTTTTTTTCTAAAGTCATCATGAACAAGAGTTACAGGGTAAATAATGTGACTCTAAATGGACTAAACTCAGAAAACATTTTTGAATTTGTTGAACATTTTGTGTGTGTTTCTTCCCTTGTGGGTTCATAAATCTTCAGCTGTTATTAGTTTTTCCTGTGAACTTCTATGCACTGTTTACAGTTGGACTGTCACTAAGGTCAGAGTGATGAAGCAATTTTAGTTCTGGATGATAATCCACAAAGTAATAATAATATAGTCATAGAGGCAAGTCTGGATGGCAAACCCAAAAGTTAAAATTTCACAACCACATCCCTGATCAAACCACATCTGCATTTTACAGATAGAACATAAGCCTGGGCTCAAATTACTATCAGTCCTATTGGATTCGGGTGGGTTTCTTTTTCATGGATTTAAATATTATGGCTGCGGAGTATTTGATTACCAGTAGGGAATAGGTGTTGACAGCCTGGTCCTGTTTTCCTCATTCAGCTGACTCTTCAGGACCTGCCTCACCCTCTGTAGGTATTTGACTGTGGCTGATCTCCAAGCTGCTCCAAGATTTGTCTGAGGATCCCCTGATATTTGTAGCTGTCCTGAACATCTACTATATTCAACCTCTTCAGTTGTAGTCATCCTTCCTCTCCAAGATACCATCCATCCAAACATATCGAGTCCGTATGACATTGTGGTGTCATTGCTGTGGATCCTGGTAACATCAATAGGGAGTTGATGTCACACTTGTTCTTGGTGTACAGCTTGATATTATCCATGTAGAGGAGGTGGCTGATAGTCGCCTTGTTTTGGAATTTGTACGTGTAGCCACTCATGTTTATGATCTAACTGAGGGTTATGAGGGCTCTATGCAGAACAGCAGGAGGGGACACGACATATCCTGGACATATATCACATTTGATGCTCACCTTTGCCTCTGGCTTTGAGTTGACCTCCAGAGTTGTCTTCCACAGCCTCGCTGAGATCTGGATGAACTCAATGAGGCTCCAATGATGCTACACTGATGTGGTGGAGCTTCAGGCTGGTCCGTAGAACCAGTCAGGGGCCAGTTGTCATCTGGATCTGGTCCTTGCCCAAGTCTCCATGCTTTGTCTTTGAACGTTTTTGAGAAAAGAACTTTGACAAAGTGTTTAAGTTTTCTTTAAAACTTGTCTGGACCAGGTCAAGTACAGTTGAGTTTTATTCTTCAGCACACAAGTACAGAGTCCAAAAGCCCGAGTTATTCTGCAGAACAACTGATTTTTCTGATCTATACGTGATATTTTCTACCTGTCTGTTGGAGTGGTCAACTTGGGGGAATGTCCAACGTAACCCCTTTCCCTCTTTTTTAGGTGTCCTTCAGGTGATGCTATCGGGGTTCTCATTTACCCCTCTTATGGCACTTTAGACGAATCAGGTTGCAAGTGCCTTTTTAAAACATTTTGGTACTTTTTCTATAATGCATGGCACACATTTGGACACACATTTGGACATGAGGAAATTAAGCAAGGTAGTGTGAGACCTTGAGTCTTTTAATGTGAGATAAACAATGCAAGTCTGCGTGAAACTTTGATTTGAGAGAAACTGATCTGTGAGAAACTTTGGCTCAAAATTAACAACAGACAGTGAGTGGCGTTGAGCCCAAGAGACAGATAAATAACAAGTATGTGTCATTGCACACCTCACTCTGCACATCTCATCCTTAAGGCCATTGATTCAGGTCCAGGTTCCATAACAAGTTCATCACTCTTAATATACTTCATTTAGAAAATAAAACAAGAAGAAACAAAAGTGTGAAAAAAAACAGACACGACAAAACACACTTTTTTCTTTTTTATACATCACAAGTGCTAGAAAAGATTGAAAAAACATAATCTTTACATGCAAATTGAAGCAGAAGCATTATTGTCACTGTGTTGTTGTTGCTTTTTTTAAGTGGTTTGTATGATTTTTTATCATGCATCCACGTGCTTTCAAGCAAGATACACGCTGCTCATAGTTGGACCAGAAAATCCTTCCATTCTCTTTTTCTTGTCTCCTGTTATTATCTGGATTGGATGTTAGGCCATTCACTTGTCTTGTTTATCTCACTTTTTCTCTCATTCCATTTTTTTCTTTTTTTTTCTGGGCAGCAGGCCGACGACAGCGCATACAGACAAGAGCACTTGACCTTGAGAATATGAAACGTTTTACACCAATTCCTCTTGTGGCTCTTGCATTTTCATCTTCTTTCTTTTGACACCTCACTTTTAATCATTTCACTTTATTATCATCAGTTAATCTTTTCTGTTTTCTTTGTTCTTTGCTGCTACCATTAGCTCCACTTTGTCTCTTTTCATGGTCCTTTTTGCTCTCTTACATGCTTTGACTCCTCCTCTCTTCAATTACTCTTGTCTCACACCTCCTCCTCCCCCGAGCCTCTTCTCCTCCGTCAGGCTCCCCTCTTGTTTCTCCACCTCTTTCCTCTCTAAGTGATGGAGTTGTGTTTTTACACGAAGTGACAGAGTAAAGAGCTGTATAAAGGTTACAGTGGCTTCCTCTATGACACGACCATATTACTTATCACACTCATGCTCGCTCTTACACACACACACACACACACACACACACGGTGCCACATATTTTGCTGGGCACTTTGCTACACACAGAGACACCTAATAGAAGGTATAAGGTATTTGTATCCATTGCCTCTATAGCACTTTTGTCCACACACAAACACATACACAATGTAAAAAAGAAAGGCACAACATTCTGTTTATTTAGATATGCAGAAAACATACATATGTCTTGATTAATAAGGGTTTTTCTGTAATATTTTGAGCTGTGCATGAACAAATATCAACTAAACTCAATGAACTGGAACAATGCTGTATCATAATTTATATTTATGTATTTACTATGATGCAAGATGACTGCCACATAAAAAAGAAAATCATTACATCAAGCTATTGCTCTTAAAAGGTGATTCGACAAGGACTATACTTAGTATGCTTTATTAAGAATGTTTTATTTATTTTTTGTTTGTTTGTTTTAAGCTGAATCTTATGGGTCTGCCTCTAAACCCAAGCTTGAAGCTGGTTCCACAAGAGGAGAGTCTGATACCTGAAAGCTCCATCTGCCATTCTGCTTTTGGAAATGATAGGAATCACAAGTAAGCCTGCAGTCTGAGAGTTGAGTGCTCTGTTGGGAAGATATGGTGTTGGGATGCAGTTATGATACGGAAGTATAGTCAAAAAAAAAAAAAAAAGAAAGTTCTGTACCGCTGTAATCAAATTGAATTGTGAAGTAAGCACATGATCGAGGTCCACACCAGTTTCATGTTGAAAGTTAGAAAACTGCTTTGACACAGGAATTGAGGAGCTGACCAGTAGCTTTAAACAGTGTCTCCCCGTTCACTGTTGTTACAGAGACTGCAGATGTGGACAAATTTGATGGTCCCTTTCCATCTCAATGAAACGCTGCTTCGTTCCTTCTGAAAAGTGTTTAAAATAAAAGCACTTGTCTCAGGTATACCTAAAGGCCCTTAACACGTTACAGAGTAAACCAATAGTCTTATGAAAACAGCATTTTTTTTTTTTACAAGGTCTAAAACAGCCTGAACAGGTTTCTTGGTTCCACAAAGAAAAAAGACCATCAACACTGATATTATAGCCTTGTTTCAAATAGTGTTAAACCTTAACTGGTATCAGAAAAGTTTACAACATTTTTTTTCAATCATTCAGCCCATTCAAAGGAAGAATCTGCTGGTATGTAGCTCGGTGTCATTATGTCCACCACACTGAACATGGACCAGAGTAAACAAAGGAAAAGAGGTGTCTGAGGAGCTCAGAAAGAAAATTATAGGTCACCATGTTAAGGGTAAAAGCTATAAACTATCTCCAAGCAATGTCATGTCTCTGTGTCTACAGCTGCAAATATTAAGACGTAAGGTCTGTGGGACTGGAGCCAACCTACCAGGAGAAAATGAGACCTCAGGTTGATCAGAAGGATGGTGCGGAAAGTTCCCAAAGAACCCAGGAAAACCACCAAAGGCATTAAAATTGAACTTCAAGGTATGACAAGATACCTTGAATACAAGATATGTCACTGTCCGATCACACTATCCACCACCTTTTGATTAACAATAAACTCATGCAAAGGATTATGAGAGAGAGAAAAAGAAAAGAAAGAAGAAAAGAAAAATATAATATTATAATATAATATTTAATAAAAATAAAATATAATATAAAAATATAAGTGGTCACTGGACAATTATTAGACAATTATTAGATGGTCCTCTTTGAACCCTGATCTTCATCCAGTGGAACATCTATGGAAAGATGGCCTTTATTTGTTTGTCTGTCTGTGTACAAGATAACTCAAAAAGTTATGGATGGATTTTGATGAAATTTTCAGGAGTTGTCAGAAATGTGAAAAAGAACTGATTTCATTTTGGCTGTGATCCGAAAGAAATCTTGAATTCATGATCACTTTTAAATTTTCGGTAACATTGCTGTCAATGGGGCCAGAAATTTTGTTTGACAATATTTCCGTTAATTATTGCCCAAAACTCAGGAAATTTGACTCAGGGATTGACAGTGGAAACCTCTATATTAAATTTCAAGGGCTGATCCGGATCTGATCCAGAACTCGGATTTTATCGCAATATGTAAATCACTATATGGGGGAATTGTTGCACTTGGCGGAGGTCTGCGCTCTCCGAGTGCTTTTCTAGTTAAAGTATTAATAAGGTTAAATTAAATTGAATAGCCCGATCCCAAATGCTTCGCTGCTTTGTAAACACATTTTGCCTGCAAATTAAATGTACATTAAATATTAACCTTTGTGTCGTGTTCGTTTCTCCCCCGTTACTTTAGTGCTCCCGGTCAAATTTGACCGGCCTGTTTTAACTGCTTCTACATTAACAGAAAAACCACTGCTTAACACCAAATTTTATTTAACTCCTTTTGAAGCTGTAAACAATGTCTCAGACCACTGATTTATATGAATAACTGCAGTGAATATACATAAAATAGACACAGAAATAGTCAATTGTATTCCAAAATGATCATTTATTATGAAAAGAAAGTAACAGTGACCAAATTCACACATCAACATGAGCCTATCATTTGTATATGTGTGTGCGTGTGTGTGTGTGTGTGTGTGTGGGGGGGGGGGGGGGGGCTGTGTCTTCACATGTGTCTTCACACACAGGAGTGGCATCCTAACAATATTTTCCACTCTTGCTCTTCCTCCTCTTTCCTGGGTGGATGAATACCAGAGCAAATTGCCATCCTTGCACTGGAATATCACGAGACAGCTCCCACCGCTACACCGGGCTGTGAGCCCGAACGTGATTGTTCAGCACCAGACAGCTCCCACCACTTCTCCGGGCTGTGGGAGCTGTCCAGTGCTGAACATCCACGTTCAGCACTGGACAGCTCCCACCACTTCTCCGGGCTGTGGGAGCTGTCCGGTTCAGCACCGGACAGCTCCCACCACTTCTCCGGGCTGTGAGAGCTGTCTGGTTCAGCACTGGACAGCTCCCACCACTATTCTTGGCTGTGGGAGCTGTCCGGTGCTGAATGTGAATGTTCAGGACCAACAGCTCCCACCACTACTCTGGGCTGTGGGCTCGAACGTGAATGTTCAGCACCGGACAGCTCCCACCACTACTCCGGGCTGTGGGAGCTGTCCGGTGCAGAACGGGAATGTTGTCAAATAATTCAAAGGAATCATATTCAGATCAATGTTGTCTTCTATTTCTGAGACATCGTCCTCTATTTCTGGTTGAACTTCAATCCCCTGTTCATCAGGTTGAAATAAAAGGTCCAAAACTTCTCTGACAAGAAATCATCTGATCGGGCGCCTAGTCTACGTGTTCATAGCAAAATGAGGGCAATGCACACAAAAAAACTATATATAAGGGGTCTCTGAGAAGATATGATACATTTTGTATTGGAAAGTACGGTTCACGTCGGGGGATGGGCACATAAGCCTGGGAAAGAGACATTCTCATATCAAACACCTAATTGTTTACTTTGAAATGTGGAACAAGTGTTAGTGTTATACATTTAGTTTGGAAAGTGTGGTTCATGTGGTGGGATGGGCACATAAGCACAGGAATGAGGAGGGAATAGGAGACACCTATTTGTTCAGTCTGAAAGGGGTTCACGTGGGGTGGGGTGGTGTGTGTGTGGTGGTGTATTTGTGGTTGTGTACAATCTGATGGATGAACACAATCTAGGGTCACCCATTAATTTCCTATGGTGGTCATTTTTGACCGGGAACACCACAGGTGTTACAAAGTTGAATAAACTACTCAAAATTCAGAGAAAATGGTGATCAGCAATTATATATGTTCAAATGGCTAGTGTGGAGGATATCATAAGGCCCTGAGACAATCAAATGTAAAACACAATATTCATGATTGATGGAAGTAGGAAATCGGTCAGATTTGACCCGAACACGACAGAAAGGTTAAACACACTGCTGTTGAATCGATTGCTGTGTCATTTAGTTAATTAAAAGTGCAACTTCCAGAGTCAACCTTTAGCTCTTTCATTTTTTTAACCATTAATTCAGAAAAGGTGTTTGTCCCATCAAAACCACAATATTAGGAGACACAACTCCGAAATGAAGTTGTTTCTTTCTGACTTGTCACCGGCAGAGAAAACCTTAGTCCAGTCTCAACATTGACAGCTCCCTCTGCTGTGGTCAAGTAAAGTGGCAGTATTTGGTGCTGAATGTTTCCCATAAAACCACCTGAAAATGTTTTATTTTCTATGATTACATCCATTTTTGTGTTGATTTGTTTTTATTTAAGGAAGAGCAGACTGAGATGGCCTGGACATCAGTTACAACCATTTCCTCGTGCAAACGAGCAGAACAAATAAAAAATATACACCGGAAATATAGATAGCTTATTTGTTTTAGAGAGTTTTATCAAATCATCCAGCACGCACACACACACACACTCACAGAAGTGCAATCATAAATCCGTTCCTCATATGACAGGTGTCATATTCACCTAACACGCGGCAGAGATGGATGTGGTGAAGGATTTTCTGGAAGCTGGAAGCTCACCTCTTATCTTTTCACGTTTGATTTCCTGCACGTTCTATCTTTCTAATCAAGATGTGCTAATGATTTCAAACTGTGATAACATCTCTTTCTAACATCCTTTGTGTACCTGCATCTTTGGAACACCTGTGTATGTGTGTGCGCTCAAGTCTTCCTCAGTCCTCCTTTCAGCCAGTCTCCTACGGAACGACTCTTTCTTTCTTTTTTTAAACACAAATACATACAGTAAAGTTCATGGGGTGTTTTTCAGCTGCTTGAGAACAGATTCTGTTATTATTATTTTTAATATTTGCAATACATCGATGTCTGGTAAAAACATACACCCACATAAAAAGGATGAACATGCATTCCTATACAGTGATACTAAAAGCAACACCTGCAACCTTACAACCCTGCACATGTACAGAGTTTTCAGCCATGCACCTTTTTGACAACCTGTCAAGCCCACTACTGGAAGAAACCCCAAAGAAAGACAGTTATTACTCTCTATTCAGTGTGTCAGCTACACTTAATCCAAAACCACAGCCTTTGAGGGCTCAGATACTTTTAGTATTTATAGAGTCTGCTGGGAGTTAGATGCATGCCTGTGCTTTTACAAGCTGGCTCTTCAACAAATTGAGATTTATAAGATTACTCAGCTGAAGGTGTTTTGTTTATTATGTTCTCAGTTCTGAAGTCAATCGTGTGTCATATCAAATCTGAAAAGTATGCTTCTCCCCAGTGCACGAGGCGAGATTGCATTATTTCTGAAGATCAGCTCACCCAAAGTAAAGCAATTTTTGCTCCTTTTTATTTATACATTTCTGCTGCTCCTGTTTTCCATTTGCATTTTATTTAGTTCTGTCCAAAATATCTCACATATTTCTTATTTTTCCCACTGCCATCTTTTCTACAGCAGGGGACAGTTGGCTTTCTTTTATAATGCATATTTAGAAATGACGGTACACCAAGTGCACTGACCCTTTTTCAGGGGTCAATGCATTTTGACTATTGGGAACAGCTTTTCTTAACCAGTTAATCAATGATGAACACCAATCAGCTGGTTCTGCTTTTCTGCTTCTAAAGAATAAACATGGCCAGGACTTGCTGACTTGAAAACATCCAGAAGACTCCCAGCTGTAAAGAGTGGCTGAAGCCCTCTCCTAATTTTTCTCTTGTATGGCCTCTGATTTTGCTCACAGCTGCATTTGACAAAGAACCTGTCACTTTTATCTCAAAAAAATTAATCAATAATAATAAAAAAGAATACATTATTTGACTGCTTTAATCTGTAGTTGTCATTTATTTCACTGTAGAGCAGTAAAAGTGAAAAAAAAAAATCCAAAACAAATACATGGTCCAACATCTATATTCTAATAAATAATGTGAGCATTATTTAAAGTACAGAATTAAGAAGGAATGTAGCCCAGTGCTCAGTAATATATACAGCTGTCATTAACCAGGTGACTTTAAAGGAGCCGTATCATGTCTTGTATTCAAAAGCTGACACTGTTTCCTGAAGTCGTAATGAGATTGTTGACATACTTTGGTCAAAATATCAGTGAGATACAGAACAAAATCCTTCTTTTCAACCATGAATTCAAAGCTCTGTTTTAGAAGGTGGAGTCAGTCACTTGTCTGGGAGGCCAGATATTCTACTATAATCTGGGTCTGTGACAAAACAGTGGCCTACAAATCCTAACTCAATTCAATTCAATTTTATTTGTTTAGCGTCTGTTACAATGTCAGTTGTCTCTAGGCGCTTTACAGAGACCCAGAGCATGACCCCCCGAGCAAATATCATGAACTAAAACTATAATATTAAATCCAATCAAGGATAGTGGCAAGTAAAAAAACTCCCACAGAGGGAGGAAAAAAAAGGTATATTTTCAGACACAGTCAAAGCCAAACAAATATTCCATTCAGACAGACGTCAGAAGCCTCTAATATAGCACTATGGCGGTCTATCTGGATGGGCCTTAATGTAACATACTCAATGGCACAACATCACTGACCACTTTGTTCAGAACCTCTCCAAGTTAGAAAAGGAAATGGATGAAAACTGGAATAACAAAAGAAATCAAGAAGATTTTTCAGTAGATTTGGGGCGTTGCACAGGATGCAGTCATCTACGATAAAGTTTCAGAAAAACTCAGCAAAAAAGGTGTCCACAGAAGCAAACTACAAGTGAATATTAAAGTGAATAAAAAAAAAGAATTAAAAAAACAATGATATCAGTAGTCACAAAGAAAGTTCTATATGTGGCGTCAGTACCACAGCTATTGACTTAATGAGCTGCAAGATTTGGATATGAAAACAGAGGAGACAGCTGAGAGGAGAAGCCAGTCAGAAGAAAATGATGAGGAGGCGAGAGGTTATGAAGTATCCTGTTTAGTGTAAATGAGTCTGAATAGTAGCTGATTTTGATAAAATGGTACTTACAGGTTTGACTGAATGGTGATGTTTTATCTCTCTTATACTGTTGCAAACTGCATGAAGGCAGTAACATAAGATTATGATGGCCCTAGAAAAACTTTTTAAAACACTTTTTAAGTTGTAAGTACCAAAAAAAAGGGAAGAAGAGAAACAAAAAGAAAAGAAAAAATAAAAAAAATAAGGAGGTTAAAGACCTATAACCTAATGCCCAAAGAGGGATATGCTGTAAATCCTTTACTGTTGGGATTTGAACTGTATTGATTTCCAGGAACAGAGAGACAGAAACCTGCTGCAGCTCTGAAAGAAAGATTCTTTATTTTTATTTAGTTTTGTATTACTATATATTATACTGAAACAGTTGTGGTAAAATTACAGCAATGGCTATATACAACTATTTATCTTCCCCCCCCCCCCCCCCCCCACACACACACACACACATATATATATATATATATATTATATATATATATATGTATGTAACAAAACAGTTATGCATTTGTATTTAATTTTGTAAAAGCTTACATTTGCCCAATTTTACTTTTGACATAAAATAATTATAGGCTAACTATCTAACAAATAACTATAAAACTATATTTTACTGGTACCTTAAGTTTTTAGTGTCACTTTTCTGCGGGAATTATAACCTGTAGCTACTACAGTTAGTCACAAGGGGGCGCACTTTGAATGAACGACCTCCGACTGCCTCCACCCGATGCAGTTCGCTGTTGGTCATCCATACCGTGCTATCATGGCCGAGTCAGCGTAAGCTGAAAATATCGAGAGAGCCGTTTTGGCGGAAATTCGTAGCTTTTCGGCAACCACCACAGGTCCTGGACCTACACGGCCCACCTCGGTAAGTGTGTTTTCTATATCACGTAGCATTGTGTCACGTTACTTCTTCAGGCTAACTTTACAGATTTCCTATTAGCAAACGGACTTCATTACACATTCATGACAGTAGTCTCTGTCCTCCGTCAGATATGTCACCTCGGCTTACCTGCTCTAACTGTTAGGCTATCTGCTCAGCAGAACAGAGAGGAATGCTGATGGAGGACAGAGGCAATCTCAATGAGAAAGATGTTTAATTTGAATGTGAATAAGGTACCACAGTGCATGAAAACCATACTGTATCTATCTTTACATGTTCCTGCTTTTTGTACTTTACCAATTACATCTGTTTTTTTACCTGCTTAGCCTTTACTTTACTATGAACTAAAAACGTATTGCTCTCTTGTAATGCATGAGTGTCTGTGTGTTTTAATTGATTTCAGGTTCCCTTTCCATCGGTCCCACAAAGGCCTGCAGCCACCACTTACTCCCGTTTTGTGAGAAGAACTAAAGCCTGCAAACACAACACTCGAGATGTTGTGTGCCTGCCCTTTTCTCAAGCTTCAACTTTCCGCATTTGGGAGAGTCCAGAGCCAAACTGGCACATGATGGCCCCTTATTGGCAAAATCTCCATCACATCTGAGTGGACAGAAGCACAACTGAGCGAGGAAATGACGGCCATTTTCAGGAGGTCTTTCGCATTGGCAATGGACCAGTCATTCCCCTTAGAGTATTTAAGCACTGTTAAAGGATGTAAGGGACTTATGAAGCCAAACGTCTCAAGCACTTTTTCATGGGGTGGAAAGGAGGTTGCTTCCATCAGTTCAACAACTTGTCTGTACTTAATGGCATTAATCCATAAACCGGTTAAGGTGAACAGTTTATATTACAGTACTCAGTTTTAGTTTTAGTCATGGACAACAGTCAATGTATTACAAGAAAATTTTACTGTTTGTACTTCCTTATATACAGTTGTGCTCGTAAGTTTACATACCCTGACAAAATTTGTGAAGTGTTGGTGGCTGGGTGAAGCCATTTATTATGACACAATTGTGTTTGATCTTTTTAAATCCTAAGATCAAGAGCCAACACCAAAATGGCCTTGATCAAAAGTTTACATACCCTCAAAGTTTTACCCTGATAAGAAACATACAGACTACTCAGGGGAACTGTCCAAGCCTGTAACTTGATTATAATTAGTGTCTGTGTATGAAAAGTCAGGGAGATTCGACAAACACCTGCACATTTCATCCATAGCTGCACTGACTCTGCTGGACTCTCAGCCATGTGGAAAGCAAATCAGCTGTCAAAAGTTCTGAGGGATAAGTGTGTTCAACGTTAAAACAGAAAAAGGAATAGAAAAAAGATATCCAAAGATTTGAGAATGCCAATCAGCAGCTCTCATAAAAGTGGAAATCGAGAGGTTCTGTTCATACCAAGCCACAGTCCAGTAAACCATCAAGAATTTGTTGGTCAGACTCTGATGATCAATTTTTTTGTATAACTGTGTTATTTTAAAATGTCTCACATTTTAATATGAATCCTATTAAGAATAAGAAATGTGTTTTGCCTGACCACTCATGATTTTCTTAAAGAATGGTACACAGAAAATCTTCCAGGGTTTGTCAATTTATGAGCACAACTGGAGATGAGAGCCTTTTTTCAAGTGACCTTAGTGTCAAATATGTCTGCATTGTCACTGTTTTGATGTGTTATAAATCACATAACATTCTTGTTTTTTTGTGCAGGAGGAACCCGAGGAACTCTCTGATAGTGACTTTGAAAATCTTGTATCCCAGAGAAGGAGAGGTGGGTCTGAATTTAAATTGTCGTCTCACAAAAGGTTATAGGCACAGTCAACAGTTACTTTCTTACTGCCATTGTTTTTTCATTTATTTCTTTTTTTAAAAGTCTTATCTGTTCTAATTTTGCACATCCCAAAAATTCAGATAGAGGTAATAAGAAATTATTTGTATTTTGTTTCCAATTAATTTCCAATTAATCCAGCATATTAGAAAGCAATCCAGGAAATTAACAGATTCCTTTTATTCTTTACAACTAATAAAGCTGTGCCGAGCTGTGTAATGTTTATGTACCACAAACAAGAGTCCAGTTGTTATCTGATTGCTAGTAATAACAAAACTGCTTTTTCACCAAAATACCTATACAGTAATCCATCAGTCACACAATTTACTCATTGATTCAGTCTTTCTTAACTGAGGTGTTTTCAGGTCTCAGTGTCAACCCTGGTTTCCATTTGCTTTTAGATAAAGAGCTGAGAGACACATTTGGGGACAGAACTCTAACGAAGGATGAGGAGACATTCTTAAACACTTTGAGCTCTGGTCACATCCTGGCATTTGCCACAGAGAGCAGCAAAGTCCCAGCCATTGGTTTCACCCCACACCTAAAATATAATTTATTCACGATGAAAACAGTTTCCCGTTGCACACACTTGTGCAAATGAGCTTCAGTTTTTTGTAAGCACAGCAACAGTGGCTGATGATTAACGAATGTAACTATTGTTTCTTAGTAGCGTTAATGAATGGCTCTGTATTCAGCACCTTTTAAACATATGTGAGGGTTTTACTCTTTCGTTTTTAGATATGTGGTGCCATTAGTGTTGTTTCAATGGCAGTACATAAGAAAGCTGAAAAAGAAAGACTAGCTTTCGATTTCCCATCTTGTGGTCATGTTTTCTGTTGAAAGTTTTTTTGCAATAAAAATGTAACATGTCCCATACACATCAAGTGATTAAATCTTTCACTTCCTGATTTCTGTAAATCATCAACCAGTACATACAATCATCATAGCTTGATAAGAAATACTATGAAAATTAATTAAGTAGCTAGACTTGAACAAGAGTGTGTAACCATAGCACCTTGAGTTTAATATAAGGAGTAAGGTTTGGCTGAACCAATAAGGATTAATAGGACGGTCAGTTCAGGTTTCTATTGTTTCTGTGTGATGTCAGTTTGTATTACTTGTGTTATTGGCGCTTATACTGAAAAAAAATGTACTTTTGTAATACAAGTTGTACTGAATATGATTTGCAAAGTGAGATTTACTTTTATATTGTAATGTATGTTTCAAAGGATGGAATCATTCATTCATCTGGGTAATAAATGACAAATGTAGGTTAATCTTGTGATGTGTTTTTTTTCTTTCTTTTTAACAGTGATCGTTGATAAATGTAACTACCAGGATTTAAAACTCAGCAAACAGTAATGAAGGACTGGAATGATTTACATTTACTTAAATGAAGTACCTCAGTATAAATTTTGGGTACTTCGTTATGACCCACGCGGAGGAAATACTTCAGGTACACTGTGCAAAATACTGTGCAGCACCTGAGAAACTGTTCAGCTCTCTGAGTAAAACCATGATGACTAATTTTAAAAAATAGAGCCATATATGCCTTCTCAATTAGCTTTAAACACACAGAGATGTTTTCTCCTTATTGTGGTTATTTATTACCTGAATTGTTACCTTACTGATGTAGACATTTACAACTCTGTCCAACAATTCTCACATACTCATACTCTCAGAGCAAAATAAACACACTCAAAAGTTGTTACATCTGCACTGCAATTGAATATGTAACTATTTTTTTTAAAAGACACAATTTTAATTATCTCCAGCTAGACATTTCATTTAAAATGTTGTATTTATAATGCATTGTATGTTTCCGATTTTTTTATTTTTATTAATTGGAAATATGGAAAAAATGTGGAAAGTCATGACATTCCCCGCGGACCACCGGATCGACCGATGTTTGCACACTACTGCGTTAGGGTATCAAGTGACTAGAGTTTACAACTTACCTTCAGCCTTCTCAGCCCTCAGTGAATATCATCCTCACACATCCGACATAAAATAGGCAATTACAGAGATATTAGAAAGAAGCCTGTGTCTTTTCTTTTATGTTACCGTTAACTACACAAGCTTGATGCAAACTTCTAGCAAACGGGAGCTGTTTTTCACTGGAGCTTTAGCTAGCTCTGACAGCATTCAACATTAGCTGTAGCGAACGGCAGTAACTTTGTAATTCCGCAAAGTATGAAAACGATTAAAACCATAACTCACTAAATGTAATCAACTGGTAAATGTAGGTAGGAAATGTGAACGTACGCTTGTCTGCCTTGTCCTCTGGTGTGGACAGCACTAGGTCCTGCTTCTCGTCCCGCTTAGCAATGTAACCTTCAAGCACTCCAAGTACACATGAATGAAGAATGTTCGTATGACTGGAATAATGGAACAATTTGGCATACGCTGAAAAAATAATTAAGCCAAAAACATGGACTTTATGTATTTCAATTACATGAAATTACAATTACACTACATAAGTTCAAAGTAAACGGTCACATTAAATGCAATGTTTTTATCATGTATAGTTAATGTAAATTAAAAGGTTACTCAAATTACTACATAAAGTTTGAGTTAATTTCATTAATACCCATAAAGTCAAGGTGAACTTTTGCATAAACCTTATGAGTTTATTCAATAATTACATATAAAGTTGACAAAAAAATTCCCCTAAACCTTAAGTGTTGATTAAAGTTAATGTGAACTTTTACATAAACCTTATGTTGCTTATTCAATAATTACATATAAAGATAAGAGGAAGCTTTACATAAACCTTGTGTGTTTATTTAAGCATCCCACACACAAAAGATAACGTAATGTAAACGATAATGTAAACCCAACAGTACTTGAGTATAAAAGCCAATGGCATTATGCCATAACCAGTAATACTGACTAAGTGCACCTTTAATTTAACAATAAAACAACCTAAAGCTCAAGTGCACACCTATTGCTGGAACTATTATAACCTGGCAACTCTGCATTTCATTGATTTCTTTTACCTCACGACTAAGTGGAGAGAACAGTTGCAGTCTGTTGGCAAGGACAGGCAAAGAAGATAGCTACAAAAAGCACCTGCTGATGTTGCCCTACCTCAGTGTTGAGGTAAAACAACTTACTTCCTTACTTACGTCCTTACTGTATGTAAGAAATACATACAAACAATGTGGAGCTGAGGCTTTATCAGCACCTCATTTGTCAATGGTGCGAATCTGCTGGACAGTCTTTTGCAATGCCTTGAATATAAAAGTTATTAATTTTTATGTAATAGTTATGCACTACAGCTTCAACATTCAGATGTAAAAACATACAAATCTTAACAAGAACATTACATTTGGCATTCATTGGGAACACTTCTAAAGGGTTTCTAATACATAAAACCAATCTGTAATCACATAATAAAAACATGAAGCTATCCTGGGTGTTAACATCATAGATCATAATCTAGGCAGAAGAGCATCAGTCCACCAAGATTTCAACCAAAAAAAAAAACAAAAAAAAACCAACAACAACAAAACACCCATCTCAAGCAAAAACACCATTTACAAGTTCAATGCCATTATAGGAGCTGCAGAATCCTCATCAAAATTAATTGGAAAACGAATAAAAAAGACCCTTTCGCCTGTATTAAAATAAAGCAAACAAATTAACTAATTAGTTGTAGTTCCAAGGACACTTAAAGTATCACCAGAATAGACAGTGCAAGCTCAGCTTACTTTCACAATAAAAGTGAGGCATGGTTAACATCTAACTTTCAATAATGACACAGAAGAGTATGTGAAATATCAGGGCAAATATGGCTAACATATCTGTGCACATGCCAGAAGTGTCCACCTAAATCAATCTGACCAAGCCCTACAGAAAGCAGCTTACAGCAGCTCTGTGGCTTCAGAAACCGACAAGATGAAGTAAGAAACGAGTTCAAATGTCAATAGAAGAATTAAAGAAACATCCTTTATTGCACACCCTCGTTTTGCTCATGGGCACAGTTCAAATGACTTTCCACGTTATCAAAGCTTATTATCAAAGACAAGCTCAACTGTCTTGTGCCTTACTTGTGGTTAGTTACTGGAGCATCTTTATCTTCAGTGTTTGGACCTTTGGGGATAGTTTCTTACCATCCAAGGTCATCAGCACTTTCTGGAGGAACTCGAATGTGTATTTGAGTTCCTGGGGATAGCTCAGGTTGAGTGTGTAAATGAGCCCCAAAGGCATGGCAAATCCAGAAGAAACGCTCCTCAGATTGCTTAGGAGCTCCACACTCTCGATCACAACTGCGACAGCCTCTGGCTCATCCTCTTCATTAGCATCTTCATGGTAGTCTGTGCAATCTCTCTCTTTGCCTCCTCAAAACGTACCTGTCACGAATTCCACGCAATTTTCCCAGTCGTTGAGGCGCACGTTTGCCATGCGTAAAGGTCGCGGGGTCGACTTCACCAATGCCCAGGGGATTTGTCGGTCTTCTTCTACTCCTTCCGGTTTTGGGAGGAGTGCATCCAGTGTTAAGGTGCACTACCACCACCTGTTGGAGTATGACGCACATAGCCCATAATGGGATCTGGCCGCATAGATGTTACTCGATTTGTCATAAATATCATATTTATGCCACTTAATATTTATGAGGGCCAACAGTCATAAGAGGAAATAAAAACAAGGAGATCACTTGTTAACTCAGCCTAATTAAACTTATGTCTAATTTCTGAACATGTGTTTAGGTTTTCAATTAAGTGTCAAGATAATAAAGGGTGATGCAAAAATGGCAGTAAAACTGGCCAAGAAACATTCAAATGCACAAATGAGGTCTTCTCAGAATTTATCGTGATGGAGCGTAACAGTTTGTCATTTCTAAAAATTGGGGCAGCAGGATGATCCCCTGAAATTCCTATGTGAAACTAAAACTTGAGTGCTGACTTTTCATTTTTAGACTTATTATTTGAAGTTATCAGACAGTTTTGTATGGTTCTGCAACAAAAATACTTGGTTAGGTTAAGGAAAAGATCATGGTTTGTCTGCCATACACATAAAAATAATTCATCCCTTACATATAAATTTCCCATGGGGGAATGAGCTATCTTTTTAGTTTGTCCTGTATCACAACACAATCCACTACACAACACCCCTTACACTTCACATCTCAACACACACCAAACCCTCACTGTTGTGTGTCTCTTTAATTCTCTTGTCTTTAAATTTTTCACACCTGGTGTTTTTTAGTCCTCTCTGACAAAATCAGGATTTAAGATATTAATAGAAAATGTTAGAATTAACTGCCAGACAGTACTGGTGAAGGACACGTTCACCTTTCTTATGAGTATAAAAATAAAATCTGCTCCAAGATGAAATTGCATATATACATTAAATGGTTTTGCCAGATGACGGCACTTACCATGAATGTAAATGCAGACAAAAGAAAAGAGAGCTATGTATCTGTGAATGGACAAAAACCTCAATGAACTGAGAAATAATGTATATATATTGTGAAGGAGGATGAGCCAAAATTGCCCTACACTAATGGGAGGGACTGATAAAGTCATCCATCCATCCATTATCTTTGCCCACTTAATCCTATGCAGGGTCACAGGGATCTACTGGAGCCTATCCCAGCTCTCTTTGGGCAAAAGGCAGGGGTACACCCTGGATCAGGGGTGCCCAATCCTGGTCTTCGAGAGCCCCTATCCAGCATGTTTTAGAGATTTCCCACCTTCAGCACACTTGATTCTAATTAATGGTCGATATCAGGTTGTCATCAGTGACTGTTGATGACACAGCCACTTGTATCACGGTGTCTCAAAGCAGGGAAACATCTAAAACCTGCTGGATAGGGGCTCTCGAGGACCAGGATTGGGCACCCCTGCCCTGGACAATCACTCTTATGTGCAATATAGAACCACCAATTAACCTAACATGCATGTCTTTGGACTGCGGGAGGAAGCCGGAGTACCTGGAGGAAACCCATGCAAGCACAGGGAGAACATGCAAACTCCACACAGAAAGACCCCTGCAGAGGTTTGAACCAAGAACCCTCTTGCTGTGAGGCAACAGTGCTAAGCACCAAGCCACCGTCCTGCCCCTGATAAAGTCATACAAGAAACAAAAACTTGTGGAAAATGATGTTGATCATCTTAGGTTGTAGATGCTATAGTATGACCCACCATGATTAGATGATTTGTATCATGTTTTCAGATTTTAAAAGATAGGATTGGGGAGGGGTGACTTTTTTCCATCAGTATACACTTCTGGTTAACTTGTAAACAACCAAACAAATGAAATGAATGTAAGTCAATGAAGTGTCCCATTAGGTTATGGAGAAAACACGTGTGTGTGACTTTGTCCCTGTGTTGCCTATCATGTACAGGTATTACTGTCATTGTGTATTTTTGGAATTTGGAGGCTTAATGTGTTTATAATTGACTCCAGCACCGACAGACTGGCTCAGTGGGCAACAGATGCTGCAGTTGCTGCTCCTACAGATGTGTGTTTGTGTGTGTGATGTCTAACAACTGTGTGGGTTTAAAAACATTTCTATAATGTTACATGTGTCAAAATGTCTGTTATTTTATGCATCTGCGAGCATGTGTATGTGTGTGCTAATTCTCAGCTGTGTGTTAAGTGTGATTAACTTGTTCACTTGTTGTGATTAATTTAATTCATGCCATTAATCTAATGTTTCTTTGCAGCAGATTGTGTTGCCAAATGTTTGCAGGAGAACAGAAGTGTGATGCAGCCTGCTTTGGACTCAGAGCAGAGATTGCGTCAAAGAAAAATTGGACTCCATGTTGTCAGTCTGAAAAATACCCAAGAAGTGGCAGTCATCAGACCCAAGGTACTGGTTCAAAAAGATTCTGTTGGGTTTCATTTTTCAGCTCAGTTAAATAATATTTTGATATTTCTACATAAAACGTACCTCAGTAATGTCTACAATGACCCCCCCATAAGTAAAGGTCTTTAAATGATTTAGTCTAAAAATTTGGAAAGGTTTTAAAGCAAAACTGACCCACCAAACACCAGACCTCCATGGACATCTTTTTTAAGGCTAAATATGGCCATTATTTAGCCCAGAAGAAGATGTTGAAAACCCGTCTCTGTTTCACCATTGTTTCCTGGTCCAGATTTAGCCCTCCAAAAAAATTCCAAATTTGAAAATTTGTCTCTGTTAAGCCATTCTTTTTCTTTCTTTGCAAAAAACACGACACAACTCCCACTGATTCGGAAGATATTTGTGTAAGGGGACCAGGCTATGTTAACATTAATTTTGCCAGAAAAGGATCAGCACTGATGGCGTAATAAGTGGAGATCCTGTCTACTTCTACTGAAATAACTGAAGGAGACTACTATCACAGAAAGGCACAGGTCTGCAAAGCCCCAGAACAATGTGAGTTATATCCTATTACCCTGTGGTAACTTGAGTAGCCCCTATAAAACATTGGCAGTATATCCTATGTGCTCTATGCATCACAAGTAATTTCCTTCAATCCTAAATGCTCTGATAGTATTTTTTTGATTGTGTGCATAAGTTGTGAGGATGTGTTCTCAATGGAGTTGTCTGCAGTAAATCAGTCTTGGACTGTGGTGCCAGATTATTGTTACTAGCACTTTTCACCAAGATCATCACATCCCACAATAGTGAAGCCACCAGGATCAGCTTGAATTGTTGTCAGGTCAGAGAGGCAGCATAGACGGTGTTGACAGAGGAGGCAAAAGCTGGGCTACTAGCCCAATAGAGGAAACGACTACATA
This sequence comes from Hirundichthys speculiger, assembly GCA_018398805.1. Classification (NCBI taxonomy): domain Eukaryota; kingdom Metazoa; phylum Chordata; class Actinopteri; order Beloniformes; family Exocoetidae; genus Hirundichthys; species Hirundichthys speculiger. The sequence goes on from JAGFBZ010000639.1 coordinate 972,206, forward strand.
TACTTTGAAAATCTCATAGCAGAGCATATTAAAGACTCTGAGCTTTAATCTTCATCACTTTGCATATTGACAAAAACAATCAACTGAAGACACCATCAACACACACCCCCACACTGCATTGTTCCTCCTGGAAAAGCCAGAGAGCTATCCCACCAAGCAAAGTTAAGTTGGAAGGACAACTCTGTCAGGTATCTAGACCAGGTTTTGATTTGTTTGAAAAGTGAATAGTAAAAAGCCATCACTTCCGAGACATTAAAAAGTTGTCTACACGAAGACATCCATCGACATCTAAATTTAGTTAAAAAGGTGAAAAGCCGTCACTTCAGACACATTGAAAAGACGTCTACACGAAGATGTCCATCAACATCTAAATTTGGTTGAAAAGTAAAAGGTGATAAAGGCTACACAAGGCGACAAAATCTGTAATTTTTAAGATGTTGCAGTTGAACTCAGAAGTTTACATGCACTGTGCAAAAACACACTTTTCATTTTTTGTCTCACTGTCTGAAGTCAAATCAAACTAAACCTCTCCTGTTTCAGGTCACATGAAACATACACAAAAAGTACTAGGTACTTGGAGTCGGCTGCTGGCTGCGTGGTTGACTGTGCATTGTGAGGCTCAGTGTTGGTCCAAGAACCTTTAGTAGCTGGGTATTTGCAATGACAGCCAAATCTACCCACTCATTCACCATCACCATGTACACTGCTGTACAGCAATATCTACCATGTTTTCAAGTTTATGCAACCTGCCCAGTGAAAATGCAGTAACTAAATCTTAGCCATCATTATTGGAACAATTGACAGTTGATATTGAGCGGCCATTATCTGCAATAATAACGTGGTACAAGTCTTAAGAACAGATGCATAAAACAGCCTTTCTCAACCGGGGTGTCGCAGCACACTGGGGTGTGGTCTGGCTGCTTCAGGGGTCTTGTCAAAAAAAATGACCTATTCTGACATTTCATATACAGTGGTACCTCTACTTACGAACGTTTCTACAAACGAAATTTTCAAGTTACGGAACACCTCAAAGGGAAAATATTGACTCTCGTTACGAAAGAAATTTCAGGATACAAAAGGCAAAAATATAGTAGCGCTGCTACTCGCAGCTCCCAGAATTTACTGAACGTAAACATAGCTGTCAGCTCTGTATCCCGGTTGAAAGCGGTGTGTCCCAGCTGCTCTGCCATTGGCTATCGCTTAGCATCTTCCTGACATCCCATTGGCTAGGAGGGCCCCTTGTCTGTATCAGCGTAACTCAGCAACCCAGGTAAACAAACAATTTTTACCTCCGCCAAGGAGGTTATGTTTTTGCCGGCGTTTATCTGTCTGTCTGTCTGTACAAGATAACTCAAAAAGGTTATGGATGGATTTGATGAAATTTTCTGGGCAGAGTTATCAGAAATGTGAAAAGGAAGAACTGATTTCATTTTGGGTGTGATCCAGAAGAAATCCTGGATTCTGGATCACTTTCAAATTTTTGATAATTGTAGCGCTTTGTGGAGGTCTGCGCTCTTCGAGTGCTTTTTTTTAAGTTCTAACATGTTTTTACAGGTTTTTATGTCATTTCATGTATTATTTATAATTTAAAAATGTTTCAATTTTGGGGGGCTTGGACCGGATTAGGGCATTTACACGGAAAACGCGTTTATACTTAAGAAATTTTCAGGTTACGAAACTACTTCCAGAACCAATTAATTCCGTAAGTAGAGGTAGTACTGTATAGATATATGAATACATACATAAATACATATTTTTCTGCCTATGAATGAATGAATGAATGAATGAATGAATGAATGAATGAATGAATAAATAAAAAAATAAATAAATAGATACATAATTGGACATGAAATGAATAATAAAAATATGTCTCAAATGCCCATTTCCCAATGTTAACAATGTCGGTACGGGGTCAGCGTAAGATCAACGTGACTGCCCAGTTAGCTTACGTCGTAATATCATACAACCACTGGAATTTTATTTCAGAAATAGTAAGATAACTTTTTAGCAGCATCATGGATCGTTTTCTAAAAAGAAAAGCCCCACAGGAATGGAACATCACAGAGGAGCCGACTTCTTCATGCAAGCCTTCATCCACCAGCTCTGAATCTGCACCATAGGTACCAAAGGTAGTCGCTAGCGATAAGGCTAAAAAGAGGCAATACAAGGATGATGGATGGAAGCAAGCACATCACGGATGAAAAGAAGCTTTCCTGCTGAGGCCTACCCTGGTGCAGTTATCGTGTTCAGGTTATTTAAACAAAATAAACGGGACGTGTGCATTTACAGTCGGAGCGATGCAGTGTGGCTTTGGATTATATTTTACTCTGGGGTGTCATGAGATTTTATTCACTTTTGAAAGATGTCGTGACTGAAAAAAGGTTGAGAAAGGCTAGCATAAAAATATATATTACTTTGAGTATTATATATATTACTTTGAGTGTTCTTTCAGTAAATATTCTCACATTAACAAACCCTGAACAAATAAACTTCCAATAAACTTCCAATTAACTACTTTTTGTTCTGATCAGTAGTTATTTTAAAAGACCATGAAACATTTCTTAATTTCTACAATAATTCTATTCAATGTTTTGCTCCCAAATTTGCCACACTTTCTCCATTGGAAACTGTTCAGGACCAATCCAGTATCTGTATCACCCTCTTCTTCTTTGACCATGCCTTAACCATGTCTTTGTGATATGTGGAAGAATATGTATTGCTTTGTCTCACCTAAAAATGGTTGATACGGAAAAGATGTTGTCTTCAAGTCAGTATGAGGTGCATTAAAATCTCGGTGTACTTTTTAATCATTAATGCTGCCATCAAAGAACTATAAATTACCCTTAGCAAGAGCACCAATGCAGCCTATACCATCACAGAAACAATATTTTTCCTTTTTGGTTTAGAGTATCCAGTGCCCATTTCATGAGAAAATATCTGGAATTCTTATTCATCTTAGCACAGTACGCATTTCTACTGTGTGATGGCCCATCCCAGATACCTGCAAGCTTGAGATGTTACCAAGGTTAAAATTAGTCTTTTGTTTTGCAGAATAAAGTTTAATAAGGCATTTGTAACTTTAGCTTTTTATTGTAGTTCTTGACAAAGGTCTCCCACAGTTATTGATGAGTGACTGTCCTTGCATCATGCATTTCTAGCTTAGTCTTGCACCTATGCCCTTTACCTTTGAAATTCCTCTACATTCTTAGAATGCCAGTAAATAATATTATTATATAATATTATTAACTGTAAAAGGAGACATTTTTAAATCCCTTCCAATATATTTTAGAAAACTACTTTTTTCAAGTGTTCCACTATTTTCTTACATGTATGATGATAAAATGGAGATCATCTGTCCCTTTGCTCCTTAAAGACCTTAAAAACCCTTTATGTGTATATTTAAATAATTTATTTGCTGATAATATCCACTAATAAAGCCAATCACTGCTGTAATTATGAAGTTTCTGACCATTTCTACATATTACATTTGACTTCCGTTGCAAGACGGAAAGATACAGAAGATCATTCCTGCCAGCAACCATCAGCCTCCACAACAAGACTTAACACCTATTATTATTATTATTATTATTATTATTATTATTATTATTATTATTATTATTATTATTACTGTCTGTTGTTTATTAAAAAAAAAAAAAAGAGAGCCCTTACTACATTGAATTTCCCTTTATGGGATAAATAAAGTATTTTTCATTCATTCATTCATTCTGTCTTTCATTAGGATAAGTGATGAGCACAACAAACCTTTGATGTTTTAGCATCACTCCATTACTCTCAATGAAAATGACACTGTAGATTATTTCAAAGCACTAAACATAACAAAGATGAACTTGAGTTTCTTTCACCATCAAACAGAGCATGTGCTTGCACTTTGTCCTGAATCTTTTAACACCTGTGAACTCCATGTTCCTTATCTAACAGAACAGCTACCTGATTTTCAGGTTTTTATTAGCTGCTTTTCAGCTTTATAGCCTAGAACAGTGGCTCTTAACCTTGTTGGAGGTACTGAACCCCATCAGTTTCAGATGCACATTCACTGAACCCTTCTTTATTGAAAAAAAAAAAATATGATTTTTTTCTCAAATTCAAGACGTATATGTTTTACTGGTGCACAAAATGAACTGTGCATCAACATGACTGTGTTGCCAGTGATGGCCAAGCTGGGTGTGTCATCATGAATCATATGACCTCCGCCAAACCCCTGAGACTAACTCACCGAACCCCTAGGGTTCGATCGAACCCAGGTTAAGAACCACTGGCCTAGAGATTGAAAAGCTGTTTCAGCAGCTGAAAAAACAACAACTTTAGTTTAACTTTATTATTTCCATGCACAGGGATGGAATCAAGAATCTATAATAGAAATTTTAAAAAATGGCTTGAAAAACTGGAACAAATAATGAGCATATAGCAATGAAAAATAAAGCTCAGGAAATATATATATAAAAATATATATTGATGAAGAAAAAAAGTACAGCCAGAAAGATGTGAGCCAAACAGTAAACTAAAACCAGGTAAGCAATGACATCAACAGAGCTGCCCCTCTCTATACCCAGAACATGCGCTGTGCGTCGGGCCCTGCGGCCCACGAGGATCCCCCAATTCACGGGAGGAGACGCACTTTCTGCAGACTGGCAAACGATGCTCACGGAGTGCACGGCACGCAAGACTGCCGAGAGGCGCGTGCCCGAGGCCTGAGAGAGAAAAGAGTGAAGTGTAATTTGACACGGCACCACACACATCACCACAATGATGATTGACAGCACAGCATCTGACCAATCAGCGGTCAGATGCACGACAGGTTGTTGATGATGAAGAGATGGCGTCCAAACAACAATATGAGTCGGGAGCGAGCAAAAGAAAAAAGAAAATAAAACAAGAGGAGGCTTGTTCTGCACTTGAAGGTGAGTATGTTCCTGAAATACAAGAATAAAAACGTTATGGCATTAACACAGAGCAACTGACCTAATTATGAAATAGAAGTGAGGATTCTGTCTAGATGTGGACTGAAAGTAACGTTTTTCAGCGGCCCTTATCTTATTAGCATTTAATCAGCATCTTGTGTTAATTCCTTGCACTCTCAGACAACAAAAAAGAGGTAAGTGTGGTATTTGACCAGTTAATGGCCATATGTGGGCTCAGGTTTATTCTACCATCAAAAGAGACTTTTGGCTATGGAGGTGAACTGTTGCATCTCTTAGTGAATTTAATTCATAAAAAGAAAATAGAACCCGTAATTGTGAAAGGAAAGAACATTAAGTAGGCAACCAGACTATATTAAAAGGAATCAGATAGAAAAACACTACAGTAATCACACTTCGTGGTTAATGGGGGCTGTGACCCCCCCGCGAATGGTGAAAATCGCGATGTGGATGTACATGTACATGTACATACAGTATACATGTACGCGCACATGCAAAAATCTACGGGAGGTACACTCACTTTGACGATCTCTCCTCTGTGTGTAGCTGACGAGAGCAAGAGATGGGAGATGCAGGGACTAGGGATACAACGGTACTCGGTAAAATACGGTACGGTTTGGTATGACCTGCACAGGACACGGGACGCTTTTATGTTCTGCGGTATTTATGTTCCAATAACTTTGCATTGGACTTGCACGTGAGCGTGCGTTACTTTTAGACAACAGGCCCGCCACTGCATGTCAATGTGCACTCACCTCCGCTCACTCACAGTGACCAGCCTATCACACTTTGGCCAGTTGGCTGCAGCTCATAGACGTAGAAAAAGAAAAAGAAAAAACAAGCAGGCATGGCCACCGGTAGCAAGAAATTGGGAGTAAAAAAAAGATAACAGTTAACAAAACGCAATCTTCCACCTTGTTACCAGTTGTGCGTCTTGGCGCAGCTGATGTGCTTTTTAAAATACTGCAGAACGAATCATTGGATGCGCATTTAAAGATCACGAACAATTAATGTTCCAGTTCCTCCTCGACCACCAACAGTTTCAGACATATCGGAAATAAATTCCCACATCCAACCTTTTCCAGCTTGACACCAGACACAAGAATCTCCTTGGTTTCCTCCACAGCAGACATCTGAATGAGAGCTGCCACAGCTGCACATTTATTCCATTTGGATGCGCTCTTTTACGCGCCAACATGCGAGTTGTGCCTTCCGCAAACTCGGTATCTTGCGATCGCGGGTAGCAGGTGGTCTGAAACTGTACCAAATCTGTACTGAAACCGTGACACAAAAACTGCGGTACGGACCGTACCGTGAGCCACCTGTACCGTTGCACCCCTAAACTGGACACGTGTCAGCCAATCAGCGTACAGACAACCGACAGTGCAGTACTACTGCTACTGACACAATTTCTTTTTTTTCTTTAATTCTTTGCTTTCTTAGTCTTCTGTCCTGTCAGGTATGTCTCCTGATCCTGAGTTCTGTTGGACCGTTCAAGGACTGTGTGCAAAATACCCATTAGTTTATACTGGCGGAAAAAACATGCATTAGGTTTACCTTACAAACGTCATACTTATTTTATAATGTTAATATGGACTGTTACAGGTCATTATAAGATCATAAACTGTGGACACAGTAACAGAAACTGGTTGTGGATTGAAGAATTACTATCCAGTCCGTGGCATGGCTCAGCAAGAACTAAAAAAAGAAGAAAACACTAACCTGAGTTTTTTTTTAATTTACCTGTTTATTCGTTGGTATATACTCACCTAGTTTACCTAATTTGATATTGTGGTTTTATAATATTACTTTTTTTTTTATACCTGGAGAGCAGTTTAAATTATAAGTTTATGGTTAAAATATTGCCATGCCTCAAAAGTAAAAAAAAATTTCCTTTTTTCCATGTTATCCTAATCCAGAGTCCTGTTATTGTGCTGTTTTTTCAGATCCTCCCAATGCAAACCCAAAAATAAAAAAAAAGAAAAAAGTACCAGACTTAAATATATGATGTAAATGACAGTGAGGACCAAAACTCAACAGAGTGTACAGAGGCAGATTCAAAATAAAACTGAAAGTAAGACTACATCATGACACTTGTTTGGCCACAAAATCGTAAAAGTCAAGGGTGATAAAGCATGACATAACCAAAACCACAAATTATGACACCTTCATCACATAAAACTTCACTCTCTCACTAATTTCCCACTATTTTCTCTTTCTTTATATGTCCAGTTTTTTTCCCCATTACATCTGTTTGTCTTTCTTCCCATTGGCATCACATTTCTTTCACATTTGTTCTCAGTTATCTTGTTGTTTGTGGCCTTCTCCGCTTTTATACAAGTTGGATTTTAATAGAAATATATTGTTTATGAACTCGAGATCATAATTAGATTTCATCCCCTCGGTATGACACCATTAGTATTGACCTGTCCCATGTTGATGATGTCACAAGCGGCTGCTGCAATATTAGGTTTTGACTCAACAGTATGTGTTATATGTCCTTTCTTTTATGTATACACAGAGAGAGAGCGAGACTTGTACACTATTATTCAGGTGTGTTACATTTTTTTCCTTTATTTCAAGATATTGTGTTTTTGTTTTGTTTGTTAGTTTTTTTGCAGGGTACAAAAATGTACACTGCCTGTCCAAAAAAAAAGGCACCACCTGGATTTAACTCAGCAAATAGAAAATTCCATTCAATAATTATTGCATGGATGATTATCTTGCAGCTGGCAACAAGTTATTTAACCCTAATTGATGCAGTGAGTAGCTTCTCATTTCTTAATTCAATTCAATTCAATTTTATTTGTATAGCGTCTGTTACAATGCCAATTGTCTCTAGGCGCTCTACAGAGACCCAGAGCATGATCCCCGAGCAAATATCATTAACTAAAATTAGAATATTAAATCCAAATAAAGGATAATGGCAAGTAAAAAACTCCCACAGCGGGAGAAAAAACCTTTAAGTTTACAGTGGCAAGGGAAAAACTCCACTTTAAGAGGAAGAAATATTGAGCAGGACCTGGCTTATATGGGAGGACCTTCCTGCTGAAGACCAGCCAGGTAAAGACAGAAAAAGAGAGGGGAGATAGGAGAGAGAGAGGACGCAGGGCAGAAAGAGGAGAGCACACAAATGACTGAATAAAATGAACAGATTCAGGTATCAGCATTGAGATGAGATGGTCAGAGGACTAGGTCGCCGGTCACCATGGCAGCCGGCATCCCGAAGACATCTACACACACAGGTGGAGGTAAATGCTGGGATGGCCAAAGGGTTAGAACTGCAAGTCAGCATGCAACTCAGGAAACTCTGGCCTGCAAACATACAAAAAGAAAAGAGAAAAAAGGGTGGCAAAACAGCACAGCAAGCTACAGGAAAGAAAATGGAGCACAGTTACAGTAACAAGGTGCTCCTAATTAATTATGGAATAAGCTGGAGGAGGAGGAAGGGAAGAGGAAACCCACCAAGCAAAGTTACGTTGAAAAGAAGACTGTCAGGCGCCAAAACAACGTCTTGATTTGGTTGAAAAGTGAAAGGTGAAAAGTTGTCTACATGAAGACTACATCGACATCCAAATTTGGTTGTAAAGTGAAAGTTGAAAAGCCGTCTCTTCAGACATTAAAAAAACATCTAAACGAAGATGTCCATCAACATTTAAATTTGGTTCAAAAGTGAAAGGTGATAAAAGCTACACAAAGGGATAAAAGCTGTCATTTTAAAGATGTTACAGGTGAAGCTGGAAGTTTACATACACTGTGCAAAAACACACTTTTCATTTTTTGTCTCACTGTCTGAAGTCAAATCAGACTAAACCTCTCCTGTTTCAGATATGTCAAGATTACCAAAATTGTTTAATTTTGTTAAATGCCACAATAATGAGAGAGAGAAGTTTATCCGAATGCAGAAGCAAAAAGTTAGAGGACATCCAGGACTTAATGTCATTAAGACACTTTTGGAGTTTGGCCAACGGTTTTGCTTCCTCTGGTTTCATGGATAAGTACAGCTGTGTATCATCAGCGTAGCAATGAAAGATTATGTTGTGGTTCTGGATAATTTTTCCCACGTCATTAACATGGAAGAACTGGAACCTGTCAGATAAGTATGACTTAAAACCAGCCTAATGCTGTCCCTTTAATTCCAACAGTGTGCTCTAATCTATGTAGTAAAAGGTTGTGATCAACGGTATCGAAAGAATCACTGAGGTCCAGCAGAAAAAGTACAGATACTAATCCATTGTCTGAGGCCATGAAGAGGTCGTTGGTGACTCTAATCAGTGCTGTTTCTGTGCTATGATGTGTTCTGAACCCTGACTGAAAAACTTCAAATAGATCATTTCTATGCAGTTGTTCTCCTAACTGGCTTGCGACTATTTTTTACAGAATTTTAGAGTTAAAAAATGAAAGGCTGGATATTGATCTATAGTTTGCCAAAATGTCCGGATCAAGAGATGATATCTTCAGCAAAGGTTTTATAACTGCAAATTTAAAAATCTGTGGTACATACACTCATTGTGGCGATAGGTTAATCTGATCCAAAATTGACGTACTTATGCTAGAACTAGGTTAGCATGCGCACGGACGCAGCGGCACACGGCTCTCCACTCAAGTGCTCTTTTTTGTTTTATTTCTTCCTACTTCTTGCCCTAACATGGACCATCAGTACTGCGAACATCCAGTACATCCACCAAGTACTTTTGGACATCGGATCTATCAAGGAAATACCGATCTCAAGTGACTTTCACCACACACACGCGATCCACGACAACATAGCGAGAGCGCCGGGCTCTCCGTGGATTGTTTTCGGGTCGAGGAGGCGGCGCAGACGGAGATGGGAGAGGAAGCAGAAGCGGGGCTGCGGGTCCGGCGTTATGCTACGGCTAAGGAAACGACCACACAAGCCACCTCTACCGAGCCTGTTTCTTTCCAACGCCAGATCCCTGGTACGTAAAACGGACGAGCTGGAATTACAACTCGCTGGAAACCGCTATGTTCATGACTGTTGTGTGATGATCATCACTGAGACCTGGCTTCGGCCGGAAATCCCCGATGCTAGCCTGCAGCTACAGTGCTGAACAGAAAATGTGGATTATATTTGTTCTCTTCTATAATGATGAATAATAAGATCTTCTAGCTCTGTGTAGTATTCTATTGTAGACTATTAAGCTATCTTTCCAGGCACGATGGGAGTCCACAGATTTACAAGAGTTACCACCTCCTTTCCATTTTTCGTGCTTTCTGCTTCAGCATGCAAATATGGGAATTATACCAGGGACCTGAGCTCCTATGTTAGATACCCTCTTTCTCAGAGGAGCAACAGCATCCAGGGCTGAATGTAAAATATCGGCAGTATTGTTGACAAAGTTATCAATATCTGCTGGAGTAAATTTCAGGTCATTGCCCTCAGCTATCCTATCATATTCCACCATAGGGAGATAAGAGAGAATGACCCCCTTAAATTTATTCACAGCGTCTTCAAAAAGGCATCTGCTGTAATGAGACATTTTATTTTCTGTTTCAATGCCACAAATGCTGAATTCGAATGTATTTAAATAGTAGTCTGAGAGAAGAGAATTCAGCAGCGACACTAACAAGCGATGAGTTTCTATACAATAGGTGAGGACCAGATCCAGGATGTGGTTCAAGCAGTGAGTCGGTTCTTTCACTTTTTTTTAAGACGCACCCAACGACTCTAAAAGAGATGTAAAGGCTAATTTAAAGCTTTCACTGTCAACATCCATGTGAATGTTAAAGTCACTTACTATGACGACTTTTTCTGAGCTGAGCACTAAACCAGTTAAAAAGAAAATCTGAGAACTCAGACAGAAACTTTGTCTGTCTATGTTCAAGATAACTCAAAAAGTTATGGAAGGATTTTGATTAAATTTTCAGGAGTTGTTGGAAATGTGAAAAGGAAGCACTGATTTCATTTTGGGTGTGATCCAGAAGAAATCCTGGATTCTGGATCACTTTCAAATTTTCGATAATTGTTGCGCTTGGTGGAGTTCCGCGCTCTCCGAGTGCTTTTCAAGTTCTGACATGTCTCTCCGAGTGCTTTTCAAGTTCTAACATGTATTTCTAACAGGTTTTTATGTTATTTCATGTTATTTCATGTGTTATAATTTATAAAAAAATTATGTTCGAATGTTGGCGGAATTGGAACAGATTAGTATATATATATTTACAGTGGAGGAAATAAGTATTTGATCCCCCACTGATTTTGACATACTAAGAAATAAATGAACAGTCTCAGATTTTTATGGCAGCTTTATTTTAACAGTTACAGAAAGAATATTGAAAAAAGAGAGAAAATTACGAAATGAAAAATAAAAATTAATTTGTGTGAAAATATGAAAACGAAGGACATTCTTGATATTATAGTTAATTTTAGTTCATTTTATAAACACATAATACAGTTTCAGTTAGTTATTGCTTTTTTAAAAAACTTGTTTTTATTTTATTTTAGTTAACAAAAATGTTTTTTCAATTCTAGTCTCAGTTATTTCGTTTGTTTATGTTAACTATAATAACCTTGGTGGCCTGTTGACTGTTCGTCCTTGTTTTCTGGTTTCCACCTTTGGCCCCCACTCCCCTCCCTGCTCAGTTCATTTTTTGTTTTTTGTGTGCATGTTTAGCCGTCCTGTCGTGGCACACGTTTAGCCCAAAAGAAGACTTTAAAATCCGTCCATGTTTAGCCATCCTGTGATGGCCCACATTTAGCCCAAAAGAAGACGCTGAAAACCCGTCTCTGTTTCACCATTGTTTCCTGGTCCAGATTTAGCCCCCCCAAAAAATTCCAAAATTCCAAATTTGAAAATTTGTCCCTGGTAAGCCATTCTCTTTCCTTCTTTGACATTGAAAAGACATCTAAACGAAGACGTCCATCGACATTTAAATTTGGTTGAAAAGGTCCAGGTTGTTCAGGATGGCCTCAACAGTCCTCATTGTACATCTCTCAACCACATCCTCCAGAGAATCTATTCTGACTCCCATCACAGAGCCAGCCCTCTTCACGATCTTATGCAGCTTTGTTGCCTGCTTTGTTCGTAAACTTCCTCCCCAGCAGACTGCAGCAGAGGACAAAGCACTTGCCACCACAGAGTAATAAAACATCTTCAATATCTTATTACAGATGTTTAGAGATCTATGCTTCCTTAAGAAGAAAAGGTGGCTTTGCCCCTTATTGTCGAGAGTGTCTGTGTTAAAGGACCAGTCCAACTTGTTATCCAGGTGAACACCTAAATATTTATAGGTTGGCACCACCTCAATGTCAACCCGCAATTGTTCACTGGCGTAAGTGGTGACTTGGACCTTCGGAAATTTAGTATCATTTGTCTTTGAGTTGTTCAGAATGAGGCGGATATTATGACTTCAGTCACTGGAGGCTTTTATCAGATCCCCGTATTCAGATTCCTGACCATTCTTGATACACACCACAATAGCAGTGTCATCCGAGTATTTCTGGATGTGCCAGGACTTAGAGTTGTATTTGAAGTCCACTGTGTACAATGTGAACAGGAGTGGAGCTAGAACAGTCCCTTGTGAAGCCCCATGTGCTGCTCATTAATGTCCCAGAAAGACAGTTCCCCAACCTGACAAAATGTGGCCTTTCTGTCAGGTAATCTGTGATCCAGGAAATTAAGGAAAGATCCACTCCCATCTCTGTGAGCTTGTCTTTGAGTATGTTGAATTGGATGGTGTTGAATCCACTTGAAAAATCGAAGAAAATAATTCTCACATAAGCGCCAGGTTGCCTCTAGATAAGAGAGAACACGGGGAAGCATGTTGAGGACCGCATTATTCACTCCAGTGTGTTGTCTCTATGCAAACTGCAGGGGATCCAGCTTGTCTTTGACCTCAAGTTTCAGCAGGCGTAGAATCAGCTGCTCCAGAGTCTTCATGATGTGTGAAGTAAGGGCCACTGGTCTGTATTAATTTAGTTCAGCTGAACATTTTCTTTTTGGTACCAGTATAATACAGGATGCTTACCACAGAGCCAGCACCCGCCGCAGCTGTAGGCTCAGGTTGAAGATCCTGTGTAGAGGTTGACAGAGTTGGGCAGCACAGTCTTTAAGCAGTCTTGGACACACACCATCCGATCCAGCTGCCTTCCCAGAGCAGAGTCTGCCAAGCTCCAACCTCATGCCTATCTCGGTGACAGACAGGGGAGGAGGAGGAGGAGGAGGAGGAGGAGCTGTGGTTGAGAAACACACTTGTAGATAAGAAGAAGCAGCGGTAGAGATGACCACCAGTTGAGGAGCAGAAGAAGGAGGAGGATGAGGAGCAGCAGTAAAAGTGGGTGTGGCCACAGTGTGGAACCTGTTGAAGAACTGGTTGAGTTCATCACCTCATCATCAACAACTGGCTGGCTTTCCTTTTTATTGTAACCAGTGATGGCATTGATTCCTCTCAACACCTCACAGATGTTGTTGTGTTGTGAACTCCTTTATATCTTCTTTGTGGATTCCACCTTTGCCATTTTCAATCTTTTCTTCAACTCATGCTGTAATGAGTAGTAATGCTGAGTGGCTACCTACAAACCAGTGGGGAGAGTGATATGATCTAGGGCTGCTGCAGTTGGTCAGGTCTAGGTTCAGCAATGTTATGTGCCCAAAGAATAAGGGTCAGCTGACTACCTGAATATACTGAATGATGAGATTATTCCATTAACTTTTTTTTTCTTCCCTGATAGCAAGGGTATATTCCAAGATGACAATGCCAGGAATCACCACCACAGAGTCCAGACCATAACCTCATTGAGAATCTTTAGGATGTGCTGGATGCCAGGCAGTCTGACTCTCCCAAAGGTCATCAATACAAGACCTTGGCAAAACATTAATGCAAATCTGGACAGAAATACATGTTGTGACATTGCAGAAGCTTATTAAAGTGATGCCAAGGCAAGCGTGTGCCTAAGCCAAACCTAAAAGCAGTTCAACATAGTTGTGGGTAAGGCAAGTTTATTTGAGTACAATTTGTACCCAAGGCAATTCAAAGTGCTTTACAGATACTTAAAATCACAGGAAAAAGCAAATACCGTAAATGGGAGCTGTGACCCCCCCCCACAAATGGTGAAAACCATGATGTGGATGTACATGTATATGAACATACAGTATACATGTACACGCGTACCCAAAATCTACAGAAGGTACACTCACTTTGATGATCTCTCCTCTGTGCGTAGCTGACGAGAGCAAGAGATGGGAGATGCAGGGACGCGTGTCAGCCAATCAGCGTACAGACAACCGACGGCACAGTAATGCCCGTCATAGCAGCCAATCACAGGTCTTGATATTCGTTCATGGGGCCTCCCGTGTCAGCTCTTGTTGCTTCCCGAGATTCGTTCTTGATGTGATGGCTTTCGCTTCAGCCTCGTGCGCTTCCTTTGAATTTAAAAAAAAAATAAATTTTCGAATATTTCTTTTCTATTAATATTTTTGAAACTTCCACAATGTACTGAGGCCGCGAAGTGTGGGGGATTAATGTAGATTACTGTACTCAACCTTTTTTGAACAAGCGCCCCTTTGAGCTACCATGATGCTCTTAACGCCCCCCCCCCCATACACACACAAAATGAAAAAAAAAAAACTTTTTATTTTGTCTGCATGTGGAGAGCTCGGCTGAATCCCTGTTCAGTAATCCAAGTCTTTAGATGCCTTGTGTGGATGCTTTTTTAGAAAGATGCTCCTGTAATTGCGACGGCTTGATGGCTTCATTGGAGAACACCTGCTCACATAGCAGCACATCGGCAGATGTACGTAGCTCAGTGATGGAATAAATCCATAATTTATGTAATTAACATTGTACTACATTTTTGATTGTATTGTAAATGTTTTTGATTAAACGTGATTACGTAGTCTTGATTGTTTATGCTTTCATTGGTTGTTGAATGAAGTCCACAAAATGTGCTGGAAAGGGGTTTCTCTGCTGCTGTGTTTATGGGCGTTACTATGGCGACCGATCACGCTTGGCTCATCTGGTTGTGACGTAGAGAGAAAATGAGATTTTACCGGGTCATGGAAGCAGCAGACTCGGGGTTTTGGTCTCAGACAGCAGCTTTATTTTTTGAAAAGAAATCTGGGCACAACATTTTATTGAAACATACATAGATTTGAACTATAAAAAAAATCTCGGGAAACCATGGAAGTTTAAAACAGAGTTCTCAAGGCGTGGCGCCCCCTTTTGTGCCTGAGTGCCCCCCTCTCAGCCCTGATGTTTCCAGCGCCCCCCTAAAGCTTCAGAACGCCCCCTGGGGGGTTGGTACCGCCCCCGTTGAGAAACCCTACTGTAGAATCATTCCATAAATTATAAAAGCATAAAAATAATCATTAATAAATTACATTAAAAATGAAGAGTGCAGATAAAATCATTAATGAATTAAATTAAAATGAATCAAAAATTAAAAGCACAGATAATATAATTTCAGTTACCATATGCACAACTAAACAGAACTGCTTTCAGCCTGGATTTGACCATTGTCAGGAGGAATTCCAGAGAGAGTTGGAGACCAGCATACATCCAGGGGAAGTATGCTGCAGATGCTTTGCCGGCCCCTGTTTGTACAGAGGCTACACCTGACTGGGGATGAAAATGCCACTAAAAAAAAACAACAGCCAAAAGCTTCTGAGTGGCAGTGATTAATCAGGGATGATACATTCACTAATGCTGCTGGGATAAAAGTCAGGGTTTGTTCAGGTCTCGCTGGGTTGCCTCAGTGAGGGTGCATGATGTCATGAGACCAGAAACACCAATAAACCCAAGAATATAACTGATGATAATAATATTTAAAGACAAAAAAACCAAAACTGTATTCTAAAGACCAACTAACATTATCACAACTAAAACATCTTTGTGTTATCTATACAGAATAGAGGACTAAAGCAGAGGGGCTCCACCATTTTCTATACAATCACAATGTCCGCTTTTCCTCTGCATTGCTGTAATAATTTCTAATAAAATTCATTAATTTGGTCAGTAAATTCAACACACATTTCCACTAAATATGTATTATATATTTTATATAACACAACCTGCTATTTTGCACTTGAAGTCCTTCCTTCTTTCTTTCTGCTCTCCACTTCAGGTAATCTCGATTTGCAATTAGCTGTCGATTTGCTGCTTTGGGCCTGGCCATGGAATTTTAAAAACATTTGCAAAAATCTGATGTGGCGCCTGGTTGGTTCTGTTTTGTATTTTAAAGCTGGGATTTTTGTTGTAGATTGTGATGCCTGTCTTCTTCACTATTGTCAGGGAATAGCTGTACACTTGTGTATGTGTAAATGC
The DNA here is from genome assembly GCA_018398805.1 of Hirundichthys speculiger. Lineage (NCBI taxonomy): Eukaryota > Metazoa > Chordata > Actinopteri > Beloniformes > Exocoetidae > Hirundichthys > Hirundichthys speculiger. Next base: position 988,423 of record JAGFBZ010000639.1, read on the forward strand.
AAAAAGTACTGCCTAAATTAGCATTTGTCAACTATTCTTTCTTAATTTTTCATGTATGTGTCCCCTTTTCTCGTAGAGATTTGAGCCAGAACATAACTAGGAATAACTAAAGAAAAAGAAATCTATTTTTCCAGTAACTGCATGCCCTGCTAGGAGTCCAGGAGATATTGTATTCATTTATGTTTTACATTACATCATGTGTTCCCATCTGCAGCTTCCCTTTAAACATATTCATGGGCAGACGGGTTTAGTTTTATGTGTTTGAATTTGTGTGTCTGTTTGCAAAGTTGAACTTCTGTTGTAGTAATGATGAATGTATGCAATATCTGCACATGCCAGAGGGCCTCCATCAGCAGTGTATGACACTACGCTTCAAAATGATTCATTAGAAAGGGGAGGATAAAAGGCAATGAGATAAAGACAGGTGCAACAACGAATGGGAGGTAAAATATGAAGATAAGCATATGAAACAGAGGAACTTAACTGCACTGTGAAGTTGTTCAAGTAAAATAAGATGGAAAAGCAGAGTAGTGGAGCTGGATTGCTTCAGATGAAAGAGGGAAAACAGAAAACAGAAAATAATTAACAGGTAAATGAAAGGTAAGGAACCTTGTCTCAATCATGAAAGAAAACAAAATTTTCATTTTAGTTTTCACCAAACAAAAATAATCCTGAAGGGTTAGTTGGTCACTGTCATGTTGCACCATCATCTGTAAATACACCCCCCCACCCCTCATTTCTCCTGCCTTTCTTTTAGTCTTGTCACACTCTTCACATCAGAACCTGAGTACCACTTTTGTGTTGGAGTAGGACTATTTGCCATTTGAAACTCAATCTTGTATTTCTGCAACTTTTTTTCTTGTCAAGTTTTCTTGTCACAACAATGGCTGGAGACTTTGTAATGGGCCACTCTTGACCCTGACCAACACATCATAGTGTTGCCTACACATAGAGACTTTAAAATTCACAGACTGAGTCTGTTGGCTAATGCAGCATTGTGTTGCTGGGGAAATTTGCAGACAACTAAGGAGAGTCTAATCAGTCTTGTTGACTTTGCTTTCTTGGCAAAGAATTAGCTACTCCACTGTTTCTGTCTCAGTTTGTCTCAGTTTCACTCACCCAAAGTGGAAATAAAATAAAAGCAGTCCTATTTTTGTAGTATATTAGCCACCTGGTCCTTACTTAGTAAGGACCAGGTGGTCCTTACTAAGTTTCTCACAGAATTCTCACTTTATCACTTGTATTGATGATGTATTTAATCTATGTGGCGGCCTTGTCGTTTCAAGTCCAGGACTTCGACTTGGACAGATTCTGCCTCAAGTCCTAATTTTAAGAACCTGTGACTCAACTCAGAATTAAGCACTGTTGACGCAGACTTTGACTCAGACTTCTGCATTAACTTAATTTGGACTTGGAAATCAAAGACGAGTTCCCAGATTTTGCCAAGTTGACCTGAATATAAAACAAAGTTTATTACTCTTTCAATACATCAGAAAATGTTGGGTGATCTTATATTTGGGTTCTAGACTTTTAAACACTGCGACTGCTACATTCACAACAACTGGTGAGCACCCTGAATGTACCTGTTACAACTGTAACAGTTCCAGGAGGTTTGAGACATGCAGAAAGATGGTGATCTCCCAAACAAAGCGGCTCATAAGTAGGGGAAGTGAGGAAACAAATGAGAGGTTTTGATAGCAACTTAAAGATGATGGTGATAAACCATACAGATTTGGCAAACAACTGCCAAGTAGCAACAAGATATAATGTTATCTCAATGTAATATAAGGCAATCCCAAATCCCATTTACAACACTGACAGTTTAAAAACCTGGCTGCTCCTGTGAAACTGAGTGACAGTGTGTATGAATATGTGACCGAAAAATGAAATAACGAACTGTTAATCAACTGAGCCATTATCCTATTCAGTTTAAAACCTTGGAAATCTCCAGAGTTGAACTAACCCACCACCAAGTTTAAATCCATCCTCAGCTGGTGCAGGACTAGTATTACCAGTAGTCAATGTAGGGAGGGTCCATCAAGGGGTCCCAGTTCTCATGGAGAAGTCAGGTATTTATCCATCATCCTTTGGTGGCTAATAAAATCACCCAGACTCAATATGAGAGCTGCCCCTTGCAAAGTGGGATGGAAGCCATTTCGCCAAAAAGATTTCCAATTGTCTACATAGTCCATACCATTTTCTCAATAAAAAGCATCAATCCTAAAAAATGAAAGGGAAAATGAAAATGAAAGACCTCTACCAACCACTGTGACACTAACAAAGCAGTTCAAACCTGAAGCAATTATGTAACAAAAACAGCACATGTCCACTTTAGTGCCGATGCTATTTTCACCACTTTAGGCAAACCACCATTCTGCTAATAATGTATTACAATAATCCAGTCTAGAACTGACAAACGCGTGGTTGAGTTTTTCACCATCACTCTGGGAGAGGATGCTCCTAATCTTGGCGATATTATAGAAGTAAAAAAAAGGCTGTCTTACAAACCTGATTAATGTACTGTTTAAACGACATATCCTGATCAAAAATGACTCCGAGGTTTTTGACAGTTGTACTGGAGGCCAACATAAAATCAGCTAATCCGTTCCTCAGCTGTTTGGGACCAAAGACAATAATGTCTTAATGTCCTTAAAAAGACATGCTTGATGTATGGCCAAGGTTACAGTGTGCGATGTGGGGCTGTCGGATCGTTGCTGTGTCTTTTTTGTATGTTATGGATTCTATTGCTCCCACTTAAGTGAAGGTTTTATATGGAAGGAAAAAGTCTCCGTCGAGAAATTCCACACTGGTAAAAAATGAGAAGAGGGATTGTCGGAAAGCTAAGCGCAGATGGAGAAAAACAAAACTACAGGTTTATTATGACATCTATAAAAAGAAACTTCACTTTTATAATTTACAGCTGAGGAATGTGAGAAATTCATATTTTTCTGACATCATTATTTATACAAATAAATTAGCCTTGCCTTGCCTTAATTTAGAGACCTTTTTTTAGTGTTGTTAGCTTCATTAGCTTTGTTAGCACTGCTAAAGTACAATGATCCATTTTTTAAATGACATGAGCAGAGCTTTTCTTGTCAAAGTTAAGCTTTACTTTTGAGACTTTTTTAGAGACTCACATTTTCCTTTTTGAAGATTCATTTTTAAAACGTCATGCTCTGAAGAGTGTAGTTTAGACCTGGGGGGCGGGCATGGAGGCACCCTAAAAAAACCTAAACAACATAGACAAGACACTACAGTATGTAAATAAGACAATATCTACACCTAACCCTGGTATAACATAACTGTTTTGCAGTGTTTAAAGGTGTTGTAATCAGGGTTTACCTTTAGAATAAATAGTTTGTTGCAATCAGGGCACCAAACTTAGAAACATTTGGTTCCCTTATGAAAAGTTGGTTGCCAAACCACCTGCAAAGCAACTCGGTGGTCCCCCCCCAAAAAAAGTTGACAAAAAAAAATGCAAATTGTGCAATCTGATAATATCTGTGGCCTAAATCAGCCCCATATTTTGGGGAGTTTTTGAGAATTTTTTTTTTTTTTTTTTAAAAAAAGGTCGAAGAGTAACTTGGTGGTAACCTGGAACTTCTTTCATATTCCAAAAATTTGCAAAAAACAGGGATTTTGCCCTGGCAAGAGGATAACTTGAACAATACTGTGTTTTACATGGGAAATCCTACAATTTCCACACACTTCTGCTAAAATAACTCACAGATGCCCATTGGAACACATACAGACTTAACTCAGGGTGACATAAATGTACATGTTTAAAGTAAGTAGTAAGAACGAACAGGGGGTCAAACCGACAACAGCCTTCACCTGGCAGCATTAAATCAAATTCCTAATAGATAAACACCTCAATAACCAGTGCTGCAAAGGAGGCTGGGAAACAACCCAGAAGGACCTGCCAAATCACTGCAATATCAACACCACATTTCCCCGCCGTTACATCAGTGGCCACCAGTGGCGAAACAACTCAGCACCGGGCCCCGATGCAAGATCATTAAACCGGGCCCTGCCCATCACAATGCAAAACAGACACGCTGTGATTGACGCAATCTCACAGCAGATGCATCACCATTCAAATGACAACGGGCACTACTGACAGCTTTAACCCTTAACACAACCACAGCGCAGATAGATATGTTTAAAAAAAAATCCACATCAATAACACAAGCACATTGCAATTTGGTGACACGGCAGAACACCACATAAAAACAATCATAGCGCATAAACACAACAAAAAGCACATATAACCAACAGCATAACGCACACAGTGCGCCGGTGTGCGACAGAACACCGGCAGTGCCAACAGCTGAGAATAAACCCACACAGCGCACAGATTGAAATTTGGTGGCACGGCGGCACACCACAAATAAAAACATCATAAACACGCATAAACACAAACAAACTAGTGATAGACTATCACTATAACAAATATTAATAATAAAGGTCATTACTTACCATTACAGTTTGACTTTCCGGGCCTTCCGCTGGGCAAAGTCATTAATTAATTCCTTAAGATCCAGCTGACTTGCCCTGACATTCTCAATTGAGAGCATTGCCAGTCCTGATAAGCGGGCCTGTCCCATGGTGCTGCGCAGGTATGTTTTTTATTAACTTTAATTTGGAGAAGGACCGCTCGGCAGTTGCCACAGTCACTGGTATAGTTAAAAACAGCAGTAAAGCGGTGCAGACTTCCCCAAAGCTTGCAGCAATGCAGTTGTTCTCAACTACCAACAAGTTGGTGAGCTCTTTGATGTTTTTAATCTGTGAGATCCTGTCCTTTAAGCAAGCACGGAATGACACAAGTTGCGGTGGAAATGAAGTGGTTAAGTCTGCTTTATACATATCACATAACGTGCTTGCTTGCTCAAATAGCTCATCATCAGTTGCAGTGCGCAGTGTTTCGGGCTGTAGAGCTTTGAATGTGTCCACAGTTCTCCTCAAACCTGTGAATCTCTGTGTCAGCTGTGAGATCACTATGTCAAGACACGCATAGAACACGTTGACACGAAAATATGACTCTGCATCTGCTAAACGTTCATCTTGACAACGCTCATCAAAATTCCCTTTCACCTTCCTCCGCCGAATATCCTCGAAGGTTTTGCTGACTCCCCATTTCTCCGAGAGGGCCTGTGCGGTCTGTTTGATGTCATCAAACTGGTCTCGATAGGCTTGCAAGTCCGTGATGGTGCTGTCCATAAGACTAACTGCGGTGGCCAGATCTGCGTCTTTGGCTTGCAGAAGTTTGGATACCACGTTTGTGCGCTCCAAAATTTTATTCTGGAGCACAAGGAGACAGATGAAGCTGAATTTTTCTATAGCGCGTTTCAATGACACAGCCTCGTCCACTTCATCCTTTTTTTTGCTCATCAGTGATATATTTGTCAAAGCCTTAAGCACATCACTGTAGCGGTACCTCAGAGCGGTCACTGCGTCATTACGCGATGCCCATCGCGTTGGGCATAGTATTTTTTAACGTAATATTTGGATTGGTGTTGGAGTGTGACTGGCTTATATCTGAGAGCATTGCCCATCTCTTGATGCTGTGTCCAAAGTACACATATATGCGCTCGACTACGTCATAAAAACTGCCTCACTTCTTGTATTTTACTACTGAGTCATTAAGGACGAGGTTCAGATTATGAGAAGCACAATGTACATATGTAGCCGTCGGCTCTTTGGCAGCGATTCTTGCCTGTACTCCTGTGTATATGCCACTCATATTTGCTGCATTTGCTGCACCGTCATATCCTTGCCCTCTGCACTTTGACAGCTGTAATCTCCGTTTTCCTCTATAGATGCAATTATGTCCTTGGCAAGTTCACTGGCGGATGAATCCGACCTTCACGTAAACCAACGAATGACTCGTTGATCTTCACATTACTGGCTACACCAGTAACATCTCTTTCTATTGTGACATATCTAAAGATTTGACTCATCTGGTCTACTTTAGCAATATCCTGTGTTGTATCTGTAATGACAGAAAAAAAGGGAGCTGCTTGTATTTCATCCAGAATGTCTTTTTGGACACGTTTGGCCAGGATATCAATAAGCTCATTTTGTATCGCTGAGCTCAAGTATTTAACTGTACCAGCTGGACGACTAATTAGCTCTTTTAAGACCGGGTCGTATCTTGCCATAAGCTCGATGAGAGCGAGGAAATTGCCACTGTTCTGTTGGCCCAATATTTCCCGGTGTCCTCTGAATGGCAAGTTGTTTGTAGCTAAAGTAAGTGTGACATTAATAAGACGGTCCAGTACCTTCCTCCAGTAGTTCGCTTCATCCATAATGTCCTTCTCCATATCCTTGTCAATGGTTTTCTGACCCAAACGCCACTGATCATAAATCACACATGCAGCTGTATGCGCCTCAGCCGATTCATGCACTTGGATTTTGGTGGATAAATTGCGCCAGTTCTTGGTTTTCAACATGGTCTTCCCAAATAACCAACATGGCTCACAATAAGCCTCATCCAGCTTGGGTGAGTAACATAGCCATGTCCTTGGTAACTCCAACCCAGCTTTTGTTTTGCAGGTGTAGTACGAGCCTGAAAAACAGCGGTTTCCTTGTTTGGGATCCCGTGGGAAAGGACCAAGGGGTTTGCATGGGCCCATACATACGATGTACCTTTTTAATTTTGGTGTTAACTTCTCTGGAAAGTGTCCGATGTCCGTTGGATGTTCATGCAATGACGTGTCGGGCTCCCCAGGTCCCGGGTCCGACTCCGGCGGCTCCGCTCTCCCGCTGCTGCTAGTGCTAGCGGCTGCTGGTGTCGGGCTGTTAACGGTTGAACTCTGAATGACAGACTGCAACGACGTCTCCGGCTGTGTCTCCGAGTCCGGGTCCGTGGGTGGCTGATCCTGCGACCCAAACGCTTCTGCTTCCCCGGTGCTGCTCGTGCTGGTGCTGCTCGTGCTGGTGCTGCAGCTGCTGGCGGCAACTGGTGCGTCAGACGGCGGGCTGCTAGCAGAAGTCCGCTCTTGGCTTTTCTCTTCTCAGCTTCCTTGCTGGTTTTTGGTTGAAAGAACCTGTCAATTTTAGAGAGTTTTTCTCTTTTTTCATTTGCCAATTCCTGCAGCTTTCGCTTTTGGCTACCGCTTTTGTGTTTGTATTTCTCCATGACAACAGTTCAACTCTCACTCCTTTCCTCTCCTCACTCGCCAACTCTTCCTCTACGCAAATATGGGTTACACATGCGCACTACACCGGCATCATCCGAGATCATCTATAAATTTAAATTTTTATTTAAACTAGATATATCTTTATAACCAGCCCATAACATTGATGTAAACACACACACCTCAAAAAAAAAAAAAAAAAAAAAGTCCAGGGCCCGCACGTCCCCAGGTCCTGCGCGTGCGGGCCCTGGACACGTGCGGGCCCCTATGCAGTCGCATTGTCTGCATATATGGTAGTTTCGCCACTGGTGGCCACTAAAAATGACGCAGAGGCGATTGTCATTAAATTTTGTAACTTTGCCTCGGACAGACAGCTTCTCATGGCTGTTTTAATATTGTTCTGAAGGTTGAATCCGTGCTCTGCTGCCACACTGGAGACTGAAATAACAAGTGCCAGCAGATGGCCTTCAGATTTGTCTCTCAAATCTTAAAAAAAATCCATCCATGACAAAGAATTCTTGGTTAACGCAACCCCTGGTCTGAATCCACATTAGAGGCTCCTGCTGAATAGACAGCAGCAGGACCACCAGCAGTTTCTGCAGCAGCAGGATCACCAGTAGCTTCTGCAGCAGTCTCCTGCACCTCATCCCATGGTCACAGAGCTGCAGCAACCTCGTCGCGGGTGATCGTCAATTACGTGCAAATGAAAAGAACATTTTTTTGATGCATTTTTTTGATACATTTTTATGTATGTATAGGTCGGAGAAAGGCTAATTTTGTTCATATTTTGTCCATTTTTGATGGATTTCTGTACAGTTATTGAATTAAAAAAGATGGTTTCCCGCTGGGAAAGCAAGTCTAGAGAGTTGTGTGGCCGCCGAGAAAGTCGGGTACCATGGATAACCAGGTAACCACGAAAGTCAAACCCTGGTTTTAATAAAAAGCTTTAAGCCATTAAGATTTACTTAATGATTGATTTATTTTCATTTGCTTCCATTTTTTTACATACATTTATACCAGCCAGTCAGTCTCACTATCCATCAATTCATCCATCCATTAATTACATCACATGACAGTTTGACAGTTCACCATCTATTCAGTCATTCCTCCCTTTCAGTCATCAGATGCACATCTGTATCAGTACAACTGTATTCTTCTGTTACCATGCATCATAGCAAAGGCATCCACAAAGTCCTCAAGATTTAGGAGGTTTGACCTTCTGGACGCTCAAAACCCCCAAACTGCTCAGCCTGTCATCAGTCAAACAATTTCTCTGTCATGGCCCAGGTCAGCCATGACTGAGATTTTGTAGTTTCTGTCTGTTTTGTCAAATTGGCGTCTCTGTAGTGCTACCTGTTTTACTTTGAAGGTCTGTCTTGTCTTTGTTATTCAGCTTTTCTTCCTCTTCCTCGTCAGCCTGATTGTTCACACCTGCCTCTCATTTGTTCCTGTGTGTTTATAAGTCCTGTCACTCCCTTTCTGCTTGATGTCCATTGTTGTCCTTACCCCTTGCATGTTGGTACAATAGTAGTACTCTGCATTATTAACAGGTAAGGCTAAGGCAATCTTGCAAAGCTTAAATAAATCTACAAATACATCCTCATAAGGTCCAATAAAAACTGTGAGTTCTTATAGGCTCTTGGGTAATGGTGAGCCATTTTTCTGTTTTCTTTCTGTCAATCTTTTGAGCTGAGGAATCTAAAGTTCTACCTCTTTAGTATCACACATACACTTTGTCGTCAATCTAAATATGTCATCTTTGTTACAAAAAGTAAAGGATTCAAAGCATCAATCACTGGAATGAAAATGTTTGTGTGAAATGTGTCTTTGTCCTTACAATGCTGGTACCGGCAGTTCTTCGACAAAAAATCCTGACAATGGATCTTTGGGGGCCTATTTTCTGGGGGTGGTGCTGGTGGATTCTCAAATGCATGCTGACTGGTCTGGCGGCTTTGGGCGTGAGGTGGGGATGGGGCTTACCGGGCCTGTGGGGCAGCCCTGCCGTATGGGCCTTCTGGTGGTGGGGGTCGCCATCCTCTCATCTCCATTGGAGGTGGCCCTATCTTGTGGAGACAGCCATCTCTTTGGAGGTGGGGCTGCCTCTGTGGGAGTCAACTCTGTCCAGTGCTAGGTATGGCTGGTGCTGGGCAGTGTTGGGCTGTATGGGTGATCCCCCATGGTGGTGTGGGTGGAGTTGCCCCGGCTGTCCGTGGTTGGGTCCTGCTGCGGCTTTCTAGTCCTCGGGCAGCTGCTGCCGGTTCTCATGGATTATGCCTTCCTGCCCAGACTGCTTTGGGGGTTCGCCTCCGCATGCATCCGGGTCAGGCTGGGAGGCCGTGGGGGTTGAGGGACCAGGTCACTGCCCTGTCCCACCCTCTCCAGTATGTGTTCATACCATGCCTCTTTTAATGCACATCCCTAGATCGGGGCACAAGACACATGGGTCACACACTAGGTTACATGATAGGGTTGGAAGTACTCATTGTGGCAGGGATCCAAGTGGTGGGTGGTCTGTGGCTCATCAGTGGGTCACTGTCCTCCTTGCCACCCCCTAACCACTCCTGCACTCCAATTTTAATGCAATCAACTACCCTTATTCACTTAGTTGGGGGTCACACAGCACTGTTGGTAGCACTACTGTTTTCAAATCGGAGAGTTAGAAAACAGCCTAAATTTCACTTCACTTGGGTTTTGGTCAGGGTCTCGAGTCACCACGGTGTGGACGTGCTGAGGGAGGATCTAGTGACCGGGCGGTGCCCCTGGTTTTTGTTCCATCAAATAGCTGTTATGTTTGCTCAGCCTTGCCTCAGTTTGCTGATAGCCAAGTTCCTCTTATTCCTTTGCCGCTCACTGGAGCGGAGACATTGAGGGTATTAATGGCATTTACTGTGGGGATTAAGAGGGCGAATCGTGATGCTGAAGGTCATCTGAGAGTTGCGAACATCTCAAGCATATTGAGTAAATGCAATGTGTCCATCCCTGATTATTGTGGTTATATAATACGGTATTCAAATGTTGCCAGTCAGTTCCAGGATCAGAGGGTCTTTGCACCTTTGTTTTCCGCAAATCCAATGCTTTATGATAGCTCCTGTTTCTCTTGGTCGTGTTCTTCTCGTGGACGGTTCCTGGAGAATAGTGTTAGAGATCTCACTAGAAATGCCACCTGCAGAATTCGAACGCCAAGACGATAGTGAGGGTTTTCTTCAAGAAAGGATTCCTTACTTGTCATATTTGAATATCTCTGAGCTTCTCACTCCGGTTAATAATTTGGATATTACTGATAATCCTCAGGTTCTGTTACTTAGTTCTGATGGATGTGGATTCTTGCGGGGTCACGTATGGGTCTGTGGTAAGCACATTTATCAATGTCTGTCCCCGGTGGGTGTGAGACGTGTTATCTTGCTAAGCTTCTCCCACAAGTGGGTATTTATGATTCGTTGGCTCATCATCTTGTTAATTATACACATTATTACTCCACCCTACCTGTTTCCAAGCGTGAGGTCCGGACTCATGTTGATCGTGTTTCAGTGGGGGCAAAGTTTCTCAGGGGTCTAGTTCCCTTGTGGGGTACTGTAAATTTGGCCTATCAGGTTGACGTTTTGGCGTTTGATTTGGAAAACTTTCTCCTTCCTCCACATTAGATTAGATTAGATTAGATTCAACTTTATTGTCATTACATGAATAAATACAGCGTAACGAAATGCAGTTTTGTATCTAATCGGAAGTGCAAGAGCCGAAAGTGCAGTATATACAGAATATACACTATGATATACAGAATGAACATTAAGGGCAGTAGTAAGCCATTGCTATTGGATAATTTAGCATGATATAGACTATAATAATATACAACTGGTAGGTGTAGGGATGAATATAGATAATATAGACTGTACAATTTAAAGACAAATTATTGAACAATATATACATGGTGATGAATAAGTATAGGACAAATTAGCAGGATAAAGACTAATAATAATATACAGCAGGTAAGTGTAGAGATGAATATAGACAGTATAGACAGTATGTACAATTTACAGATGAATTATTGAACAATATATACTAATGATAAAAAATCAACTAATATACAACTAGTGCAATTGAACAGTTCTACAGAGTGCAATGGGACGAGTGAATAGGAGTAACTGAAATAAGAAATGGCAGAGTGGGAAAGTAGTAAAGTGGGGGCGGGGGGGGGGGGGGGGGGGCTAAGGGGGTATCAGTGTGGAAGAGAGTTCAGAAGGGAAACAGCTTTGGGAAAAAAAGCTGTTCCTTAGCCTGCTGGTTTTGGCCTTGAGGCTCCTGTAGCGCCTTCTGGAGGGGAGGAGCTGGAAAAGACCATGGGCTGGATGGGAGGAGTCCTTCAGGATGCTGTGTGCTCGGTGCAGACAGCGTTTCCTCTGGATCTCCTCGATGGCAGGAAGTGGAGTTCTAATGATGTATTGGGCGGTTTTCACCACCCTCTGCAGCGCCTTACGGTCAGCGACAGAGCAGTTTCCATACCAGACTGTAACACAGCTGGTAAGAATACTCTCTATCGCACAGCGGTAGAAGCCGATCAACATGTCGGCAGATAGCTGGTGCTTCATCAGTGTCCTCAAGAAGAAGAGGCGCTGATTGGCCTTCTTGATCAGGCTGGAGGTGTGAGTTGTCCATGACAGGTTGTCTGAGATGTGGGTCCCCAGGAACTTGAAGCTAGAGACACGTTCGACAGCCATACCATTGATGTGTATGGGGTCATGTGACTCGCCCTTCACCTTCCTGAAGTCCACAATCATCTCCTTAGTTTTGGTGGCATTAAGGAGAAGGTTATTATCAGCGCACCAAGCAGCCAGATGCTCAACCTCTGCCCTGCAGTCTGACTCATAGTTGTTGCTGATGAGTCCAATCACTGTGGTGTCATCTGCAAACTTAATGATGGAATTGGATCCATACAAAGGACTGCAGTCATAAGTGAAGAGGGAGTAGAGGAATGGGCTGAGTACACAGCCCTGTGGTGCTCCGGTGTTGAGAGTGATGGAGTTAGAACAGTAGCGGCCTGACTTAACGTGCTGAGGTCTGTCAGTCAGGAAGTCCATGACCCAGTTACAGAGGGAGGTGTTGATACCAAGATGTCCAAGTTTGCTGATTAACTTGGAGGGAATGACCGTGTTGAATGCTGAGCTGAAATCAACAAACAGCATTCTTGCATATGTGTTCTTGCCTTCCAGGTGTGACAGAACACAGTGCAATGCTGTGGACACAGCATCCTCTGTGCTTCTGTTGCAGCGGGAGGCAAATTGGTGTGGGTCCAGAGTGGGGGGCAGGCAAGACTTGAGGTGCACCAAGACCAGCCGCTCAAAGCATTTCATCACAATGGGCGTGAGTGCTACAGGGCGGTAGTCATTCAGGCAGGTTGGGGAGGAATGTTTCGGCACAGGTACAATGGAGGTGGTCTTGAAGCACGCTGGTACAACTGCTTGGGCAAGAGACAGGTTAAAGATGTCAGCGAAGACTCCTGCCAGCTGCTCAGCGCAGGCTCTGAGCACCCGGCCAGGAATGCCATCAGGGCCAGCAGCTTTGCGTGCGTTGATTTTTCTCAGTGCGTTGTGGACATCCATGGTGGAGAGTGTGAGGGTCTGGAGGTCGCCAGTAGGTTCCAGCTTATATCCTTAGCCTCTGAAGGTTTTTGTGATGTCACAATGGAGGTCCAGGCCCTGTGAAACGTGGGCCTTGTTAGGATTAAAATATCTGAGGACTGTTTAATTGTTAAAGCTAAAACTTTATTGCCTGTAGGAAGGCAGGCTGTTTTTAATGATGGTGAGACCTCAGTTTTGCTGCTTTATGACCTAACAACTGGGATCTCCTGACTTCCTGACCTGCTGTCTTCCAAGGAAGTTTGCGATGGCATAGATAACAAATTTAGTTACACCCCATCTCCTGGACAAACACAACCACATCTGTCTGGACCTGCGATTGGCCACCTGGATTATGAGACAAAGAGCAATAAACAAAATGATCCACCTGTTGGAAGCTTTAAAAACCAGAGAGAATTTACATTCGGGGTGCATTTGTCCATGGCAGCATCTCGATGGTGTTGTGGACAAGTGTACTATCGGCCGATTAAAATATTCTGCATGGCATATTGATTCTTTGTGTTCATGATTGTATTAAACTCTTTAATTGACCTTTGTTTCTAGTCTTGTCAATGGCACCAGATAAAAGAACACAGAGAAATACTTTTAGCCTGCAAAATTGCATGGTCTTAGAACTGATGCTAGCTGCAGAAGGGGGCGTCTGTCACATCATTCAGGAGACCTGTTGTACCTATGTTCTGGATATTACTGACAACATGACTCATGTTGTCTCACTTCTAAATTCGCTGCTACAGACACAGTGTCACAGGGATTCAGCGGAGCCCTGGGGGTTTAATTTGTCGAGATGGCTGACCTCATGTTCCTGGTATTCTGTATTTTTGGAAGTATTTACTTCAATCATGGTTGTTTTGGTTTTTTTTTTTTTATTTTATTTTCATGTGTGTTTCCATGTTTATCCCACATGATGCTAAAAACAACAACAACATCTTTCTTGCATAATCAGAGATCTGATTTATTCCCCAACATCAACTGGGGTGGTGCACCTGTGGGTGTTTCTGAGAATTGAATGCTCTTTGATTAGATAATATTGTGGCCTTTTTTCCCATTAACTGGGTTTTTAGTCCAGAGTAGTTAGCCTCCAAGGGGTCTTTTGCTGTTCCTCTTATCTTTGGGGATCTGGCAATCCAAATTAAACTAAAATTAAAAAATTCAACCTCAAATTTCAATCAGTCAACCAATTCCAATCTGATCCAACCAACTGTACACATAGTGGGGAAACCATGTAACCATGGCTAAAAGATGAGGAACAATGGTGTCATGCACAATCTTCTTTTTAAAGTGTCCAGACACTCAATCATGACAGATTGATCTCCAGCTTTGTCCTCATCATCACCCACACCTATGTTAATGTGTGTGTTGACACCTGTGTGTCATTGTATTCATGTTAGCTGGTCCCCTTGTGGCAGAGCTGAAATCCAGTGGAAATGTGTTTTTGGTAATAAAGTTTATTTTCAAGGCAAAGACGGACTCTGCAATTAATTGCAGTGGAGCTGATCACTCCTCATAACATTCTGGAGTATATGCAAATTGCCATTATAGAAACTGAAAGAGCAGACTTTGTGAAAATATCGTATTTCTGTCATTCTCAAAACTTTTGGCCATGACTGTATACTGCGCTTCATTATCCCTTTTCAGTTTGCAGTTGTGGGCTGTGCCCCTTCGAGTGGGGAACCGCGTGCTGATCAAGATAAGGTTGTCATACGCACAAAGAAAATTGGGGTGCAAAAACAAAAAGTGGAGACTGTTGTGTAAAAACTGCATTCTGGGGTTAGCATGGCCTTATTATATAATGCTGATTCATAGGTCTGTGACTTTTCCTCTAGATTTTGGCCTGTTGAGGGCCAACGCTTCTAAATATCAAGTTTTTGACACGTAGGTGTCTGAAGACTTATCTCAAGGTCGTGATGTTGTTCATGTGATGGTTTAAAAATGGCTGTTTACTGACCATTTGTCATTTCCCAGCATCCTTCACTCTGTGATGTGAGTCAATGACCTCTCTGATCTTGTATGCAACTTGGAGATCAAATTCACTTTGCACCTCTGTGATGGGCAGTGTAATTGTTAACTGCTGATTGATTGTCTCACTAGACCACTGTATATATTACTGGTAAAATAAGGTATACTAAATTTTTATATCACAGTTGCAGAACCAAAGATCCAAGATCCAGACCCAAGCATGCAGAAGTCAACTTTCTGCCTAACCTTCCTCAAGGAGAAGACCCCTCGAGTCTGGAGTATTTGAAGCAGGCTATTGTTAAAGAAGAGAAACCTTTCTTTTATTAGCAAGATGATGCATACAACATTTGCCTTGCCATGACAGACTATAGCAGGGGTGTCAAACTGATCTGTAAAAGGGCCATGTGGCTGCAGGTTTTTGTTCCAACCATGCAGCAGCACAGCTGACTTGTTTTAGTCAATCAACAGAACTGGTTTAGACCTTTAGTGAAGACAACTAAAGCCCAAGTAAGAAAATCTTACTTGGGCTTGATGACTCTAAACTGTCACCCAAGCTGGAGAGTCTCAAAATTGACTTGATGTTACACGTGTAATTCAAGATCTGGAAAGCAGTGGTAGATTCAGATGGCTCACTCTGTTAGAGCATAGTCCACAACAACAATGCCATTTAACTCATTTGACTACTGTTCAACTGTTGATGGTAAATTTGCTGCTCTACTCAACTGGTTTAAAGCTAAATGGCACAAAGTACACGGTGTCTTCGTACTTGTTAGTGGTTAGCATAATTGACATTTTATTGATGTTAAACTGATATGCACCCTAAAGTTGCTTTGAGCCAGATTGGCAAAGGAAGGCTACACATTTCCTTTATATATGTTATAGTACATTTTTCAAGTTTTAGCAGTTTTCGTTGTGTAGAATTTATAAGCAATTTGTTTATATGTTGTTGCACTGCAAGTGTACAACCAGACGGCCTAAAGTAAAGTGTGCCTTTGTAATTATTACCTCCGCCAAGGAGGTAATGTTTTTGCCAGCGTTTATCTGTCTGTCTATCTGACTGTGTACAAGATAACTCAAAAAGTCCATTGATGGATTTTGATGAAATTTTCAGGAGTTGTCAGAAATGTGAAAAGGAAGAACTGATTTAATTGTGGGTGTGATTCAGAAGAAATCCTGGATTCTGGATCACTTTCAAATTTTCGATAACATTGCGGTCAATGGGGCCGAAAATTTATGTTTCTCAATATCTCCGTTAATTATTGCCCAAAACTCATGAAATCTGACTCAGAGATTGACAATGGGAACCTCTATCATATTTCAAAGGCTGCTCTGGATCTGATCCAGAACGCGGATTTTATCGCAATCTGTAAATCGCTATATGGGAGAACTGTTGTGTTTGGCGGAGGTCTGCTCTCTGAGTGCTTTTCTTGTTTCTTTAATTCTCTATTCTCTTTAATTCTCTATTTTTTAATTACTATTGTCTTTCATATATTGTTTATGTTTCATTTTGTGCTAAAAGGCACAGGTGTTGGCAAATGATCTTTCTAGACACTTTCAGTAATGTTGTATTAACAGTTTCTAAGTTTTGTGACATAAAGATCTTATGTTAATGTTAATTTTAGCTTTTCTGAGTTTGAATATTTTCCACGTGGACTGGGAAAGTTTGTGATAAAAATTGAATAGAAAAAATATATGGACTTGATGTGTTTTGTTTGATTGTTTGTTTTGGTTTCTCTTTTAAGTCAAGAGTACTCAATATGTTTAAGGCAATGAGTTACCACAAAAATTTAAGTTTGGTGGTAAATGGCTTTTGGTTTCAGTCAGTCTTTGTTTTTGAGTCATGTGTAATTAGAAGATTGAAAGAAAAACTAATAAACGTTAAGTTCACTTAGCATTAAATCCAGAGTTTTCATACTTGAAATTATTAAATTCTCCTGAGTTATTAGAATTAGATAGAGGAATGAATATTCTGAGTAGCATATACTGACATTTTTTTTGAATGGCTTAATTGATAAGTTTAATTTCATTATGAATTAAAAAGTACATTTAACATAAACTCAAAATATTTCAAACTCTGATATACTTAAATATTTGAGTTTATGAACTCCAAAAATATATGTGGTAACTGATTGGCTCACTTTTTTGAGTTCTGCTTACTTATTCGGGTTTACAGCGTGGGGGCTGTGTGTGCCTTGGCGTGTAGGTGCTATGCAGAAGCATAAATCAACCTAAAAACTGCTTTGCTGTGTTGTTTCTTTGTATCATCTAAACTACAGTTAAGTAAATTATGCCATCATCCTATCTGATTTCCTTATCAAAGAGGTGGAGCATTTTAAACAGCCTCAACACCTCAGCTGTTTGTCTTTGTAACCCAACATGCAGTAACTTCCGCGGAACCTGGTTAAATCCTGAACACATGCAATTCTTATTTGGTTGTATCCTGACTTTACAATTGCCAGTTCAACTCTGCTTCACCACATGGCCGAGAAATGTTACTGTTATTATGGCAAACTCACATTTGGCTAGAGGCAGCAGCCATTTGCTGGAAGATCAAATAAAGCCTGGAGCACTATAAAAGAGAATGCCAAGTAGTGGCATAAGGTCGCTGTTGTCTAGATAGCACCAATCCATATCCAACATATCTGCCAGTTAGGTGCTTCACTGGCATGATCACATCACAAAATGTCCAACGTGGAGCATGCCCAACATGTGTATATTCCTCTGGTCCCATATGAAACATGGAACTGATTTACAATCAAAGAAATACAGGGGTAGGAAATACTAGAAAATACACAGTAAAACAATTCATAATCATCATGCTAATCTCAAGTTCGTCTTGTGGTATTACGACTAGACAGTTTCCGGAGACAACTGATATATTGTACAAATACAAATATATTATTTTATTATTCTGCAAATATAATATTGTAAGCTTACTAACACTGTATTTGAATTATATATAAATAACAAAGAAGCATCAAACATAAAAAGGAGGAAATTATTATATTTTTGTCATTTTCAAAGCTGTTTTCAAACAAGTAAATAATTACAACCATCATTTCAAATGATGACCATTACACAATTGTTGATTTTTAATTGTGACATGCCTAATGCTAATATGCAAAGTTAACATAAAAGGAAAATCAATGGATCATGGTGCTTTGTATGGGATGGCCAATACCAGTGATTTGTTACCAAGTAATACATAGGGCTAATATCACAATATCAATACCAATATTTTTAGGGTTAGGGTTAGTATTATTCTATACAGAGGAGTATAGGTTATTTGTCATTTTAATGTTGAAATTCATTTTAGTACTTCATGTTTAATGTTCAGTACTAAAAAACAACAAGATGGAAAGTGACATGTGAAACTATTTTGTGCGTATACAAGGTTAGTACATGAAGCACCTGGTCAGCAGTTGGCCCCTCTATACATTTTTATGAAGTGATCAAAGAACACAACAAAAACTCTGTTTTTGTTCTTAATTTGGTCTCCAAACTCCCAAGATGCCAATCCTGGTGGATACTGATGGCATCTGTGGGAACCAATTCCAATCCAGACCCCACCCCACAATAGTCCAAAGGATTTATTGATTGGTGTATTCATGAGCATGTCATAAGTTTAAAAAGGCCTTCAAAGGCAAATACCTCAGATTTATTAAAAGAGTCTAATTCCGACTAATGGAAATAAATTCATGCCATTCCAGTATTGGTGTGTCCTGAATTTTTACATTATTGACCACAGATTCTCGAGAGAGTTAATGTATGGAGAGTTTTTGGCTGTGGACCCAAAATGCCGTGATGTCTGAGCCAATCAGCAAATTGAAGCTGGATTACTGGAATAATTTGTTCTTGGATATTTTTATACCACTCTTTATTTATGATAGGGTTTTGACTGGAACTGTAAGTGAACCCACTTCCTCGAAGGAGAAGCAACTTCAAACATGAATGTTCTCAGGATGTTTCCCTGTAGCCACGATACAAGACTCACTTTGTAGTATTCATCTCTTTTTCTGTGGATGATCGTTTTTATAAAAATTCCCAAATAATTGCAAGGGGGCTTTATTGGAGAAAATAACTTTGCACCAGCCTTGTGCTTGCATCCAATCCTTGCTGTCCAATTTTTCTGGTAACACAACAGGCAGGTGCACTTAATGAGGGTGCTGTAAGAGAGGTTCACTCTTCACAGAAATATACAGTTACCAATAGTTACCTGTGGAAACTCTGACACCAAAAGCTGACAGAGACAATCAAATGACATTGATCAATTTCTGCAGGACAGCTTTGTTTGTCACTACGTTGGATAACACATGGAATAAAGCAAAAACAATGAATAAATGAATTATTTCATTTGGTCAATGTAAAAACATGATGTGATAACATATAATAACCATTCAGCGACACAGCATCGAAGCTTTGTTGGATGACCCTGTTAAGAATCTACTTCTTGTTCAAGGTCAACTCCTGAGTTTCCATGGCAGCACAAAGCCAGTGATTTTGAGAGAGGCCCCCACCGTCGCAGAGAGGAGTTGTTGGTAGCAAAAGAGTGTAATTTCTATGGAGTTAAAGAGACTTCTGATTTACTTATTCTGCATGCCATTTTGACCAAATCACACACCATAAACCTTTCATTAAAATTTGGAAGAAAATAAGATCAATTTGTAAAAAAAAAAAAAAAAAAAAAAAAGAAGGCATGACATGTGTTCTTTAAACAGGCCTGGAAGCCACTCATGACATGACGCCACCATATTCTACATAACAGAATAACTTCACCCGAATGCATGTATAAACCATATTTATGTTAACCCCTAACATGTAATTACACTCAGAAACGGCTAAAAAGAGCCAGAGTATTACCTTATAAATGTAATAAATGTCACAAAGCACACAGAAAAATCACTGGCTCTGATCAGCATGCAGAATGCAGAGCATATACCTCAGACTGAGCATTTGGAAAAACAGGACAATGATATTGTGTATTAACAAGATCCTATAGCATTTAATACTTATCAAAAGAGAAAATTATACATATATATGTCTCAATATTAAAAGGACAGTTCAGGTTATGTGGCAAATCGGCAGTTTGACTTCGAAACTGAGAGCAAGAAGAAAGTGAAATAAGGAGTCAGGAAAAACAAAGGCATTATCTCCCATTTTCCTCTGCAGATGACAAGGGTAAAATAATTATTATCACACAAACAATAATCTGTCTTTCCTGTGCCGTCTCCCCTAAGTCGCATCCATAGCTCCAGGCAGATAATATACTGGACTGCCTGAGATGCATTTGAATATTTCTTTGGCAGGAAATCACATTACTGGCTATTAAAAAGTAATTATTTGTACATAAATTCCCTGCAAGTTTGAGCCTAGTCTTGGCAGATGCCTTTGTGTGTTTTTGTGTGCACACTTATTTGTGTGTGTGTGGGTGAAGTTCAATGCTAAGGCAGTTAGCGTGTGGGGCATTGCAATGTTGTTTATTAAAAACGCAGACAGCCTCTCCATCATCAACTCCACACACATTCACACGCACACACACACACACACACACACACTCAGTGTCAGCCAAACTATATTTCATGGGGTGCATGATAATGTAATTACCAATACTTAACATAGACAGTGAGGAAGAAGAGTTAAAAGAATAGTTAGGAAGAGAAAAAGAAAGAAGAGCAATGAAGGGAAAACTTTAAAATTAGAGGTCCATTAAAGAACATGAGGCACATTGAGGCAAATTGTCAGAAGTAAGCCAATGAATAAGAGAGATGGAGGATAATATTAGATAAGACAGAGGAAAAAGAAAGCTTCAGTCAGGACTTTAAAGGGAAACGGACAAAATGAATGTGATTAAAATATTCAAAAGATAACAGCTATTTCACTAGTAAATGTTTTTTATCCTAAACAAATATAGTTCAGATACTTAAAACTGGTAGAAGTGGTTGAGTAACAGATGCTGAATCAAACCACTGTGAGGTATATGGAAGTTGTTCTTTTTTTCCTGACTTTTAACAGGCTTTGTTTAACATGTGTGTTTAGCACCAAAAAACAAATAAAATGTTGAGCTACAGCTTTTTCTAAGAGATGAGAATCCAGACTTATCAGCCCACATCAGCTCTGTGGTCTATGGATCCTTCTGCACATCAGTGTAATTCAGGCGAGTGCTGTGTGAACACAGGCGCTACAGGAAACGCTAACTGGCCAGAGGGCTTGTCACACTGGTGGCTCAAGCGTCTTGACTGTGCAGCTGGTCATTTAAAGCAAAATAAGCTATTTTCTTTCTTAACAGCATTGCAGACATCAGAGTGCTTTGCTCTCAAATAACAGCGTATAATAGACTTATGATATGCTAGCTTTACCTGGGTTGTTCGCTTTACTGGACCTCAATTTTTATTTAATTCGGTGCTCCAGCAGAACCCTGTGACACTGAATAGGAAGAAGCAGATATTAATGATGGATGGAGTTATACATAGAGCTTTTTGAAGGCTGAAGTATTTGGCTTTCCATGTTTTCGTTACACTGTTGCTATGTAAGCTGTAACAGTAGTAGGCATTTTTTTGTTATTTTATAGTAGTTGGCAAGCATTTCCTTGTGGCAGTAGTCATGACTTATTACCAGGTGGCTTTCAAAACCGGATAGTTGCTCGAGGACAGATCGATCCAAATATCGATAATATTGATACCAACGCTGGCATTGATATCGAATGATACTCATGAAAAAAGATCGACCCTCAACCTTTTTTTCCTCTCCCACAATCAATGACTGCTGCGAGGTGCGAAATCATTGAAGTCTGTGTCTGACATGCTGCCGCTGAGTTCTCCTCCCCTTTCGTCCCATCTTTTGACGTTTCACCCTGACGTGGCTCGGCGGTGCCAGTCAAACAAGCATGAAGGTAGACTGAGCCTGGCCCCTCCCCCGGGTCCGCCCACTCAGCACTCTCTCTCTCCCTCTCTCTCCCCCCTCGTCGACACACACACACACAACTCACATCATGAATAGAGATAACGGAGTAGAAGAATCAAGAATGGCAGAAAGGAAAAGCGTTTGGCTGTTAATTAATCCTGAAAATGAAACAACGGCAAGTTTTGTAACACTACAAGTAGTGGAAACATTACAAATTTATTTAAGCACATGAAAAACCATGCACATGAAAACGAAGAACTGCCAGAAACAGAGAGAGGGGGAGAGACATGACCCTGACCCTTACAGACTCTCAACCCTGAGACAGAGTCACTGACAGATGCCTTTCAGTCCAACAGAGTGTCCAGGTAGGATAAGACTGGTCATCCTTCAGCATCAGTTCATATTAACTTTCAAAGTACTTGTTACTATGTTGAAGCAACAGGAAAGTGTACATAGTGCAAGCAAAATTATACAAGTATTGAAAAATATAATATCATAAGAGGTGGACTAAAAAAACATTATGCACAGAACAATTTTAGTTCAAGGAACATTTACACAAAAATGGTAATTGTGTTGATAAAGTATTTTGCTGTCACCTATAAAGTTAGCTGAAATTCTATCCCATTTTTTAACAAAATAATCCAAAAACAAAAATCACAAAAATACCAAAAAGGTCAGCAGTTTTATGATAGATCAAGCTCAAAATGAAAAAGTATTGGTATCGTTATCGGCGATACTGGCCCAATATTTACTTGGTATCGGATCAATACCAAAATTCCCAGTATCACCCACCTCTAATAGTTGCAAAAATTATTTTCTCTCTACCATTCAAAGCAGCAGACAGGGCTTTTGCAATTGTTGGCCCATTAGATCCCCCCAGTGCAGGTTAAGACGCTTTTACAAGCTGTCTAAAATTAGCTTTTTTTTTTGGTTTCTTCCTCAGTCATTCTCTCAATTTTCCTTTCCGTTTTACTTTCTTGAGCAGCTCAGTTGGTTCTGCTGTGATGTCTGCTGTTGCTCACTGAATTAGTTTCATCATTGCTGATGTGTGACATAATACACATTAGTCTGACTGGAACGAGGAAGGAAGTTACCTTGTCCACTTTTGTCAATAGTAGGCGTTGATGATCACTCCAGATAGACTACCCGTCCTAACATGATCTTATTATAGAAGGTTAAATTTCTAATGTATGTTGGTCCTCAGTGCAAAAAGTTACATTTTCACAATAAAAGCTCACAACGATCGACACCCATCTGAGTTTTTCCAAATGCTTTGTCCTTTCTGCGTCACTCCCACTTGCAAGTGGTTGGGGTGAGGATTCAAAAGTACATAGGGTTTGAATTATTGAATTACATGATACAACATAAATGGTTCGTGCTTGAAATTTTCAGTTGATGAATTATAATGTGACATAATCTCACATGAACATTGCCCTGAATATGACAACAATCTACAGAAAAACTGTTATCACATTATTTGTGCTCATTCATGGTTAGACCGCTATGTTTTGGACACGTAGACCTTCGTACCTATTATATAGTTTTTTCTTTTTTGTTTTTTTTTGGGGGGGGGGGTGTTTTGTTTTTGTGAAACTGGTCTGGAGGACTCATTTTTAAATAAATAATAATAGTCAATATCATAAGCAATAATTGAATACTATGATTTATTTAAATAAACTATTTTGAAATAGCTTGAAAATATAGGGATACAAATGGCTTATTTTTAAATATGTGGCCCAGATGTATAGAAACTGTGTGCATATCTACAGTGTTAGAAATGTTTACCAAGCCATGTTAAAGCTGCAGAAACTATTGTGTAGCAGAAACTGAGCTTAAACTGTCCAATTGTAGAAAGCTCTTCTAACAGGATTTTGTATTATAAATTAGCCTTATTGTTCTACTTCATATTACACATAATGATAAAACTAGACTTATTGGTTTAATTTTGTCACCTCTTCCATGATAATGACTTCCCTGCAATCATCTGACATTTGAAGAGGCATTAGTAAAATGAAACATGTCTGTCTCTCCTTGAGTAATACATCAAGTAAATCCTGTAAATCAATATTACTGATCCAAGTTAATAATTTCTTTCTACACTCCAATCTGCCTTTTACCACCCCTGTAGATAATAGTTACTCCACTGCATTCTCCATTTATGTTACAACTTTCCATACTTGCTACATATCGTGTCCTGCCATAAAGCAGTCGAGTCATGGATTCTTCAGTCTTGGATATGCAGGTTTCTTCATTAAAGGCATTTTGTTGCTCCCTGATGGAAGGCTACAAAAGACAGTTTGTTCAAAGGCTGTTTTTTTTTCCTGCATTCTTTATCACTGGGTGTTTCTCCATCTGGACCTCCCATATTAATTTTCCCTCATTAATGTTTAATGGCTGGATTACTCGGGCATTTGAGCTTTGGCTTAGTTTCGGCTGAGGTTTGACTCAACATTGGATTGCTGTTTGTTTGCCGAAGTGTTTTTTTTTTTTTTTTGTTAGTTTGTTTTTTGTGGCAAACTTTGATGATCTTAAATGTCCTTGGAACATTTAAATTCCTTGTCTGGAAATTTTTTTAGCTCAGATAAACACAGTGTAAGTGGTTCAGAAAAGGCTAATTTTAGACTGTGAACATGTGTGTGTGTGGGGACAGATTTACTAAGAGAATACAGAAGAGGTTTGCAAAAGGCATTTGGCAAGAGGAATCACAACTTCAGTAACAACACGAATGATCACAGTGAGAAATACAGCAAATTAATGAAAGTGGGACAGAAAACTGAGAGAAAAGAGAAAAATCGAGAGAGACAGTGGAGGCTGGCAGTGTGTATTATCAGGGGTCTTGTTGGATATCATTCAGTTTGGAGACATAAGGCTGAGTTGGCACTGCACCAGATATGCTGTCAAACAACTCTGACTGTGGATCTGGTGCTGCTTTACAGATAAACTTCCATGCTTACCTATTACTGGGAAAGTTTCTGAAGAAATTTTAACAGGAAGTCAATCTATGTTGGGGGTGGGGGGGATTATGTGTCAGTCCTTAATGTTTGGTGGAAGATCACCCACAGTAAAAGGTATGTCCACTTATTAAACATACATGTACATACATCATGTAAATCCTTTCTTCTCTTCTCTCTTTTTTTCAACATGCATCATTCCTTTGTATTATCATCTTGGAAACACATCTGTCTACTGAACACAGGTGGGACTTGTGGTAAAACGCTCAACAAGCTGACACCCAAAGGGTCAAAATCACAGACTCATCAGAAATTAAAGCATCTTATCACTAATCACTCATAACAGTGACCAATCTTAAACAATGGTAGATACTCCGGCATCACCAAAAGAGTTTCTACCTGTCAAGATGTGGAAGAAGAACATCTCAGGACATCTCAGGATGTCCTGGAGTATCTGGTTCTGGGACGTTAGCCATGGATTCTTTCTGGCTTGAGAGGTGCGGCCTCTGTGGATGGGACTTGATTCACACAGATACCTTGTATTCCATCAGACTAGCATCCGAGAAATTTGGAATCCATGTTAAAACCTCAGAGACTTTGTTGTATCCTTTGAGCACTTTAAGCATTTTTTTTTTCTTTTAGGGATCATTAGGGCACGCAAACCCCTCTACCATGTTAAGGTGGCGATTCAAGGAGGAGTTGAACTTCCATCGGAGCTACCCTTTGTCACTGATTCTGTTCATAATGTTTATGGACAAAATTTATTAGCCGGATCTGCCAGGAGCAGAGGAGTTTGGTGCATACAAGTGGCTGAAATTAGTTTGTTCCGTAGGGCAGCTGGACTCTCCCTTAGAGACAGGGTGAGAAGTTAAGTCATCCGAGAGAGACTGAGAGTAGAGCCGCTGCTTCTCCACATTAAGAGGAGAGGAGCCAGGAGGAGCCAGTTGAGGCAAGGCAAGGCAAGTTTATTTGTATAGCACATTTCGTGTACAAGACAATTCAAGGTGCTTTACATAAGCATTACAGAGCATTACATTAAAACAAGAGGAAGTAAAAAGATAAAATAGTAATAAAAATGCAAAAAGTTAATCAACAGTTGTTTTTGATTTAGGAATTAAAAATGTAGATAAAATGCAAAAAAATAAAAGTTAATTATTATGATAAAATGTGGCAAATAGAAAAGTTTTTAACCTTGATTTAAAACTGCTGAGAGTGTCAGCAGACCTGCAGGTTTCTGGGAGTTTGTTCCACATTTGAGAAGCATAAAAACTGAACGCTGCCTCTCCGTGTTTATTTCTGACTCTGGGAACAGAAAGTAGACTTGACCCTGATGACCTGAGGGATCTGGTGGGTTCATAACGAACCAGAAGATCCTGAATGAATTTTGGCCCTAAACCATTCAGTGCTTAGTAAATTAACAGCAGGATTTTAAAGTCAATTCTTTGACAAACAGGAAGCCAGTGTAAAGATCTGAGGACAGGAGTTATATGATCCACTTTCCTGGTGTTAGTGAGGACTCGAGCAGCAGCGTTCTGGACTAACTGCAGCTGTCTGATGGTCTTTTTAGGGAGACCTGTCAGGACAGCATTACAGTAGTCTAGTGAACTGAAGATAAATGCATGGACAAGTTTTTCTAAATCCTACAGAGACATCAGTCCTTTAATCCTGGATATGTTCTTTAAGTGATAATAAGCTGACTTCACAACTGTCTTGATGTGACAACTGAAGTTCAGGTCTGAGTCCATGACTACACCCAGATTTCTGGCTTTGATTTGGTTTCTAACTTAGCTCTTTGAAGCTGAGTGGTGACTTTTAATCTTTCTTCCTTGGCTCCAAAAATTATTATTTCAGTTTTGTCTTCATTTAACTGAAGGAAGTTCTGAGACATCCAGTCTCTAATTTGATCAATGCATCTGGTCAGTGTTTGGATTGGACTGTAGTCTCCTGGTGAGTTGGTTATGTAGATTTGTGTGTCATCAGCATAGTTGTGGTAACATAATTTGTTGTTTTTTCATAATTTGAGCAAGCGGGAGCATGTAGATGTTGAACAGCAGTGGCCCCAAGATGGAGCCTTGAGGAACTCCACAAGTTATTTTAGTTTGCTCAGATTTATAGTTACCTATAGACACAAAGTAGTCCCTGTCTTTTAGATAGGACATAAACCAATTCATTGCAGTGCCAGAAAGCCCTACCCAGTTTTTCAGCCGGTCTAGTAAGATGTTATGGTCAACCGTGTCAAATGCAGCACTGAGATCCAGTAGTACCAGGACTGAAATGTTTCCACTATCTGTGTTCAAGTGGATGTCATTAAGGACCTTAACTAGAGCAGTCTCAGTGCTGTGATGTGGCCGAAAACCTGACTGGTAGATATCAAAACAGTTATTTAGCATCAAGAAGTTGTGGAGTTGTTGAAAAACAGCTTTTTCTATAATCTTGCTCAGAAAGGGGAGGTTTGATATTGGTCTGTAGCTGCTCATGAGTGATGAATCTAAGCTGGTCTTTTTCAGGAGTGGCTTGATGACAGCTGTTTATAGGCTCTGAGGGAAGACTCCTGAGAGCAGGGAGGTGTTTACAATCAGTCAAATATCTGGGGCTGTGCATCCTGAAACAGTCTTGAAAAACCCTGTTGGCAGGGTATTAAGACAGCAAGTGGTGGTTTTCAGATGGCAAATGATCTCATCCAGGGTTTTTGGGCTGATTGGAGAAAAGTGTGTCATGGTGTTTATATTTTTAGGTGGCCACAGTGGTGACATATGTGGTGCCCCTTGCGTGGAAGTACGCACTGACTGCCCGATTGGTTCAGGCATCTGGCCAGGATGCCCCCACGATGGCTCCCTAGAAAGATGTTTCGGGTATCTTCAACAGGGAGAAGACCATGAGGCAGACCCAGGACACACTCAAAAGACGATATCTCTTGGCAGCCCTGGAAGTGCCTCGGCGTCCTCTCAGAAGAGTAGGACGATGCAGCTGGAAGGAGGGATATCTGGGCCCCTCTTCTTTAGCTGCTGCCCCGTGACCCAATTATGGATAAGCAGAAGTTAATGGACAGATGGATGGACAGAAACAGCACCAACAATATGCTTTTATAGTGCCTTTCCAGTCCAGGAACCCCTCAAGGTGCTTTTACAACACAAGCAAACACATGCACACTAATTAGATCGCTTCATTTATACTACTGAATTTTTCTTTTATTAATAAGAATGATAATGATTATAATAATAATAATAATAATAATAATAATAATAATAATAATAATAATAATAATAATAATAATAATAAATACAAACCAGTCCAAACATCCCCATTTCAAGTGTCAGTATTGAAAATACATCTAAAGCAAGGTCTGCCAGCGCCTCCTGGCCATTTCAGATCAGCCATGCTGGAAGAGCTGCAGCACTGCTGGAGGACCTCCACAGCAGACCTCTCATTTCAAATGTCATTTTATGTGGCAACCATTGACTGTAAATATTACTGGAGAATTAACTGTGACATCACCCATAGATTTCTACAGTGTGAATTTGAAGCCTACTTTTTCTTCCTACTCCTCTGTTGCAAGGAGGTGGAACCAGCAGTGCTGACATTAGCAATTTTAGCCTTTCTGGCTTAGCTTCTGCTAATAATGGATGCAAAATAATATAAATTATTATTTTGTCTGGAATCCTCATTTCAAGTGTCACTACAGGAATGAAATCTGGAACAAAACAAGTCCCCTCCAGTACCCACTGCAGAGGCCAAGGCCCACCAGGAACTCCATTTGGCTCCTGGCTCCTCCACAGTGGAACCTCCTATCTCAAATGATTGCTGAATTTAGCTGATGACTGACAGCACAACTAATCCAAGCTAAGCTTCACCTTTGACCAACCACAGAGCCAATGGCAAGCTGTAAATTAAGTGACAGCCATTTGTTTAGTCATCTTTATTTTTTAATGTAATTTAAAGGTATGGTGGGAGATCTTTTGAAAAAATGGTTCCAGGAATCCAACTTAAGTGAGATTTTGAAAATATACACTCCCTCAATAGTCAATAGGGATTTACTGTGTTTTGGAGCCAGTACCGAGTGGTCAGGAGAAGAGATGCAGAAAAACAACAACAAAAACAACAACAAAACACTGCTTTCTGGATGGGTTTCAGCCCAGAAGTGGGATGGTTGCTGCTTGGTGGCAATATCAGAAATAATTATGATCTATTGGCACAAATTGCCTGCTGGTTTGCTAATATTTATCCTCAGACCCTTCTGGCCAGCCCACAGCCAGTCAGTGCAGTTTGTTTGTACAATTAACAAAAAGCACAAGCATAACAAAACATATTCTCTTTAAAATACGTTTATGCTCCATTAGGTTTTTTCACCTGGTAGCAGTCCACCCCAAAATGCCTAAAATGCCTCTCAAAGGCATGTCCCTTTAGCCCTTTTTAATGAATTTTTAACCTCAGCAGTCAAAACATATTGTAAATGCAACTACCTGTGCCCAGTCGCGGTTCATCTTGGCGCATATTCGCTGATTTTGCTCTCAAAGTTTTTTTTTATTATGTATTTGAATTTGTGGTAGCCCTGGAAATTTTGTGAATTTCTTAAGCCATTTTTTAGCAGAAAACACTCACATTCACCCTAACTGGTATATAATTTTAAAATAACAGTCAGTTATTATAAAATAAAAAGATAAAATAAAAGAAGAGACAGATGATACAGGACATAATTTCTTTATTTACCTTGTGAGGGCTACAAAATTAAACACACTACAAAATGAAAAGGTTTTTTACTACATTTTTACTGTATTAATGAGTGTTAATTTAATTTTTACTATTAAGGTATAATAGTTTATCAATAATTAGTGAGTTCTGGTGAGGTAATTGTACAACACTTAAACACTTGACTGGACAATCGGACAGACGGTGCAAGTGGAAATTTAATCTCCATTGTATACAGCAGAGATGGTCAGGTACTCATAGCAGTGTACAGGGCAACCTGTTGCCAGCACAAGACAATTAATTAAGGAAACAGTCATTTTAACCACTCGTTGTCAGTATATTTGAGCCTTGAGCCAACATTCTTCTCAGCCAGCCTTAGAAAAACCCCACCATGACACCTGAGTCCAGGGTTAGATATTCTATACTAAGAGACAGGTCACAGTGACCTGATGCAATTTTTAAACAACAATAAGTACGAATGTCTTTAGCGTGTGTTTGGGAAGCATATTTTAGCATATATAATATCATACACAGGCCTTTTAAAACTGTGTCAATAATTTGCAGATTTTTGGGTTTCACAGGGGGAAGGAAGGGAACGTAACCCCTGCGAATAACAAGGATATACTGCATACTCGAGTTACTGAAGTTGAAACACATATTTTTTTTTCCCCTTGCCTGTTTTTTTTTTTTTTTTTTTGTTCAAGTACCTGCGCATGGAGGGATGGAAGTACAGACAAAAAAAAAATCAAAGAAGCTGTAGAATGAAGTCTTGCCTATTGTTGGTTCAAATTTGATAACAATACCACAAAAAAACGACAATTCTGTAGATGTTATGCAGTGGGTATGTCCAGCTTTTATCTATTAGTAGTCTCCGAATGGACACTTGGATGACGCCGGGACAAACCAACATCAAAAGCCTGTCATTCCTGAATGCTTCAACACAGTCATCAGTGAAGCTCGAAGTGATACCAAGAGGTATCCTGTTCTAAATCAAATCAAATTTATTTATAAACCCTTTTCATACCAAGGTAACACAAAGTGCTTTACATAATAAAAACAGTAATTAAAACAACAAGAAACAAAAACAACTTATAAGCCATCACACACCCAGAGTTAAATCAGCACCCAGTCATCCTCTCTCTCTCTCTCACTCGCACCCACACATTCAGTACACATACCCCCCCCCCCCCCCCCCCCCCCACACACACACACACACACACACACACGATATCTTAGGGATCATTCCACGTCAAGAGCACCCCCACCCACAGAGGTCGCCGCTACAGGAACCGTCCGGACCCAGGCCGACCAGGACCCACACTGCAAACATCAGCCACAGTGTAGGGCCCCGCTCACCCAGTACACAGACAGTCCCCATGGCAACGACCCCGCAAACCAGGCAGGTGTAGCTCCCAATGTGGAGGACCCCCATGAGGAGAACACTGGAGTTAAAGAAAATAAAATTTCAAACAGACTTAAAATCCATAAGAACAGCTAAAAAATACATAAATGAATGACTATACAATTAAATGAACCACTTAGAATAAATAAATAAATAAGTAATTAACCGTAAAATTAATAGAAGTAAAATTAGTTATATAAATTAAAAATAAAAAGGTATAAATAAAAGTTAACTATAAGCCAAATTAAAAAGGTAGGTCTTGAGCTTCCCTTTAAAAGCATCAACAGTCTCTGCAGGCCCTGAGGTCCTCAGGTAGGCTGTTCCAGAGTCGGGGGCCGTAATGATGAAATGACGCCTCGCCATAGGTTTTAGTTCTGACTTTAGGAACAACTGAAAGGCCCCTACCTGAGGACCTCAGGGTCCGCGAGGGCTCGTACCTCAAAAGGAGGTCAGATAGATAAGAAGGCCCAAGACCATTACGACATTTATAAACTAATAAAAGATCCTTAAAATCAATCCTGAAACACACAGGGAGCCAATGCAGCGATTTTAAAACTGGCATAATATGTTCCCGCCCTCTGGTCCTCGTCAGCACACGTGCGGCTGAATTCTGGAGTAATTGTAGGATGGATATACTCTTTTTAGGAAGACCAGAGAGCAGGGCATTACAATACTCTATTCTACTGGAGATAAAAGCATGTATTAACACCTCCGTGCTGGCAAAAGAGAGAAATGGGTGGACTCTGGTTATGTTTTTTAGGTGATAAAAACCTGTTTTTGTTACATTTCTAAAATGTGGAATAAAATTCAGCTCAGAGTCAAAAAGAACACCCAAGTTTCTCACACAATGAGATGACTTAAAATTATGTAGTTTTGGTAAAATTATCTCTTGTTTTCAGGACCAATAATTAAAATCTCAATTTTGTCCTGGTTCAACTCTAAGACGTTGTCTGCCATCCATGACTTAATATCTAAAATATACAGTTTAAAAGAACATTAACTGGTTCTAGGTCATCAGGAGACACAGCGATGTAGAGTTGTGTATCATCAGCATAGCTGTGAAAACCAATGCTATGTTTACTGATGACGTCCCCAAGTGGCAGAATATAGATTAAAAAGTATTGGACCTAAAATTGAACCTTGGGGAACCCCACACTTGATCGTATGGGTTCTTGAGGAGCATGTATCCATACTTACATAAAACTGTCGATCTGTGAGATAGGAGTGAAACCATTTTAAAACAGTACCGGAGAGGCCCACCAGACTTCTAAGTCTGTTTAATAAAATGTTGTGATCTACTGTATCAAAGGCAGCGTTTAGATCCAGTAGAACCAGGACTGAAAGTTTCTGTGGGTCCATGTTACATCTTAGGTCATTGACAATCTTTAATTGGGCCGTCTCTGTGCTGTAGTTTGTCCTAAAACCAGACTGAAACTTCTCAAAAATAATGTTCTTATTCAGAAAATTATTTAACTGAATAAAAACAACCTTCTCTATCATTTTACTTTAAAATGGTAAGTTAGATACAGGTCTGTAATTGTTAAAAACAACAGGATCTAAAGGATTCTTCTTCAGAAGAGGCCTCACCACTGCTGTTTTAAAGGCAGTGGGGGAAAACACCCGTCTGAAGAGAGGAATTCACAATATTTAAAAGCTCATACTCAAAGAAGCCATAACATGTTTTAACAGTGATGTGGGAATTGGGTGTAAAAGGCAGGTTGTTGGATTTAGCTGGAAGAAAACTCAACCAAGCATCTTTGGATCAACCAGGACAAAACTCTCCAGTGTTTCCTCAGATAAAAGCAACGGTTCACTTGTGGTAAAATCAGCACTTCGCTGAGATAAAAGACTGGATCTAATGGTATCTATTTTATTTCTATAACCTGATTCACTGTCAGCATGACTGAAGTAGGTGATGCATGAACAAAAGTGATCCACACTCCGTCAGCTCACCAAGAACATTAACTTGACCCTTCAATCCACTGGCTATAAATCTGACTCTCTGAACTGCTGCGTCTGGCCTGCTGTGTCACATTTCAGCTGTATTCTTAAGAAAACAAACTCATTTTTTGTGCCCTTGTTCCACTTATTGAAGGAGTCAGCCTGAGTTTGATGCTTTCTGGCATCCAATGAAAATGCAAATCTGTGATGAAGTCAAATAGATGACAAGGTTTGAGGCTTATGCCTCATTCTACACCTATTTATGACATGTTTGTTATCATATTTATATTATATATTTTTACTTACCTTTAATATGTACTAGCTGCATCACAAAGTCAGGACACCAGATCCAGAATACTGAAAATCTATTTAACAGTCAAAGTAATTTTCAGTATTTTAAGATGTTTTAAGAAACTTTGTTGTTGGTGTTCATTTATTTAATACATATTAAAACCATACATGCTAACAACAAAGATGGGGAGGGGGAGCATACTTTTGCTTTACTTTCATACATATTAAATGTTCCAAATAATTAGAAATACATAACAGTTGTTGCGCTATCCTGTAGGTAAAAAAAAATACAATCTGGTATGAACATGAGTGTTCAAACTCTTCACCAAAGGAAATAATACATTGTTGTAGTGGAGAAAGATTTATGCTTGGCAATAACATCATGCAGTATGTTGAAAATACCCTGGCTCCCCAATTATGGGTAGGCATCTGGCACCTGGTGCTCTGACTGTGTGACTAGGTCACATGAGCTGATTGGACACAGGAGATGTGGGGTTACAGAGGCACATGCACAGGGACAGAGAGGCAGATGGACAGATAGATAAATAGATATGGACAGATGTATTGAGACCTCTGCAAAGCCTCTGAGAAAAATCCGGAATATTTTGAGACTGGCCAGTGAGGTCCTCAGTTCCCAGGGTGGAATGTAGATTGGCTCTCTACATGTGATGCAAACCATTATTTGAGGTAGCTCCTGAACTAACAAACAAAATCCTATTTATAGATGTATTAAAGTAGCTTTGTCTTCCTGATCTGTCATTTCAGAGAATTTCTTTAACATTTAAATACCTGGCACACTTAACATGTTAATATTTGATACATAAGGTCATACTCAGAAAAAGAAATGATCAGTTTAAGTAATATCTTTATCATATTTTGACAAAATTTATTCTTGTTAATATACTCTACATTTTACACCTGTGAATATGCCATGCAGAGTTGCCATGACAAACTATGACTGACATAATTGAGGACAAACTCAAATAATGCACCACAATTTCATGTAAGGACGGCTTTCGATGAGCGTGAGCATCACAAAGGCATGGTGGGTATAATGTACGTGTGGGTCATTAATCATGTGTTGCTCTGTAGCATGTAGATGGATGGAAAATCCTATCTGGAGCTCATCTAAACAACCAATTATGGTTCATTAGATGAGTATACACATATAGTAGCCATTGTTTTCCTGTCTGTCTGCTTTCAGGGCACAGTTATGCCCAGTTACCTCTAGCTAATTCAAGACAAGTTGGATTGCCCAGAAAAAATTATGGTAATTATATGGTACCTCTGCTGCAAAGCTGTCCTGGTGGTTACCTCTGCTATGTTGTAGTCTGGTATGAGGGCTGGGTGTCATAAACACACCCTTTTATTCTTCTTCTATTCCAAGCACAGAAAGGAGAGAGGGTGGGTTGTTTATTAGTGGACACAGTTATGGACGGTTATGGTCTCTGACATTGTCACTCCCTTCAGATGATACTTCAAACTGAGATACTGACAGTCATCAACAACTTAACCCTTTGACCTGATCCTTAGGCTCGGAGCCAACGGGTGGATGCTGAGGTGCTGCTGGCGGTGGTATTTTGAGCAGCAGCAAGTTGGCATGGCAGAGATGGGCACCATTTTTTCCACTTTAAATAAACCAGTGAGCCAGAGGGTGGAAGTGGAGTGATCCCTGTAGAGGGAGCAAGTGCAGGGCGTAGATGGCACTGGGGACGGGGGGGACATGTCCCCCCCAGATTTATATTGATCTCTATCTGTCCCCCCCACCACCACTGTCCGTATGTAAGGCACCAAACATAGGTAGAACTAGAAAAGCACTCGGAGAGCTCAGACCTCCACCAAGCAGCTCATTGTCTGTCATTGTCTATCTCACAATGATAAAGAATCCTTTTAAAAGTTCCTGGATCCAGAAAGTGATCCAGCACAGCTGATCTATTTGATAGCATCTGTGTTTCTGCTATGACTAATGGTGCGTTCAGCTGTACTCGTAAATTGGAAGATTGAAGTCGGAAAAGCGTTGAAGTCTAGCACCTTCCAGGGTTTTCGTTTAATTTCACTAACTGTTCGTTTTTTCTTTTTGTTTCGTTTCATTTTTCAAATTCCCTGTTCCATGACACGCTCAGTTCTGAGGTTATGTTGTTCGGGTCTCTAAGTTCCGATTTCCAATGTTAATGAAACGCACCATTTCATAATCAGGGTCCTAAAGGGTGCTGATTGTTGCGGTAACCATGGTGATCATAAACAACTGTCTAATAACTGAGCTGCTGATCTTTCTACCACATTAAACCAGAGAAAAGGGAGGAGAAGAATCAGTGTTTATTTCAAGAACCAAAATATATCCTTTGCCAGTTTTTCCAGGTGTGAAAAATACTTGTTTTGTAATGTTGAGTAGCGAGTCATTTGGACTTACCTAAAGTAGGCTAAATGTAAAATAACAGTATTCTGGGCTGTAGCTGTAAATCTTTTAATGTTATTTTTGTAATGGTATTTTAATAAGCAATAACTGAAGTAGGCTAAGTGGCTAATAAACTTTTTAGGCTCTTATTAATGTTATCATTGTTATTTTAGTAAGCAAATTTAACTCAAATTGAAAGATTTAAAATAGGGATGTCCCGATCCCGATCCCCTGATCGGATCGGCCTTCGATCTTAAAAATTTAAGGTGGATCGGATCGGCCGATCAACCTTATTATAACACACTGATCTTTTTTTCATTATTTTTTTCCTCAAAAAGTGATCCTGATTAACATAAATTAATAATCATATGACACAAACAAAAATATTTTTTAAACTATGTACATTTAATAATTTGCACTGAAATGAGGTTTCCCAGCAGCGCTGTCTTGTATCCACCTTAAAAGTTTTAAGACCGGCGGCGTCAGGCTAAACTTTAGCAAAAATGTCAGCAGTGTGGCAGCACTATAAAATTACAAAGACCGACGCTTCGACTGCGACTTGAAACGTGTGTAAAGCTGAGATATCGCGAGGGGTAAGTAAGAAGAGAGTTTACAACACCACCAATTTAATCAGACACTTTAAAAAGCACGCAGCACCGATCACCACAGCCTTCTGTCAGGTGCTGGTGCCGACGGCAGCAAACGCTCTGTGAAACTTTTAAAAGAAAGGACAAACTCCCGAAAGACTTGGAGAAATACAGAAAAATCACCGAGCTAATCGCGGAATGTATTACTGAGGACGACCAGCACATTTACAAGGCATTTAACCGGCTCATTAATTACCTCGAGCCTCGTTCCCGTCATTACATGAACGACAAAGGACACAAAGGTGCACGAACATGTGCAGCGGGTCTTGAAAGAAGTTAAGTTAATGTTTTATGTTATTTTTATTCTGATGTGATTTCATTGATTGCAAAGACTTCTGCTAGTGTTTTCATTGCCTTAAACTGCTAGCCAAGTTCACCTGCTGCTATTTAAATGGAAGTGCTATGTTCTTTGGTACTGAGACTGTTGAACAGTCACTGTTCTGTAACTAAATGTGTTTTATAATAATTCTCCCAAACAAAAAAGAAAGAAAGAAGAGTGTTTAAATAAGTTATTGTTTATTTTGTGAGATGATAAAAGCTATTAATCTCAGCTTGGATTCAGGCCTATTTATTAATGTACACAGGAAATAAAATGCACAGGAAATTCAACTCTGTTTGCCCACTCAAAAAAAGTGAAATCGGATTGGAAAAAATCGGAAATCGGCCGATCATCAAAATTAAAGATCGGAATCAGATCGGGACCCAAAAAACGTGATCGGGACATCCTTTATTTAAAATGTTAAAAGGTCCTTGTGGCCTGCAGGTAATTCCTACTGACAGTGAGGCCCTCAGTCGAGACAGGATCTACCAGACAGCAGCCTTAGATGGTAAATTTGTTTGGCTGCAAAGGGATTTTCTTTTTCTGATCAATTTTGTTCATTGGAAAAAATACCTTTTATTTTTATTTGTATCAATCTGTTGTTTAATTGTTTATACTTCTGTTTTCATGCATATTGTAATGTTTCTAATCATTTATATGATGCTGTAAAGAAATGATTCACAAGTGTGAATCATTTTAATGTTAATTTGTTCTACATTTTTGGATATTCGCTTTTTGTTAGAAGTTACAGTTAAAGTTTCTGTAATGAGATTCTTTATCCTGCTGAGATCAGCAAATGTTTAAATAAAACATGCAGAAGACATTAAATTTTGGAACGTGATTAACATACCAGACAAATAACAAGTTGATCATGTAAGGTGAGTGTTATCTAAATAGGCCTTGACTACCAACATTAATCCAGTTAGAAAACTCACAATTCTGTGACAGCTCAGTCCCCCCCAGTTTAAAAATCCTATCTGCGCCACTGAGCATGTGAGCACAAATCTTGTTCGTGTGAACTGTTTGAACTTGCACGCTGTCTTGGCAATTTTTGTGGCAGTGAAAGAAATGTTTCCACGCAATAGGCAGTACATCTACACAATATATATATATATATATATATATATATATATATATATATATATATATATATATATATATGACTAGAGTTTTCAGGCTGGTTTGCTTTTGTTCCTCCATTTCAACATTAGAAGGTGGGGTTGGGTGTTCTTTTTTTGCAGCACTTTTTACAATATTGCCTGAAAACCTTTTCACATTCCCATTGCACCCGCTGAAATAAAATACTTGCAAAAAAAAAACGAAATGTTTTGGTCCGGTCTAGAGGGTTATAATCAGAGAAAAACTCTGACCAATCAATGTACTGATCATCTTTACATTTATTGGCTGCCTAATACGTCCATTAAATATCAATGCACTCCCACCCACCCTTCCCTCCCCAACGGCCCCCCCGCCCCACCCCCCACACCGTCGTGAATCCTGTGAAGGCGTGGTTTCAAGGGGTGGGCTGAAGAGGAGGAGGCGGAGCCTTTGGGAGGAGGGAGGGAGTGTATATTTTCAAAACTCTCACTTGAATTGGATCGCTGGAACCGTTTTTTCAAAGAACACCCACCCCACCTTTAAGAGAGGGAAAAGCCATCATTCATAACTTTCTGAGAGCGCTTTGATGCCATACCACCAAGGGAAGCTATCGCAGTACTGGTCTCTGCTACTAGACCAAAAATCAATTTTAAAAAAATCACAAAGACCTGAGCTCCATCTTGAGTTTTTGCCAATTGAAAGTGTTATAGAAAACAACAAAAACTGTTTAATGATTCCTGATAAAAATAGACCGGATAGATGCTCATCCTATTGGAGAGATACCATCCCTGTGTTTCGGCTCAAGGGGAAAAATTAACAGATCCATTCAACTAAAATGTGGCACTTGAAAGTTCGGACATTGCCATGTTTTCTGAGGATATGTACTGTTCATGTAAATTAATTTAGAGATCACCATCAGTGTAAAAAAAAAGACTAATTTCATTCATCCAAACTCACACATGGTGTCCAGGTTGATTTAAAAATAGCAGCAGTCATCCTTGGCAGTAGTGTCCAGTACTGGCAAGAAGAGTGTATTTTTGTAACCCTTAATGGTCTCAGCTTGCCTGTGAAGAAGAAAAAAAAAAAACTCTTCTAATTGTGTGCATATTTTAAAATATTTGGCTGATTTTAGTATAGTTTATTTGAAGAAGGTTGGAAACACATCAGTAAAGACAAGAGGGACTGTCCCCTTAAAAATGTCAACGCTGTGGTTTTTCCAGGTGGCGTCCAGCTTTAGTTTCCAAATTAGCCTCCTTATATAGCATCTCAAGAATGTGCACGTGTTAACATGTCCTATTGGCAGATTATCAGACATGTCCTTCTCTGGTAGGATGTGGCAGGGTATGTTGTCCGCTAAAAGAAATTACTGGAGGCCTGTGTTATTTTCAGATCCCGAGGGACTGCCTCTTTAATGGGGAATATTACAGCAATATTTATGTACATGCTTTAATCACTGGACTCACTGAAACTGCTTTCAGCAATAAATGAGGAGTCTGTTTATCTGGCAGGTAGCATGTTCTGATCAGCAGCTCTTTGTATCAGATTACTGCAAAGACCCAAATGTCTTTCCAGACCGTAACTTTAACAACCCCCTCTCAGCATGGCTGTGAAGTATCTGCGCTGTCACTCAGTCTTTGTGCCAAGATGATGCAGGCTATAGTTAAGAATGAATCTATTTTAGTTTTCAAACAAACAAACGTCCCGTTATGTCATTCTCATCCTATCTACACTCAGTACCTCTCTGACATGTCTTATTTGTCAAGTTACAGCATATGTTTAGTTGGCAGGATTCATTTATTAAACCCACCCTCAGCAGGATGTTTTTTTTTTCCTCCATCTGCCTCGTCATAGAGCTCACAGTGCTCAGAGGAACCATTCA
Source organism: Hirundichthys speculiger (assembly GCA_018398805.1). Taxonomy (NCBI): domain Eukaryota; kingdom Metazoa; phylum Chordata; class Actinopteri; order Beloniformes; family Exocoetidae; genus Hirundichthys; species Hirundichthys speculiger. Next base: position 1,027,657 of record JAGFBZ010000639.1, read on the forward strand.
GTATTTGGTCAGAGTTTGAGCAAGATGCTGCAAAGCTCGTAAATCCAATTGCAGCAGCTTGTCCTGCTTTCTTCTACTGTCTTATTGTCCATCATTAGACTAATATATGCAATTTACATTCTTTTCACCATTGAATTTGAGCTTTGATTGCAATCAGATGGTAAATATGAGGACATCTCATTGCAGAAAAGTAAGATGGCTGCATCTGTAAAAGAAAAATGGTTATATTTAATATTTAATGACTGTTTATATTAAGGCATGAGTGACAAGTGGTGAAATGGAGGTGTATTATACCAAGGGTTGATTTTTCATGTAGATGAAATCCTGCTGGCAATAAATATCTAAACTAAAAAAGCACTCGGAGAGCGCAGACCTCCGTCAAACACAACAGTTTTCCCATATAGCGATTTACAAATTGTGATAAAATCTGCGTTCTGGATCAGATCTGGATCAGCCTTTGAAATTTGATAGAGGTTCCCATTGTCAATCCCTGAATAAAATTTCATGAGTTTTGGGCCATAATTAACGGAGATATTGAGAAACAGAATTTTCGGCCCCATTGACCGTAATGTTATTGAAAATTTGAAAGTGATCCAGAATCCAGGATTTCTTACGGATCACACCTAAAATTAAATCAGTTCCTCCTCCTTTTCACATTTCTGACAACTCCGGAAAATTTCATCAAAATCCATCCATAAATTTTTGAGTTATCTTGAACACAGACAGACAGAAAACGCCGGCAAAAATATAACCTCCTTGGCGGAGGTAATTATATCGACAGGTGGAGGTAATTATATAGACAGGTGGAGGTAATTATATCGACAGGTGGAGGTAATTATATAGACAGGTGGAGGTAATTATATAGACAGGTGGAGGTAAACAGAAAGTGGAACTGCTACATACTTGGTATGTAGCTCTGGAAACTCTGGCCTGCAAACATACACAGAAAACAAGAAAAGGGATCAAGGGGGCACAAGACAGCACAGGAAACCACAGGAACAATGAAGTGCAGTTACATTTATGAAGTGCTTCTTTTTAACTATAGATACAGCTGAAGAAAGAAGAGGAAAGGAGGGAATACACAACGTTAAACATCACCCTGTTCCAACTTTTTTGAGATGTGTTGCTCCCATCAAAGACAAAAAGCTAATATTTTCCATGAAATGGTAAAATGTCTCAGCTTCAATATCTGATATGTTCTTCTGGGAATAAAATATGAGATTTGCAAAACAGTGCATTTTGTTTTTATTTACATTTTTACAGTCCTGTTGAGTTGTGGCTCTTCAATTTATTTCAATTTTATTTGTATACCATCTGTTACAATGCAAGTTGTCTCTAGGGCTTTAGAGACCCAGAGCATGATCCCAAGCAAATATCATGAACTAAAAAAATAATAATAAATCCTAATATATATATATATATATATATATATATATATATATATATATATATATATATATATATATATATAAGCAAGTTATATAAACTCCCATAGCGAGAGAAAAAAAACTTTGAGCCAAACAGTGGCAAGGAAAACTCCACTTTAAGAGGAAGAAACCTCAAGAATCATAAGGGGGGGGGGGACCTTCCTGCTGAAGGACAGCTGGGTAAAGAAAGACAAGAGGAGGGAGAGATGACAGAGAGGATGGAGGACAGAGAGGAGAGCACAAACATCCTGGCAATACTATACTGGACAAAATGTATAAATAATAATTACCCATTAAATGGAGACTAAAATGTAACTTTAATGCTTTACATGTTGTTGCATGTATAATTTATTTCAAGTCAGCTTGGTGTTCTCAATATAAACAGATGAGCTGTGACTAGACAGTGTCCCATATATGGCTTCCTTTGATGCCGTTTTTGTTATTTCACAGCTCCCCTGTGGACTTATAAATATAGGAAAATGTCCAACTATTAAAGTGCCATCAGAAGGGTGGGCACATTCAGATGAGGCATTGAGTTATTGGTTTTCTTGGTCCAAGAGCACATGAGTCATTCAGACTAAACATGGAGTTAAATAACAACTAGAAAAGTACTTGGAGAGCGCAGACCTCCACCAAGCACAACAGTTCTCCCATATAGCGATTTACAGATTGTGTGATAAAATCCGCCTTCTGGATCAGATCTGGATCAGCCTTTAAAATTTGATAGAGGTTCCCATTGTCAATCACTGAGTCAGATTTCATGAGTTTTGGACAATAATTAACGGAGATATTGAGAAACAAAATTTTCGGCCCCATTGACCGCAATGTTATTGAAAATTTGAAAGTGATCCAGACTCCAGGATTTCTTTGGGATCACACCCAAAATGAAATCAATTCTTCCTTTTCACATTTCTGACAACTCCGGAAAATTTCATCCAAATCCATCCATAACTTTTTGAGTTATCTTGTACACAGACAGACAGATAAACGCCGGCAAAAACATAACCTCCTTGGCGGAGGTAATAAACAAAACTTTGGAGCAGTTGAAGATGAGGTACAAAAACAAAATTCTGACAGGTTGCAAAAGAAGGGCCACATGCAGACAAACAACCACACACAATGACTCCTACGGGCATTTTAGAACCACCAGTTGTCTTTGGACTGTTGGAGGAAGCCATAGTACCTGGAGGAAACCAACGTTAGCACGGGAAGATCATGCAAACTCAACACAGAAAGGCCCCTGCTGAGGTTTGAACCAGTAACCTTCTAGGTGTGAGGCAACAGTGCTAAGCACCAAGCCACCATGCTGCCCTGAAAGCAAGATGATAATAAAATGATCTCAACTTCTAAACCATACAGGCTATCCAAAATGCTCTAAAACTCTTCTTTGATAACTTATATTTGTGGCCAGGATTTAGCTACTGGAAAACAAAAGGAAGGATAAGATTGTGTAAATAGGTTATGAAACTGTGTAGAAAAACAGTAGACTTAAGAAAATTCATCAGGGTAAGTCAAACTATCTACACACGTGGACAAAATTGTTGGTACCCCTCAGTTAAAGAAGGAAAAACCCACAGTTCTCACTGAAATCACTTGAAACTTACAAAAGTAACAATAAATAAAAATTTATTGAAAATCAAATAATCAAAATCAGCCATCACTTTTGAATTGTTGATTAACATAATTATTAAAAAAAAAAATATATTAAAATAGGGCTGGACAAAAATGATGGTACCTCTATAAAAGATTAAAAAATTTTGGCCAGAGTGACATGATTAACTCAGGTGTGTCCTTTAATTGACATCACAGGTGTTTCCAAACTTATAATCAGCCAGTCTGCCTATTTTAAAGGGAGACAAGTAGTCACTTTGCTGTTTGGTGAAAAGGTGTGTACCACACTGAACATGGACAACAGAAAGCGAAGGAGAGAACTGTCCCAGGACCATCCATCCATCCATCCATCCATTTTCTATACCCATTTCATCCTTGAAGGGTCACGGGGATCTGCTGGAGCCTATCCCATCTGTCTACGGGCGAAGACAGCTGGGATAGGTTCGGACAGCTTCGGATGTCCTGGGACAGCTGTCACAGGACATCCGAAAAAAAATTATAGACAAACATCTTAAAGGTAAAGGCTATAAGACCATCTCTAAACAGCTTGAAGTTCCTGTGACAACAGTGGCTCATATTATTCAGAAGTTCAAGACCCACGGGACAGTAGCCAACCTCCCTGGACGTGGCCGCAAGAGGACAATTGATGACAAATTGAAGAGACGGATCGTTCAAATTGTATCTAAAGAGCCCAGAACAACCTCCAAAGAAATTAAAGGTGAACTCCAAGGCCAAGGTACATCAGTGTCAGATCGCACCATTCGTCGTTGTTTGAGCCAAAGTGGACTTCATGGGAGACGACCAAGGAGGACACCACTGCTGAAAGAAATCATAAAAAAGCGAGACTGGAATTTGCAAAAATGCATGTTGACAAGCCACAAAGCTTCTGGGAGAATGTCCTTTGGATAGATGAGACCAAACTGGAGCTTTTTGGTAAGGCACATCAACTCTATGTTCATAGACTCAAAAACCAAGCACACGAAGAAAAGAACACACTGTCCCTACGGTGAAACATGGAGGAGGCTCAGTAATGTTTTGGGGGCTGCTTTGCTGCATCTGGCAGAGGGTGTCTTGAATGTGTGCAAGGTAAAATGAAATCTGAAGACTATCAAGGCATTCTGGAGAGAAATGTGCAGCCTAGTGTCAGAAAGCTTGGTCTCAGTCGCAGGTCATGGGTCTTCCAACAGGACAACGATCCAAAACACACAGCCAAAAACACCCAAGAATGGCTGAGAGAAAAGCGTTGGACTATTCTAAAGTGGCCTTCCATGAGCCCAGATCTGAATCCCATTGAACATCTGTGGAAGGAGCTGAAACATGCCATTTGGAGAAGACACCCATCAAACCTGAGACAACTGGAGCAGTTTGCTCATGAGGAGTGGGCCAAAATACCTGTTGACAGCTGCAGAATGCTCATTGACAAATACAGAAATCGTTTAATTGCAGTGATTGCCTCAAAAGGTTGTGCAACAAAATATTAAGTTATGGGTACCATCATTTTTGTCCAGCCCTATTTCATTAGTTTGTTTTTTTTAAATAATTATGTTAATCAACAATTCAAAAGTGATGGCTGATTTTGATTATTTGATTTTCAATAAATTTTTATTTATTGTTACTTTTGTAAGTTTCAAGTGATTTCAGTGAGAATTGTGGGTTTTTCCTTCTTTAACTGAGGGGTACCAACAATTTTGTCCACGTGTGTATTTGGATCCTTAAGACAGAAATGTAGCCTCTTCGGTCAATCAAAGGCCCTACCATTATTCAGATGCCTCCGAAATGCAAGTTATGAGACTGAATTGATCTCATTTCAACTTTATTGGATGTTTCTAACCTATCTATGCACAAAAGTGTATGAACTAGATAATATATTAGTATTGGATTATAATTGACTCAGGACCCTGCTTCTGGTTTATTGGTAAATTAATGTGAATTGATGTACAAGACATGCCATTTTAACTGAAAACTCAATCATTTGTTAGAAGAATCAAAAAATGTGCTCTTTTTGAGAACACTTTTTTTTCTTTTATTCTGTAACATGATTAAGTACTTGTCTTCACACTATCTAACTTCAGGACTTGGTATGCCTTATTGTGAGTCTCTTAACAGATATGAAGGAATATTTATAAGATTTAAATTCTCTCAAAGACTGAAACAAACAATCAGTATTTTTTTAATTCATGTTACTCGGTGGAATCAGAGTCACATACTACAGTGCCTTGATGCTTCTGTAACACTAACAAGCGTAAAGTAAGATTGATAAGACGGGCTTGTTTGCCCCTGGAAGTGCCTCTTATGCTTTGTGTGACACAAAAATGCTCAGACTCACACACAAAGCCCTCTGGGGTTTTCTCTTTGTAATATACGACTGCTCTGCGGACAAGCTGGGCTTTAGCCTTTGTTAATGGGAGAAATAAAGTGCTTATGAAACCACGTGTGAGTTTGCGTGTCGGGTGCAGTCTTTGTAAAGAGAACAGCAAATGACCAGCAATCAAATTAATTCTCTCTGCTGTCTCACTAAGACTTTGTCTTTATATATATATATATATAATGTTTAATTCTCTTTCCTTGTTATCTTTGTTTCTTTCAAATCCCTGCTGCCTTCTTCTATTTCTTGATTTTTAGATGTCTTAGTATTTCTTTTTCTTCTCTCGTTTGTCGGTTCATGCCTGGTTGTACCGTCAGGAAGTGTTGCTGATCTCCTTCCATCCTCTGTGATCTCCCCCCAAACCAAAACAGCATATTGCTTTTTCTCTGTGTATTACCCCACTATAGAGTGTGTACACAAAGATGTTTGTTGGGGAGGATCCTCCTGTAGGGCTCTGAGGAGTTTTAATGTTGATTAAAGGTGGCTCTTGCTGGTCTACCAGTGGTTGAACAGCCAAACCTTCTATATATATATATATCCAAGCTAAGAGTGAATAAAAGAAAAAAAAAAGAGAGAGAGAGATAAAAAAGTAGGATGAGGTGGGGTAGTGGTGGGGGTGGGGGGAGTGTTGGATGGGGGTGTTGGGTGGGGGATGGCAGGAAACATACTTCAGGACTTACCTGTACCCTTGGTCCAATATGAAAACACAGCATCAGTAAGAATCAAATTATGGATCAACTAAATCCAACTTAACTGACTATAAATCTTGGCTGAGCATTTGTCAGCCTTGAACCAGTTTACCTCCCTTCCCTTCTGCATGAAATTATATCTTCACATAAAGACTCATCTTGTACTGACCTTTTTTTTTTTTTTTTCAGGTTGTTTCTTTCACAACTATACCAAATCAAATATTCCAGATTTACTTCATCATAATAGCTTTTTGTAAAATTCCTTTTTTAATTTTTTTTTTGTCTGCATTTACATTCATGGGTAGCGCCATCATCAAGCAAAACGATCAAGTATGTATATGCAATTTAATCTTGACTGTTTTTGTGGGAATGTGAAGGGTGAATGTGTCCCTCACCAGTCCTCTCTGGCAGTAAATTCTAACAACTTTATTAACATCTTAAATCCTGATCCCATCGGAGAGGATTAAAAAACACCAGCAGTGAAACATTTAAAGAAAAGACAATTAACCCACCAAGCACAGTTACGTTGAAAAGACGACTTGTCCAGGTATCTAAACAACGTCTTGATTTGGTTGAAAAGTGAAAGGTGAAAAGTCGCATTTCCAAGACGTTAAAAAGATGTCTACATGAAGACGTCCATCAACATCTAAATTTGGTTGAAAGGTGATAAAAGCTAAACAAAAGAATAAGAGCTGTCATTTTAAGATGTTACATCCACAATAATGAGAGAGAGAAGTTTATATTATTTTCTTCAAGGTCAAAGGTTTACATACATTTCCTTAGTATCGAGTAGCATTTCCTTTGAATTGCATGACTTGGGTCAAACGTTTTGGGGAACCGTCCACAAACTTCTGAAAGTTATGGAATTCTGGTCCATTCCTCCTGACAGAACTGGTGGAACTGAGTCAGATTTGTTGGTCTCCTTACTCACACATGCCTTTTCAGATCTGCCCACAAATGTTTGATGGGATTGAGATCAGAGCTTTTTGATGACCACTCCAAGACATTGACCTTGTTATCCTCAAGTCACTTTTTAACCATTTTGGCAGTGTGCTTAGTCATTGTCCATTTGGAAGACCCATTTGTGCCCAAGTTTTAGCTTCCTGGCCAATTTCTTTTGACTTTTTCATGATTTCAAACAAGGAAGCAGAGTGTTTGAGGTGTGGCCTTAATTACATCCCCAGGTGTGTTGTCATTAACTCATATGTTGTGAATTAACCTATCAGGAGCTTCCAAAGACATGACCTCATCATCTGGATTTCCCTATGTTGTTTAAAGCCTTGGTACATTTTTTGTATGTAAACTTTTGACCTTGAAGAAAATAATATAGAGTTTTAAGAATTTGAAATTCTCTCTCTCTCATTATTGTAGCATTTAACAAAATTAAATAATTTAGATAATCCTGACCGACCTGAAACAGCAGAGGTTTAGTCTGATTTGATTTCAGACAGTGAGACAAATTATGAAAAGTGTGTTTTTGCACAGTGTATGTAAACTTCTGGCTTTAATTGTAACATCTTAAAAATGACAGATTTTGTCCCTTTGTGTAGCTTTTATCACCTTTTACTTTTCAACCAAATTTAGATGTTGAAAAGACGTCTTCATGTAGACGTCTTTTCAATGTCTCTGAAGTGGCGGCTTTACACCTTTCACTTTTCAACCAAATTTAGATGTTAATGGACGTCGTCATGTAGAGGTCTGTTCAACATCTCTGAAGTGGCGGCTTTACACCTTTCACTTTTCAACCAATTTTAGATGTCGATGGACGTCTTCATGTAGACGTCTTTCCAACGTCTCGGAAGTGATGGCTTTTCACCTTTCACTTTTCAAACAAATCAAAACGTGGGAAGCCATTGAGTGCGCATGAACATTTTCAGCATGTCTTTCACAACCATTCTTGTGTGTGTGTGTGAGTGTGTGTGTGTATGTGCGGGGGGGGGGGGGGGGGGGGCGTTAATGGTCTATGCATAAATGAGAACTGGTTGTGTTTCGATGGCAAGAACAGGTCTTTAATATTCATGAAGAGAGGAAAACATCAACTGAACACTTGACTCTTCCCTCACAAGAGAGACTAGCACCAAGGTGTGTTTGTGAGAGAGAGAGAGAGAGAAAGTGTGTGTGTGTGTGTTTGGGGTGTTGTGTCTGCATAGAGCTGCTACTAGCTCTCAGTTTTCTCTTGGATGTGGTATGACTGGGTACATCTCAAAGATCTGTTACTATTTGTGTTTGATGAGTGAGTAAATTTAGGGGTTCATGGGAGAATCTTTTATATGTGCATGACGATAGTTTTGGTTTTTTTTTTAATGCAGCCTCAAGGGGTCACAACCCAGTGTCTTTCTGAGCTGGTCCCAAGCAGGGATGCAGAGGGTTGTGTCAGGAATGGCATGCAACATAAAACCTATGCCCAACTGACCTCATGAATCACAAGACCCATACTGAATTGGGTCCTGATGGAAGAGGGAGAGGAGGAATATGTGTCCAGAGGGAAGCAGAGAGAAAAGAGAAAAAGCAAGGGACAAGGGCTGTTTGTTGGGAGTATGACAGGAAAAGCTAGAGAGTTGGCTGACATGATGCAGAGGTGGAAGGTGGATATTCTCTGTGTTTAGGAGACCAGGTGGAAAGGTAGCAGAGCTAGAAGCTTAGGAGCAGGGTTCAAACTGTTTTATCATTGTGAAGATGGAAAGAGAAATGGAGTATGAGTTATCTTGTGATGAGTCTGAAGCTACAGATTGAAGAAGTGATGTTCAGTGTAGTTTGTGCTTATGCTCCACAGGTAGAATGTGAGTGAAAAGAGAAGGAGAAATTCTGGAATGAGGTGGATGAAGTGATGCAGAATATCCCTAGAGATGAAGGAGTGGTGATTGGTGCAGACTTCAGTGGTCATGTTGGAGAAGAAGAATAAGAAGTGCAGGATTTTGTACAGAGAAAGAGGTTTGCAAAGAAGAAGTGAGGCACTGAGAGAACTGACGAGAATAGACAGGAGTACAGGGAGATGCAGTATAAGGTGAAGGCACAGGGAGCAAAGGCCAAACAAAGCGTATGATAATTTGAATGCTCGGTTGGACACTAAGGAGGGAGAGACTGACTTATACGGGTTGGTGAGGCAGAGATAGAGATGGGAAGGATATCCAACAGGATAGAGTGATTAAGGATAGAGATGGAAGTGTATTGGCAGATGCTAGGAGTGTGACAGGAAGATGGAAAGAGTAGGGAAGAGTGGGGTAATGTGAGACGGTCTTTACTCCCTCCTGCCCTCTAAGCAAGCTAAATTGATGTGTCTATACAATTAACACATTTTTCTTTAATTTAGGATGTTTCCTAAGGAAGAAAACGATCAGAATGTTTGCCAGACTAAAGACGGTGAAAATGGGATCGTTTTTATAAAAAGAAGTCAAGTGTCTCAGTTTACCCTCAGGTCAAGTGTCTCAGTTTATAAAAAGAGGTCAAGTGTCTCAGTTTACCCCAGCTATGGGGTAAACTGAGACAAAGCCCAGATTTCAAGGGGGTAAAGCGAGCCAGCGTGGGGTAAAGTGATCCCCTTACTTTTTCCACCACTCTGGAGGTAACTGAACAAACACAAATAATGCAAAGTATCATTCAAAAAATGTTTTATTCAACTTAGAGAAAAGAAACACTTCCACAGTAGGGGAAAATCAGATTATGACCACCATCACTCCACTCACGTCCTCGGGATTGGCTCCGATTTTTAGCCCTTCTTTTGCATTTTCTCATCAGTCTCTTACGTGTCTTTTCAAAAGCTCTGGATTGGCTCACCTTTTTCTCCCCTCTTTTGCACTTCCTCTGCAGCCTGCTACGTCTTTCTTCAAAAGCGGTCTTCACGCACCTCCGTCTAGTTTGTGTTCTGGGGGTGAAATTTGGAAGCATGATGATTTCCTATGGAGGGACATATCCAGGTCTGCTAGTTATTTGTTCTGCATCCGTGTCAGCTGGCGCGGAAGCGGGCGAATTCGTACGGGAGGCTACGTTATCTGCAGCGGGAGGAGGGTCATCTTCAGGCGGATCATCTGCAGGGTGCAGGCCTTCAATAACTTCTCCCGGAGGTGGAGCATCTCCAGTGGCAGGCTGTAGTTCAGGGTTTGGCCGGTCTGACGGAATGGATGGTGCAAACGCTTCATCTGGGAAAATGTCACGATTGTATGGGGAAATCCCAGTGGACCTAAACCCAGAAGTCACGTTTTGTGGAGTCACGGTTGTCATGAAGGCTTGACTCACAAGTCCTGCAACCTAGTAGATGGTGACTGTTTTGCCAGGATTCGATCCACCCATCGAGAGCTCGGCTGTATTGGGCTTTGAACGGACCGTACACGGCCACATCCAGAGGCTGCATGCGATGGGACGTGTGAGGTGGAAGAGTGAGCATAACGATACCATTGCTCCTGGCGAGTTCTACTGCCCTGAGTGATATGTGAGCTTTAAGATTGTCCATGATGAGAAGCATGGGGTGGTCAGGTGAACAGTAAGTGTGGTTCATCAGGTGGCCAAGAAACTCGGCCCAGCTATCTTCATTCATCCATCCTGTTCTGGTGGATGTACCTTTTGCTCCTGGAGCTGCATTGATCATGAAGCAGTGAATAATCTTTACTCTGGGAAAGACCAGCATTTGGAGGTGCAGCGTCCCCAGCAGCATTCACAGCACAGACCAGAGTTACCAGCTCCCCTCTCTCGGCCGACTTGATGGAACCAACTTGCCCTTTTCCTCTTTGTGTCACCACCTGAAACAGACAGAAGGTTCAGAATTAATGGTATGTTTGATCTCTAGGTTACATACAGAGCTCGAGCAGGGTCCTGGAGGTGGATTAGAAGCGCCAGGATGTGGTCTGAGACACCCAGAACGGAACCAGAGCTCCGGCAGAGTGCTGCAGAGGACCTGCAGGACTGGAGCCTGGTTCTTAGCAAAACCGGAGCCTGGAGGAGGACCAGGACCTGGCTGGAAGCCTGAGGTGATGACGGACTGCTGCATGGTACCAGGGGCCGGCTTGTTTATTACATTATTACAAGCTACACATGTCAGCCTTGTGTGTGCGTTTATCTCACCTGGTGAGGCCTTTGTACCGTATGGAGACTTGTTTCGTTCACATTAAAAATCATGGGTGGGGGGAATTTATGCCTGTTAAAGATAAGGAGAAAGGGAATCTAAACTACTTAATTTTAGAGAATAAAACACATGCATAGAACTTCCCAACAGTCGTTCTATCGCGCCCACAGTCAGAAGATCCAGTGCTTCTTCCAGAACCCCAACAACACCAGACAACTGTGGCAGGGCATTCAGACTGTCACTGACTACAAAGCCACACCCACACCCTGCCAGGGTGACATTAACTTCCTCAACGAGCTCAATAACTTCTTCGGAAGGTTTGAAGCTCTGAACAACACACCTGCGAGGAAAGCCACCCCCCACCCCGATGAACAGGCACTCAGGCTCGAAACCACTGCAGTGCGGAGAGCCCTGAGGAAGGTCAACGTGCGGAAAGCTGCCGGCCCTGACAACATCCCAGGAAGGCTGATCAAGGGATTTGCAGACCAGCTTGCCCACATGCTCACAGACGTCTTCAACATCTCACTGAACCAGGCCACCGTCCCCCCGTGTTTCAAGTCAGCCACAATAATCCCGGTGCCCAAGAAACCAGTCATCACATGCCTTAATGACTTCCGCCCTGTTGCACTTACTTCCACCATCATGAAGTGCTTTGAGAGGGTGGTTAAGGACCACATCATCTCCATACTCCCCCCATCACTCGACCCGTTCCAGTTTGCATACCAGCCAAACCGCTCCACCGAGGACGCCATCTCCACTGCTCTCCACCTGAGCCTGGCGCACCTGGAGGAGAGGAACACCCACGTACGGATGCTGTTCCTGGACTTCAGCTCAGCATTCAATACAATCATCCCCCAGGACCTGGTACGCAAACTGGAGCCACTGGGCCTCAAGACATCGCTGTGCAACTGGCTGCTGGACTTCCTCTCAGACAGAACCCAGTCTGTCCGAGTGGGTAACAACACGTCCAGTGTCATCTCTCTGAACACCGGTTCCCCCCAGGGATGTGTCCTGAGCCCCCTGCTGTTCACCCTGATGACCCACGACTGTTGCCCCAGGTACAGCAGCAACCACATCCTGAAGTACGCGGATGACACAACAGTCGTGGGCCTCATACAGGACAATAGCGAACTGGCCTACAGGGAGGAAGTGCAACATCTGGTGGACTGGTGTAAGGTGAACAACCTGGTCCTGAATGTGGATAAAACTAAAGAGATCATTATAGACTTCAGGAGATCCAGACCCAGCCACACACCACTCCTCATCAACAACACAGCCGTGGAAGTCGTGAGCGCAACCAAATACCTGGGGATGCATATCACTGACGACCTCAGCTGGTCACTCCACACCTCCTCCCTGGCGAAGAAGGCGCAGCAGCGCCTGCACTTTCTGCGACGGATGAGGAGAGCTTCCCTCCCCCCTCCCATCCTAACCACCTTCTACAGAGGGACCATCGAAAGCCTGCTGACCAGCTGCATCTCCGTCTGGTCTGGGAGCTGCAGGGCCTCAGACTGGAAGTCTCTGCAGAGAGTGGTGAGGACAGCGGAGAAGATCATCGGGACCCCACTCCTGCCCATCAAGGACATAGCAGACAGCCGCTGCATATCCAGAGCCCATCGGATCCTCTCTGACCCCACCCACCCCCAACATGGACTGTTCTCACGCCTGCCGCCTGGCAGAAGGTTCCGCAGCATCCGTTGCAGAACAGCCAGACTCAGAAACAGTTATTTCCCCCTGGCCATCAGACTACTCAATGGACAAATAAACCCCCACCCCATGGACATTGGTGCATAATCTCCCTTTGTAAATATCAGTGAAATACATTTTTTCTGTGCAATACATTTTTCAAATTCAAATTCTGTGCAATATTTTCAATCTCAATTTCTGTGCAATATTTGTATATTTTTATATTCCAGAGTCATATTCATATTCATATATATATTTTTTATTGCTACTACGTAGCTCTGCACTGGACTTGAACCTGCTGTTTACACCGGATTCTGCTGTTTTACATCCTGGTTTTATCTATTTATTCTCTACACTGCACTCACCACAACCTCTAGGTTTTTAGGTCTGTAGCACTACAGTATTGTATTGTAATTTTTTTAAGCTGTAACACGGAAAGCCAAGCAATGACATTTCGTTGACGAAAAACCTCACTGCCGTGTGTTTTTTTGTGCAATGACAATAAAGAAAGTCTCTAAGTCTAAGTCTATTGAAGGCAGTGGCCCTTCCGAGGGATGTGGCTTCTGGAGTTCGGACAGAAAGCCGGCGATGTGCTAGAAAGCTGCAGAACCACTCTTGACCTGCAGACTGCATCTCCTTCCAATTGGCAGGTATGATGACATGGTCCTTGTCTGCATACTCAAAGGCCAGTGTGCGGCACTTAGCTGGAGAGAGGCCATAGGACTGTTCAGCAAGTTCTTTCAGGTGTTTGGAAAGTTCCTCCTCAATCTCATCTGTGAATATTCTCTTTGCCATGGCTACTGAGTCCCAGCCCACAGTACCACAATCCAGCCCCAGCTGCTTCTTTGTTATAAATCTAAGGAGGCTTGACTTGTCAATATTTCGCTCCTTTGAAACACATCTTAACCCGTTAACATTCCGACGGCCCGCCCGCGGGCCGTCAGTCCGAATTTCTGTAGTTTCCGAAACTAAACTGTAATTTACACAGCTCAAATGTTACGTGAGGCACTCATGCGACATATCTTTGGAAAGCTAAGATTCTTGTGATTCAAGCAATGTAAAGCATTTCAGGATATAATCATAACAGCAGGTACAATCAATGCCTTTGTCACACCACAAACAAACAAACAAGAAGTCACGAAATCGACGCAACTCACCTTATGAGCGTTATAAAAGTCGTCCGATCAAAAATATTCCCACAAAAATGGTCTGGTTAAACTCACAAAGGTCCAGTCGATCTAATCCAGTAAAGTATTTAGTCCAAATGCATTATTATACCAGAAAGTATCCACAAAAACGCCACTGGTAGCTGGTCAGTGCTCAGTAACTTCCGTGTTTTTTTTCGTGATAAAACGCTTCTTCCTGTGCTGACGCACGTGTGGCTGATCTCAAAATGGAGGGGGGCTTCTGAGCTTTCGATTGACACCTCATACAGCCATACAGCAGCTTCCCTGTTCTGTTGACACCCTAGAATAGCCAATAAGGGCCAACGTTGAAACGAAGCCATGTCCTAGTTTGCTTCAGGAAAAAAACAGCCAGTTAGAATCAATCGTGCTGATGACTGACGCATTGAATAGCCAATGAAATTCTGAAAACAACGATGTGACGCATGAGGGGGTGGCGATAATGGGGAAACAAAGAAATCCGTGCGTAAGTGCTAATTAGATAGTCTCGTGAACGCGCATCATTGTTGCGCCTCAGCAGGACGCACCAGAGTGGCTTATTTCTCAGCGTTTTTTCAGTTTGGGAGCGTATTTATTGTAGAAAATGGTGAAAAGGACTGTCCAAGAAGGAAGAGGAGGAATTTGCTCGTCGTGAAAGTGACGTGTCAGGAGAGGGGATCAGATAAGATCAGATAACAGAGCGCACGCCTGCGCAGAAGACATTTCCTCCGTTCGGAGAAGAGTTTGCTCTGCATACGTAAGTATTTGACTAAATTGTGACTTATATTACAGCTTATATTATATTATTACGTATATATTGTATCATAATTGGTAGTATTATTCATATTATTATTACGTTTTACTGTATATTTCGACATAAACAAGTTTTACTTTGAATAAATACAAAAGCCTTTGTTTGTGTGTGTGTGGGGGGGGGGGGGAGTATGTGTGAGTTGTTTGTTGGGGTGTGTGTGTGGGGGGGGGGGGGGGGGTCATTGTGTAAAGTAGTACAATACAGAAAAGATGGAACATTTTGTAAATGACTTATTTCTTTATTTTCACATAATGGGCAGTCATCTGAGGACTCAGATGTGGATTGGGAGCCAGTCAGCAAGTGGTCACATAGAGGGACAAAGGTGCAGATGGACATTGGCAACTGTGTATTCATTTTGAAATGAAACAATTTTTGTGTTGCACATATTTATGTTTTTGTATATATTTTTTTCATTGTTGTTCCAGGTGTATGGGTGGAGAGGAGCGATCCCTCTGCACCAAAGGCATTCTGGGAGACCCTCACCGAGCAGCTGGCAGAAGCAGGGTCTTCCTCCACAGCCAGACCTGTCCCACCTCCTGCTCCGCGTGGAGCACATCACATACTGGTTTTTATCAGTGGGCAGAGGACTACTGGTAGGCTGAAGTGCAGGCACTGTCATGCTAAAACACAGTTGAAATGCTCCTCATGTGATGTACCTTTGTGCTTGATACCGACTAGAGATTGCTACAGTGACTGGCATGCTGCCAACCTGTAAATGGTTATAATTGTAAATATGTTCAAATATGTGAATAGTTTGCTGTGTTGTAAAAGATTGTCATTTTTTTAATATAAATTACATTTTCCACAACAACACTTGTTTTGACTCTTTTTATATGCAAAATTTAGCTTTATGTTTCAGTAACTTTTTTTCAGCAATATTGATAGTGAATCTGAATGTGGGATAGGATACCTCTAAGTGTCACCTATCATTAGAGGCCAAGATTATGACTGTACGATGAAGCGTTCAAGAGTTATGTCCTTTTATCCGAGGTATGTGGCCATGTTTATCCAAGTGCCATTTTGGAGTCTCCAAATGTGCCATTTTTGGAAACGCCTAGACATACTCTTACAAAAACGTGTGTAAAATACTCATTTTTAGTGGTATTGTTATCAAATTTGAACTTGCACTAGGTAAGGCTTCATGCTGTGGTCCCATTGTGTTTTCCAGCTAATAAGTCACAGCTGCACTCATCTGCAGACATCTGTTTACAAAAAAAATTCAGGCGGAAATAAAAAACTTAAATTTCTGTGTGTTCAAACTTAGATTACTCAATGCTAGTAGCACTTACAGTGATTCTGACAGTTGTGGGAAAAACTTCAGAGTGTTACCTTTCAAAAGAGACCAAAACCATCCATGTGCTACAAACGGTTCAAGAATAGCTTTCAATTTACTTTGGGTATGCCTTGGATAGGCGTTTTATGCAAATTATACAGGAATGTTAAGGGGTTAAGGGCTTCTTTTTCTCCATGACCTCAATGGCTGCACTTTCCATCTGTTCAATGGAGGTTCAGCCCCAGGTTGTCTTCCTGTTGTATTTCCTTGGCATGATTTTTCATACTGTTTAAGACACAAAAAACAAAGGTTATTTTTTGTCTTACTTTGCCTCCAGGGGAAAATTGAAGCAGTGTCTTACTTTTCCCCATGGCAATTGTCTCACTTTAACCCCCTTTAACCCCACCACTTTTTTTTTAAAACAACTTCTCTGCAGAATTCAGGGCAATCTTTGGCTCGCAGCACCGCATCATTTTAAAAGGCGATAGTTCGACAATATACATGATATGAGTTTGTCTGCCTGAATCAATTACTTCTAGCACCAGAGCTAATTATGGTGAAAACCAAAAAAAAATACTTTTACATCCCAAAAATGTATTTTTGTATAAAACACATGCTTATCATGGCACAGTGGAGTCAGGCTCTTCCTGGCCACAGTGAAAAGGATGAGCCTTGATAATCAACCGCTCAAATGACAGCAGCTGCATCCTGTTTCTTAGATACAGGGAGTGTCTCACATTACCCCATTCTCCCCTATGTTGAAGAGTTCAGCCTACTCCAGAACAACAGAGAGTGTGGAAAAGAGGTGAAGAAGTGTGTGTAAGTAGGTTGGAATGGGTGGAGAAAAGTGTCGGATGAGATGAAAGAATTTCAGCACGAATGAAAGGAAATGTAGACAATACGGTGGTGAGACCTGAGATGTTGTATGGTTTAGAGACTGGTGCTGAGGAAAAGACAGAAGGCAGAGTTTTGGGTAGCAGAGATTAAATTGTTGAGGTTGTCTTTGGGAGTGACAAGAATGGATAGGATCAGGAATTAGTTTGTCAGAAGGACAACGCATGTTAGATATTTTGGAAAGAAAGTCAGAGAGGCCAGACTGGGATGGTTTGGACACGTACAGAGAAGGGATAGTGAATATATCGGTAGAAGGATGATGAGGTTGGACCTGCCACACAGGAGGCTTTGAGGAAGACCTAAGAGGAAATTTATGAATATAGTGAAAGAGGACATTAGGTTAGTTGGAAAAGGATGCAGAGGATAGAGTTAGAGGGAGGCGGATGATTCGCTGTGGTGACCCCTGAAGGGAAAAGCTGAAAGGAAAAGAAGAAAAAAAAACAATTGTTCTTTCAATTAACAGAAAAAATTAGAACTGCGTAGGACTGAATTTTGTAGTTGGAATGTCTTTATGACAAAGTTTAGTAGGTTTTTAATGTCACCAGAAGGCCAGCCCTATCCCAAACTACTGTAATGTTATAAATAACCTCACTGCAATGCATTTAGCTTTAGACAATTTCACTGAAGCTCCCCCTTGCTCCACCAACTTGTAATGGGGCTATTATTTCTAATATTTCAAATACAATGGTGCCTCTATCTACGAAATTAAGTAGTTCTGGAAGTAGTTTCGTAACCTGGAAATTCCATAATTAGAGACACATTTTCCATGTAAATGCCCTAATCCGTTTCAAGCCCCCCAAAATTCTGACATAATTTTTTTTAGTGAATCATAAATATGCATCAAAACATTTAACAAATACATGTTACCATTAGATTACTGCACAATAAACATAAAATGAGAGTTGTACATAATAAAAAACAAAGAATAAAGTAAAGAATAAAAATTATGTCCATTTACCTTTTAACTGCTATCCTTGTCACCTTTTGCCTTCTTTGGTTAATGTTCTCTCTCAGCAGTGGTTTTTGCCTGACGTTTTGTAAAGAACCGATCCAAGGACGTTTGCTTTTGTCATCTTTTAACAATCCTTCGAAAATGTGCAAGGCAAACATCATCATAATGAGCGATAGCCCGACTAGTAAACACTTTTTCTGGGTGATTTTTTTCAATAAATTGCAAAACTTCATGGAATTTTTCCTAAAATGTCAATGGGATGCAAGGAAGATGCTAGCCAATGGAGTATGTTTACGTTCGGTAAACTCTGGGAGTTGTGAGTAGCAGCGCGTACTGTATTTTTGCCTTTCGTATCCTGAAATTTCTTTCGTAACAAGAGGCAATATTTTCCCGTTGAGACGTGTCGTAACCTGAAAATTCCTTATGTAGAGACGTTCGTAAGTAGAGGTACCACTGTATAAAAAATAACATAAAGCCAGTTTCATAAACTCAGATATATCAATAATGGGCCCCAAACTTAAGCTGGTATTAAATAAAATAAATAAATAAAATTAAAAAAAAATTTAAAGTTCTCAGTTGCAGACCTGTTACATAAAATGCTCTGTCCTCATACAAAATGGTGACTTCTCCATGTGGGCTGAAACTCACCAAACTCAGGAGAGGAGGTGGTCCTCCGAGGACATGAACACTGGACCTGGCAGTCACTCTCTAATGTCCACAGAGTCCAGTCAAAGACCAAAAGTGTTGGGCATGTAATGTGTTCTCGGTTTTCCTCTTTGTACTCTTAGTTTGGTCTGCTTTTCATGAGTTTGGTGTGTTCTGTTCGATTGTCTGTCTGCTATCCTTCAATCCCCTGGAGACCTCATTTCAGTTTTTGTTAAAATTTCTTGCAAAATAAAGAACTTTTTGTTGGAAACTCTTGCCTCCCAACCTCCTACATTTTGGGTCCTAACCATAACAGTATGAACCAGCCATCATGGACCCATTGGGAGGTGAAAAGATCATTCTGTTGGAACACTTTTACCGGGAGCCAGCTAAGAACATGCCACATGGAGAGGACTATGTTCTCCATTCTGGGGAACTTGGTTGGGACTGGGGAGGCCCCAGGAGTCCGCAGGGGAAGAGACCCCTCCAGGGGGAGGCGAGGCAGACTTTCCCACTCTTCCAATGTCTTTGCACTCAATCTCTGTGGTGGTTCGGGTGGACGCACCACCTCCAGTCTCTGTGGGGGTCCAGGAGGATCTCCAGTCCCTGTAGGAGTAGCTGCAGTCTTTCCTGGACCTTTACCACCAGCACAGATGATGTGAGTTGGTGGTAAAAGTCCAGGAAGGACTGCAGCTACTCCTACAGGAAGTAGCTGTAGAGGTAGCTTCTGTAGCCAACAAAGCACTGGCTGATGACCTTAACATTATTCAGGAAATCCACCATGACATGCTATCATGATAGACCTGTTGCTCTGATGTAGTTATGAAGTCCTCTGAATGCCTGGTGCTGGCCCACCTCACAAGTGACCTGCTGGATCCCCTGCAGTTTGCCAATCAGGCAAATAAGTCATTGGACAATGCAGTCAACATGGCACTGCATTTCGGCCTGCAGCACCTGGATCATCAGCACCTTAGCTTGTATCTGAACATCACCATCCCCCACAATCTTCAAACTGCTCCTGCTCACTGTGCCAACTGTCCTCTGCTAGTGGCTCTATAGCTCCTTTACTGACAGGAGCCAGAAGGTAAGACTGGGACAGTTCACCTTGGACACTCAGACCACCAACACCAGCACCCCTCAGGGATGTGTCCTCTCTCCACTGCTCTTCTTCCTCTACACCAGTGATTCCCAAAGTGTGGGCTGCAGCCCTGTTGGCCCGGCGTGGTACTGCAGGTGGGCCGTGAGAGGGCAGGGAACAACATAAAGTACTCCTCTCACTTCGCACAAAGACTCTGCTCCTGTCTGGCAGGTGCCTTAGAGCCATTAAGACCAGGAGTAACAGGAACCACAGTACCTTCTTTCCCACACACACATGACTTTACTGAATAGTTAATAGACTGTGCCTCTTTCTCCCAACTTTTACCGCAGCCATCACTGCTGATCACTTTTCTTTTTTTTTTTTTTTTGCAGTTGTTGTTGTTGTATGGCGAAGCGAAGTTAATAGATTTCAAACGTTTACGAGAAAAAAAAAATTACAAATACGAAAAAGAAGGACGTTTTTGACATGATTATAGTTCATTTTAGTTCGTTTTATAAACACTTTATACAGTTTCAGTTAGTTATCATTTTTTTTTAAACTCGTTTTTATTTTATTTCAGTTAACAAAAATGTTTTTACAATTTTAGTTTTTGCTATTTCATTCGTTTTCGTTAACGATAATAACCTTGAATGGAGGAGCAACAAGTCAACTTTGCCATGTGTGGATTTTTTTTTTTTTTTTTAATCATTTTAAAATCAACTGAAAAGAAAGTTCAAAAGAAATGTATTGGTGAGTTGAAATTCCCACTCCTCTTTGAGTGTGCGCGTGTGTGTTTGTGTGTAGGACATGTAAAGGAGAGCTGGTGCAAACTTGCTCAGTGTGAACTGTCCACAGGGAAGGGTAGAAGATCAGCAGTGCACAGCTGTCCACATGAAGAAACGTTAAACAAAGACAGATACATTGTGAAGATAGAAATGGTGGTTAATGCGTGTTTTAGCTTTTGTGACTCATGTTTAAAGGACATAGATTGGTGTATATAATTATATTTTGGGGTCACTCCATAGCTTTTTTCATTAATGCACTCTCAACATCTGTATATAAGAACTGAACAAATTCCTCTTTTCCATCTCTCTGTACAGCACCATGTTGGCAGGAACATCCCCACTTTAGCTTAGTTACCATAAATAAACAATTTTAACTTGGCTGGCTTAGCTGATCCCAACCTATGATGCTATCTGATATCACCTTACATTCATTCTGATTCTATCTATCCAAACATCCCCATTTCAGATGTCACTACAGAAATTACATTCAAAATAAGTGCTGGTGTTACATCACTCACACTAGATGACATCTGTGGTGTAGAATAATAATAATAATAAATTTTATTTGTATTGCACTTTATATTTAAAATCTCAAAGTGCTAACAACAAAAAATGAAAAAAAATATATATATGAAAAATAAATAAATAGATGAAAATAAAAGTGTTAAGAACAATAAATGGATTAAAAGAGATATTAGCAAAATGCTCTTGTAAAAAGGTACGTTTTTAGGCTTCATTTAAAAACATCAGTGGTCTGTGGGGCCCTTAGGTGGTCAGGGAGGGCGTTCCACAGCCTCGGAGCAGCGGAGGAAAAGGCCCGGTCACCCATTTTGCGGAGCTTGGTTCTGGGGGCTTGGAGGTAATTCGTAGAAGCAGAGCGGAGGGGGCGTGAGGATGTCTGGGGAGTGAGGAGTTCCTTTAGATTAACGGGGGCGTGTCCGTGAATGCAGTGATGAGTGAGGAGGGAAACCTCCTCACTCGGACAGAATGTTCTTTTATTGACCTTACTGGCAAAAACTCAGAAAAAAGGGAAAAAATGAATATACAACAGCATTAGCACCCATCTGGAGTACAATATGACTGACATAATAAACATATATTCAATGTATAAATATAATGTCAAAGTAGTTGGCGATGGCTTTCTTTTGAAAGTTAAAAACAAGTCAGTGGTTTTAAGTGTATTTCAATAGGTTTTACCTTTTACAGTACATTACTTTTGTCTACCGTGTAACCTCATCACACACTGCTTTAAAATAACACTATAGTGTTAAAACTCTTGTAGCATACTAATGAGCAATTGTTACAATAATATCTTACAATCATCCTGAGACCAAAACTCATTCTACCACTTCACGATCTTCTCCAGAGACCTTTGACAATGAATAAACTTTCCAAATGCATTGTTTCAAGGCCACGACTTAATTTTAACCATAAGCTTATAATTTAAACTGCTCACCAGGTATATAAAACAAGTAATATCATAAAACCACAATGTCAATTTAGTTAAACTAGGTGAGTATATACCAACAAATAAACTGGTAAATTAAAAAAAAAAAACTCAGGTTAGTGTTTTCTTCTTTTTTTTAGTTCTTGCTGAGCCAGGCCACAGACTGGATAGTAATTCTTCAATCCACAACCAGTTTCTGTTACTGTGTCCACATTTTATGATCTTATAATGATCTGTAACAGTCCATATTAACCCTTTAGGTGCCGGAATGTTTTCAAGAAAATAATACAATTTTTACAAGATTTCAAAATGCTATAACTTGAAAGTAGTTTGAGATAGAGGTATACTGCCAATGAGAAAATTGTTCAGTTTGACCCAAAGTCTGTGATGGGAATGAAATTATTTATCTAATTTGCATATTGTGACGTCACAAGGTGGTGGCCATATTGGAAAATGTTCAATTTTGATATCAAGGTTTCAAATGGCTATAACTTTAAGGTGGCTTGAGATAAAGGTAGGGGAGAATGGGGTGTTGTGAGACACTGGGTAATGTGAGACACCCCCTGTATCTAAGCAACAGGACGCAGCTGTGGTCATTTGAGCGGCTGATTGTCAAGGCTCATCCTTTTCACCTTGGCCACAAAGAGCGTGACTCCGTTGTGCTGTGGTAAGTATGTGTTTTGTACAAAAATACATTTTTGGGATGTAAAAGTATTTTTTTTTTGGTTTTCACCATAATCAACTGGTGCTAAAAGTAATTGAAAAAAGTGGTGGAGGGTTAAAGTGAAACAATTGCCATGGGGAAAAGTAAGACACTGCCTCACTTTTCCCCTGGAGGCAAAGTAAGACATATAATAATAATAAAAAAAAATAAGCTTTGTTTTTTGTATCTCAAACAGTATGAAAAATCCACCATGCCAAGGAAATACAACAGGAAGACAACCTGGGGCAAAACCTCCCTTGAACAGATGGAAAGTGCAGCCATTGAGGTCATGGAGCAAAAGAGGTCCTTAAGAGGCTTAAGCCTGCTAACCCGTACCGTACCGTACCGTACCGTCTTCTTCCGCTTATCCGAGGTCGGGTCGCGGGGGCATCAGCCGGAGTAAGGAAGCCCAGACCCCCCTCTCCCCGGCCACTTCTTCCAGCTCCTCTGGGGGGATCCCGAGGCGTTCCCAGGCCAGCCGAGAGACATAGTCCCTCCAGCGTGTCCTGGGTCTTCCCCGGGGTCTCCTCCCAGTGGGACGTGCCCGGAACACCTCACCAGGGAGGCGTCCAGGAGGCATCCTAACCAGATGCCCGAGCCACCTCATCTGGCTCCTCTCGATGCGGAGGAGCAGCGGTTCTACTCTGAGCCCCTCCCGGATGACCGAGCTTCTCACCCTATCTCTAAGGGAGAGCCCGGCCACCCTGCGAAGGAAGCTCATTTCAGCCGCTTGTATCCGCGATCTTGTTCTTTCGGTCACTACCCAAAGCTCATGACCATAGGTGAGGGTGGGAACGTAGATCGACCGGTAAATCGAGAGCTTCGCCTTCCGACTCAGCTCCTTCTTCACCACAACAGACCGGTGCAGCACCCGCATCACTGCAGATGCCGCACCGATCCGTCTGTCGATCTCCCGCTCCATCCTGCCCTCACTCGTGAACAAGATCCCGAGATACTTAAACTCCTCCACTTGGGGAAGGACCTCATCCCCAACCCGGAGAAGGCACTCCACCCTTTTCCGGCTGAGGACCATGGTCTCGGATTTGGAGGTGCTGATTCTCATCCCAGCCGCTTCACAACCAGCTGCGAATTGCTCCAGCGAGAGTTGTAGATCACGGCTCGATGAAGCCAACAGAACCACATCATCTGCAAATAGCAGAGACCCAATCCTGAGGCCACCGAACCGGATCCCCTCAACACCTCGACTGCGCCTAGAAATTCTGTCCATAAAAGTAATGAACAGAACAGCCTGCTAACCCACTTTTATAAAATACAAATTATCATAAGATGTCATGGTGGAAATTGAGTCTCTCCTCACCCCACAAGAAAAGATTTGGGTGTGCTTTTGCATTAATAACTTAAGGCTCTTAAAGGTTACTCTAGCCCATTATAGTTACAGATCCTTGGGGCTAATTATCCTAGCTACTACATTTAACCTATAACAAGATAACAAGAGTGCAGATCATAAGAGGAGAGCTACTGTTAACAAATGTGACCGGTAACCGTATCTTGAGCCAGGCTACTCCTCCTAGCTCAGTTATTGGTGGAAGCAGGATAGGCATTTGGAAGTAAGCCACCAGCTTAAACAAGATTGATAAAAAATCTAGCAAGGACATCCTACCAGACCACAACTTCAGTCCCTTTAAACAGAGAGCTGGACCCAGGGGCGCCGCTAGGGATTTTGGGCCCCATGAAAAGAATCTTTACAGGGCTCCCCAACACAGCGGCGAAATTTGTTGATGCTATTTTTGATCATCATTAGGGGCCTCTCTGGGCCCCCCTCAATAATGGGCCCCTATAATCCATATCCTTTACCCCCCCTTTTCGGCACCCCAGGCTGGACCAGTGACAGACTCTGGTAGACGGAGGCTGAATCA
The DNA here is from genome assembly GCA_018398805.1 of Hirundichthys speculiger. Taxonomy (NCBI): domain Eukaryota; kingdom Metazoa; phylum Chordata; class Actinopteri; order Beloniformes; family Exocoetidae; genus Hirundichthys; species Hirundichthys speculiger. Next base: position 1,052,122 of record JAGFBZ010000639.1, read on the forward strand.
ACTAGAGGGAACTTTTGATGTCCTCTGCGCTGATGGAAACATGACTGTGCAAACTTGTGTGGGTGTGTCTGTATTTGTATGCAGTTATTAATCATGCAGACAGAATGGGGCAGCTCTCAGAGAATTCTGATACGCTGCTGTCAAAGACTAGCGATGGAGAAGCTAGCACACACAAACACAGACGCACACATCACTGTGTGCTGGGGTGTACAGCGGTTTAGTATGTTGTGAGATTACTTGGCTGGTATAGTTCTCTGTTTATCACAAATTCACAAAGTAGAAAAATACATTATCTGTATGCTTCTTTGCTGTGGTCTTCTAGGTGATCTACTTGGTTTGTTACATGCAAAGTGCAAAAAACCCTGATGTACAGTATGCAACTAATATGTTTTCACTAGATGTTGGCACTTATGTTACGAAATGAATTGGCACTCAGGGATGAAGAAAAATCCTGAGTGCACTCTCTCTGGTGACTAGATGCTTCAAACAGCCAAAAACAAGGACCCCAAGAGGTGGTAAAATGCACATTATATATACCTTTGGACCACGCCTCTCTGTCAGGTCAAACTTTAAAGATATTAAGGAATGAGAAAAATATTTCATACACAAATTAAGTTCAGGTCATTCTTCTTTAGAAAGAGATGTGAAGGTGGAAGGAAGTGTACAGAGGAGAAAGGCAAGGAAATTTGTTTTTTTTTTTTTTTTTTTAAGAGATCTGCATAATTCCTGGTAGATGATTGGCAGGACTGGATGTGGAGGGAAAGGAGAACAGGGGGAAGGAAGAAGGCAAACATGAAAAAATGAGTGAGGGTGAGATTTTGTAAACACTTTAATATTTCATGAATAGGAGTGTCTTTACAGCACATTATAAATGAGGTTTCTCTTCTTATTCAAATTGTTGAATGAGAACCTCAGAGAATCAGTGATAGTCACACTCATAAGGTCTATATCATCTAAATCTTAACATTCATCTACACAAAAGCATTTTTTGACATAACTTTTGTAACTTAACTTAATGACTCCATCAATCTGTTAGATAGATTTCAGTCATAATTTCCCTTTTTCAGTATTGCATATGATTTATTTAGATATGCCTGTGAAAGTAATGAAGAGATTAATGGTACACACACATACTGTTTCGCTTTCAGCTTGGACAGTAAATAATGTGAGGGTATGATGACAAAGTTCTTATAGAATCACAATTTTCTGAGTACAAAATTTACCACCAAAACAATTATTGCTAACTCCAAATATGCAGTAGTTGTGTAACACAGAGCAGCAGTGTGCAGAAACAGGTAAAAAATATCAAGTTAAGGCTTATTGAACACTCAGTTGCAAGATGGCAAAAATATTTAGTCAAACCTCAGTCACCTTGACTGACGAGGTTAACTGATGACAGACTGATGACACTGACTCGAGATGAGTCTAAACTCTACGACATATCCAAGCGTACGTAATGTAAGAATCTGTATTTTCTTTGAGCCATACCTTTCCCTCACAGAATTTGCTACTAGCAAATGCTGTAAATGAGCCAGAAGTGCTATACTAACTAGATGTTAAACTCTTGAGAGTTTAATTGCACTACAGTAACAATATAAATTTCATCGACTCAAGAAAAATGTAATATTTCGCAGCACCCGGACACACCCTCTCTTACATCCTGCTATTGCCAGCAGCACCACACAATTCTCTGTTACACCTCATAAATTGAGTTTTCTCATAAAAACATGCTGTTTTTTTTTTCTCATAAAAAGCTTTATGACGCTAAGAAGTATGCAGCATTGTGTTAAGAATGGGGGTAGATGGGAGCATTTAAATACTAACCTCTCATACAAAGAGCAGGAGATGAAAAAAAGCCAAAGAAAAAGACTAGTCAGATTGTCATTGCAAATTGTTGTAGAAAAGTATCACAGTGTCCTGCAGACCTGACACTGATACTTTTAGTTCAGCAAACAGGTTAATGCGAAGCAGTATATGTCCTAAAGTTTGATTTAATATACGTGAAATACCGAAAAAGGTGTTTCACCTATAGCAAAAATATTTGAATATACATGTTATGTTCTCCAATTTATACAGGTAATCCATAAAACTAAACAAAACAACAGTACAATCATGAGCACTGTTTAGTAATGTTTATTTGTGAAGACTATTGCACACAAGGTGAATGGTTTTATGAGAAATGAATGGCATCTACTTGCTTTCATTACCTCCGCCAAGGAGGTTATGTTTTTGCCCGCGTTTATCGGTCTGTCTGTCTGTGTTTAAGATAACTCAAAAAGATGGATGGATTTTGATGAAATTTTCAGAACTGATTTCATTTTGAGTGTGATCCGGAAGAAATCCTGGGTTCTGGATCACTTTCAAATTTTCGATAACATTGCGGTCAATGGGGCCAAAAATTTAGTTTCTCAATATCTCCGTCCAAAACTCATGAAATTTGACTCAGGGATTGACAGCAGACATCTGAATGAGATCCTGCCACAGCTGTACAGACTGACGTGTCTGGCCGTGACTATTCCCACATCCACCCGTCTGCTGACCAGACATCCTCTGACCTCAAGAGAATAAAAACGTATGCAAGTAATACAGTGATGCGTAATCCAGAGGTAGAGCCGTTTGTGCACGTCCACATGTGACCAGGTGGACGCACATTTATGCCATTTGGACGCGCTCTTTTACGCGCCGACATGCGGGTTGCGCTTTCCGCAACTTTGGTATCTTGCGATCGTGGCGATCACTACCGGCTACCCTAAACCCGCGATCGCAAGATACCAATACCTGGCCGACCCAGGCCATGACAGGTTGTGCCATTATCCCATTACTGCTAGGGTATATGTGTTGATAGCCTGGATCATGTTTTTTTCAATTCAGCTGACTCTTCAGGACCTTTCTCACCCTCTGTAAGTATTTGACTGTGGTTGATCTCCATGCTGCCTCCTCACGATTGCCATCCACCTGTGGGATCTCAGGGTATCTGTAGCTGTCTTGAACCTCTACTGTGTTTCCTTCTCTGAGTTCAGTCCCTTCAGTTGTGACCATCTTTCCTATCCTAGATACCATCCACCTACACTTATCTAGTCTGAATGATATCCTGATATTGTTGCTGTAGATCCTGGTGAGGTGAATTATGGAGTTGATGTCATGATCGTTCTTGGCGTGCAGCTTGATGCCATCCATGTAGAACACATGCCTGAGGGTTGTCACATTTTAGAGTTTGCACTGGTAGCAGCTCTTGTTTATGATCTGCCTACTGACTGAGAGGGTTCAGATCCCATGCAGAACAGCATATACACACGTGGACAAAATTGTTGGTACCCCTCAGTTAAAGAAGGAAAAACCCACAATTCTCACTGAAATCACTTGAAACTTACAAAAGTAACAATAAATAAAAATTTATTGAAAATCAAATAATCAAAATCAGCCATCACTTTTGAATTGTTGATTAACATAATTATTAAAAAAAAAAAAACTAATGAAATAGGGCTGGACAAAAATGATGGTACCTCTATAAAAGATTGAAAACTATTTGACCAGAGTGACATGATTAACTCAAGTGTGTCCTTTAATTGACATCACAGGTGTTTCCAAACTCATAATCAGTCAGTCTGCCTATTTAAAGGCAGACAAGTAGTCACTCTGCTGTTTGGTGAAAAGGTGTGTACCACACTGAACATGGACAACAGAAAGCAAAGGAGAGAATTGTCCCAGGACATCCGAAAAAAATTTATAGACAAACATCTTAAAGGTAAAGGCTATAAGACCATCTCTAAACAGCTTGAAGTTCCTGTGACAACAGTGGCTCATATTATTCAGAAGTTCAAGACCCACGGGACAGTAGCCAACCTCCCTGGACGTGGCCGCAAGAGGAAAATTGATGACAAATTGAACAGACGGATCGTTCGAATTGTATCCAAAGAGCCCAGAACAACCTCCAAAGAAATTAAAGGTGAACTCCAAGGCCAAGGCACATCAGTGTCAGATCGCACCATTCGTCGTTGTTTGAGCCAAAGTGGACTTCATGGGAGACGACACCACTGCTGAAAAAAATCATAAAAAAGCGAGACTGGAATTTGCAAAAATGCATGTTGACAAGCCTCAAAGCTTCTGGGAGAATGTCCTTTGGATAGATGAGACCAAACTGGAGCTTTTTGGTAAGGCACATCAACTCTATGTTCATAGACTCAAAAACCAAGCACACGAAGAAAAGAACACTGTCCCTACGGTGAAACATGGAGGAGGCTCAGTAATGTTTTGGGGCTGCTTTGCTGCATCTGGCAGAGGGTGTCTTGAATGTGTGCAAGGTAAAATGAAATCTGAAGACTATCAAGGCATTCTGGAGAGAAATGTGCTGCCTAGTGTCAGAAAGCTTGGTCTCAGTCGCAGGTCATGGGTCTTCCAACAGGACAACGATCCAAAACACACAGCCAAAAACACCCAAGAATGGCTGAGAGAAAAGCGCTGGACTATTCTAAAGTGGCCTTCCATGAGCCCAGATCTGAATCCCATTGAACATCTGTGGAAGGAGCTGAAACATGCCATTTGGAGAAGACACCCATCAAACCTGAGACAACTGGAGCAGTTTGCTCATGAGGAGTGGGCCAAAATACCTGTTGACAGCTGCAGAACGCTCATTGACAAATACAGAAATCGTTTAATTGCAGTGATTGCCTCAAAAGGTTGTGCAACAAAATATTAAGTTATGGGTACCATCATTTTTGTCCAGCCTTATTTCATTAGTTTGTTTTTTTAAATAATTATGTTAATCAACAATTCAAAAGTGATGGCTGATTTTGATTATTTGATCTTCAATAAATTTTTATTTATTGTTACTTTTGTAAGTTTCAAGTGATTTCAGTGAGAATTGTGGGTTTTTCCTTCTTTAACTGAGGGGTACCAACAATTTTGTCCACGTGTGTACATATACATACATACATACATACACACACACACACCCACACCCACACCCACACCCACACCCACACACACATATATGATTTCTCATATGTTAAAATTTAAAAATGAACTTCCAAGATACCTCATATAATAAAAATCATTGTTAAAAAGTAACACACCTCCCTGGTGGCTTGGAGTGCTATGCCATGGTCGTGCTATCACCTACCAAGAGGGAGCTCTCAGGTTCTAATCCTGGTTATGTCAGGAAGGGCATCTGGTGTTAAACTTGTGCCAAACTTCTCATGCAAATGACTCCATTGTGGCGACCACAAATAGGGAGCTCTGGTTTTATTGTTTAAAAAATCCTTCACTTTCATAACATATTATGATAATGATTTTTTTTTCCTGTAGAAGGAGGTGTTATAAAAAGGTATTTTTGTCTACACATGTTTTTCCTTTTACCTCACCAACCAGGCTTACTTTGAGTTGAGAAAAACCAAAAAAAAAAGTCTGACAATGAAAAAAATACAGAAAGTAACGTAACAAGAGTATATTAAACTGTTTTGGAACACATGATTGCAGATGGTTGACATTAAAGGATTACAGTATGCAATGCCTTAAATTCTGCCAGCAGCACACGCCGAGTGATGGAGTGGTCAGTTGAGACAGAGCTCTGGTGTTTCTCTCTCTCTCTTTGTGGTCTCATGTAACCTTCTGGACATTTCCAAAAGGCTAATGTCTGTCACCACTCTATTAACCTTCCTGCTCAGTTCTTCCTTTCCCACAAGATCATTAGCTGATTCTCCACAGGGACAATCACTAGCAGCACATCTCTCAGGCTGACAAAAGATAATCTATTATAAGCACTATATCACTTTTATGCAGGCATTATGGCCACTAATAGAGACAGCAAATGAGGAGCCACAGCAGAAAGTCAGTCAGTCTTACAGGTAGTGTGGTTAATCTTTACTTAATCATTCTGATTCTTGGGGGTCACGATTTGATTCAAAGTCTGTTTTTGAAAACTTCTCAAAGGACTGGTGTCAAGATCCCTTCTTCTCTCCCTTGAAAGTAGATATATACTTATGCTTACTTAGATGCTTTTTACATACATAAAATAAAGAAGACTTAAGGATGGCTTAATTCTTCTTAAGTCTTCATCTGTTGCAATACAGATTTTTCATTTTAAAAAAAGTAAAGTCTTTTAAACTAATTTTAAACTATAATGTTTTTATCCATTTAAATATGAGTGCTACCACACCTCATTTTAGAGAAAATAATTCAATTTTCTGGGGGGAAAAAACAGCACAACAAACTGTAGGAAAGAAAATGAAGCACAGTTACAGTAACAAGGTGCTCCTAATTAACTATGGAATGAGCTGGAGGGGAAAGAAGGGAGGAGGAAAGGGAAAGGAAGGGGAATATAAGAAATAATAATAATCCAATTCTTCTTTGTCAAGACATGTCTCAAGAGAGATCAAACTGTGGAGTCATGTTAGTTGTTCTGCCTGTTCTGAATTCAGTTGGTGCTTAGGAACATGACACAATTTGAGATGGTTTACAACTGAACATTTAACCTGTTCAGCTACTTTCCAGGTGATGGCTGATGATGTGAGCCAAAGACATTTGAGGTGTTCCAAAGTAATACTTTTTTTTTTTCTACTGATGTGGTGATGCTGGACCTGGTTTAGGCAGTCAAAGCGACTGATGTATGCCCTCACACACACCTTTCTACACAGTTCACTCACGTTTCATCCTATTATTCATTCTTCTATTTAAAGGAGCAAACTTTGCTCATCTCTGCCTGCCAAACAATGCACAACTGTAAACAAAAATCCCACCCCTACCCCAGTATCCAGCTACAGGCTGCGACTCTAAGGATCAGGACTGGGGGTTATCCATGGGGAGTGATGAGGTTGAAGCCTAGACACTAAACTCAGTGGTCAATAACAATCTGGCTGTAAAGTGTTTTTTTTCACAGCTTCTTGCACAGCAGTAAGGATGAATTGTATTCAAATCAAAAATAGGAACATGAATGAAACGTCCTATCTGCAACTTGTTTTAATCAGATAATCATCATGTTTAGAATAAGGTTATTGGTCATAATATTGCTCTACATGTACTCACTGCCACTGTCCCACCACCCCTCTACATGCAAAGGCTGTGGTCCCCTTATGATTGTGTAATCATTTTGTTTCAGTGGAGACAGAAGGTCAAACTGCTTTGGATTCAGTGTCCACTCTAAGTCGCTCCAGGCAAGAAAAAGAATACACCAATCAAAAACTTAGCGCTGACGGCCCTCCTACTAAGAAACAGAGACATACACGCAGACACTCATGAACAAAGATTCCCACTTGATTTTTACTCATACACACTTCCTTCTTATCCATCTTATCCAACCCGAACCCCTCCTGTGCTTTGGATGCAGCTTTCATAAATAAGCACTAAGCAGGAGGCAAAGAGGAGATGGTGAAGGATTGATGAAGAGAAATGGGAACATACAAAGTAGAGGGAAGGAGTGCGCAAAAGGAAGTGGTGAGAGAAAGACAGAAAGATGGGGAAAGGAGGGAGAAAGGAACTGAAGAGGTGTGTGTGTGGCATTTCTGTGCTGTGTCCATGGTAGCGGTGGACACACACTGAGGGGGGAGATTGGAGAAGGATAGCAGAGAGCACACCAATCTTAAGAGCGAGCAACTGAAGTGGAGACAAGGAGGGGGTGATGAAGAGGAACAAAGATAACGCCGAAGATGAGACAAAAGGGAGACAGCTGTGTGTATCAAGCAGAATCAGTTAAACTATCACCCATGTTTTACCCTCCCACACATACACACACTCACCCAGTGATCAATTGCCACTTAGTAGAAAACAACCTTCTCACTGTGTTTTTGAAGCCAGTTTACCAGCTGGATGGAGATTAAAACTGCTCTATTTGTCCGTCTGTTTCTATCTAGTAATTTTCTTTCCGTCATATGCACAAACACAAGGCTCATCACTGGCTAACATTTTCTCTCTAACAAGAAGCCTAAAGATGGATTTTAAGAGGTTTTCAAACTCAGCATGACATCTGTTGGAAATGAATGAATTAACTGCTGAGTGAACTGTAGACAACTGTAGCAGCTTGGATTACAGTTCCCAAAGATGCCACTCATCTCTCATAGATAGATCTATCTATCTATCTATCTTGAACTTAACACTGCCAAATGAATGAAAATGAAAAAAATTTCAATGTCAAGGATTTAGTTTTATAACCTTAAAACCATCAATTTTTAATGTATGTCAGGTAGACACGAGTAAAATTATGAGGGAATTTTTTTAATAAAATGACGTTTCGCTTATTATTTATTTATTTATTCTTTTTACATTTTTAATTTTAACTGGACAGGTGTAACCATTCCATATTGCAGTTAAACAACCAGTGCAACTTTATTCATACTAGAGTGAGAATGTGGTCCTAGTCAGTTAACAGCTACTGTAGTGCAGTTTAAAAAATTAACACCACTGAGAAGCTGGTGGAAACTATTCCTTATTAAAATTAGCAACTGGTTTGGCCAGTGATATCCTCCAAATAACTTTGTGCCTTTTATTGCTCCATAACTTTGCTATTTAACCACCACTTGACAAAAGAGTACCTGTTGAATGTCAAATTTATATTTTTTTTAAAAAAGCGAAGGAGCACAGTGGATAATGGACATTGAGCATGTAGAACAGTTACTATATTTTACAACTATTCTTTACCTTACATTTGTAAATATGAAATTTCCCCAGGAGCCGAATAAAGTTACAAAGAAAAATTTACCATTTAAATCCTTCCTACCATGAATGAAGTCAAACAAGACATTCTTTATGCGTAGTGCAAAAGTATCATAGATATTATCCAAAATAAATGGACAAATATTTTGCCATAAGCCTCTCATGTGTTTACAAGTCCAAATAATATGAAAAACAGGCTCTGGATGCATGTTACAGAAAGTGCAGATGACATCAATGTCTTTACTGAATTTAACTAAAAAAGATTTAACAGGATAGCAATAATAAATAATCTTAAATTAAATCTCTTAAAATGTTGACTAGCAGAGATTAGCTTGGCAGAGTCATGTCTTTGTCCAGCAAATGTCCTAGGAATATATTTTACAGCTGTTATGCATGGCATAGAGACACATTTTGACAGATTTTATAAGAAGTGAACATGAAACATATTTTACCAATATCACAAAAGCCTTCTCGAGGAAATCAAGTGACAAAGTCACAAAAAAAGGAAAAAGGATGGAAAGAAAAAACCTTTAAAAACCATAACACAGGGTAGAATTGTGTCAAAAACATTGGCAAACTGTTTTGGAGTCAAGAATTTTAAAGTTAAAAAGAAATTCTTGGTAGTTAATTAGTTTACCCACCTTATTGAAAAGCTGACTTAAAAATACAATAGCATTCCTAAACTACTTGTCAAAAAAAATAAGGATTTCCTTTTGTAACATGTATTTGTATTAATTCAAATAAAATATCTGTTTGGACCAGGACAGAAGAGCTTGGTTATGGAAATTTCACAGAGATACAGACCACCTGAAAAAGAAAATGAGAAATGAAATTCCATATCCAGTCAAGTTTGACAGTGTTTTTATGGCTGGTTAAATCAAGAAACCGACACCTCTATTTTTATAATTATTCATCATAGATTTCCTAATATATTGTGCTTTGTTTTTCGAAAAAAAAATTGTAGAGCAGTTTCTCAATATCCTTACAGATGTTTTTATCAAGACACAAAAATATAGCAGCATAAATTAGTCTGGATATGTTTTCTGCTTTCAATAGTAGGATTCTACCTTTTTACGGATAGATCCCTCTGAAGCCAATGATTATGTTTGTTCCTTGTTTTATCTCAGATTGGGTTAAAGTTAATGCTACATCTAACTTTCTGGTCTCTGGTTACAAATATGCCCACATATATTCCTTTCTCCTTTCTCTCAGCAATAGATAATTCCTTAGTAAAATCCAAAACCAGAGAGATTTGAGAAGCATTTTAAATAGGTGTAGTGTCATCAGCCAGTTGGCTTATGATAACCTCTTTGTGACAATGACATTCCTTTCAAGTCACTGGTTTTGATATGATTAGCAAAAACAAAAAAGAAGAGATAGGGCACCCCATGATGTATACATCATGGGGTTCAAATAGACCACTCTTAAAACGTTATTGAACTACAACCCTAATTCCAAAAAGAAGTCCCTGAGACAATTTACCATTTCATGGAAAATATTGCTCATTTTGATTTTGATGGCAGCAACACATCTCAAAAAAGTTGGATGGGTGATGTTTACCATTGTGTAGCATCCCCTCTTCTTTTAACAACTGTCTGTAAAAATCTGGGAAGTGAAGAGACCAGTTGCTGGAGTTGCTGGAATGTTGTCCCACTCTTGATTGATGCAGGATTCTAGCTGCTCAACAGTCCTGGACCTTCGTTGATGGATTTTTGTTTTATAAAGGCTTCTATGAAGCCATGCTGTTCTGATGGATGCAGTATGTGCATTATTGTTGTCATGCTGGAATATGCAAGGTCATCCCTGAAAGAGACATTGTCTGAATGGGAGCAGATGCTTCTGTAAAATGTACTCTTTACCACTGATGGATGTGTAAGCACAGGTGTCAGCTGTCCACCGTAGACACTAATGCAACCTCGTACCATCAGAGATGCAGGCTTTTGAAATGTTCGCTGATGACAAGCTGGATGGTCCCTCTCCTCTTTAATCCACAGGATATGGTTTCCATGGTTTTCAAAAAGAATTTTAAATTTTGATTAATCAGACCACAGAACAGTTTTTCCTCATTTTGCCTCAGACCATTTTAGATGAGCTTTGGCCCTGAGAGGATGGCATTGTTTCTAGATCATGTTCACAGGTGGTTTCTTCTTTACATGACACAACTTGTATATTTGTGGATTTCACGGTGAACTGTGTTCACAGACAGTGATTTCTAGAAGTGTTCCTGTGATCTCTATCAGAGAACCATGCCTGTTTTTAATGCAGTGCCGCCTGACACCCTTAAGATCACACGGATTCAGTTTTGCCCTTCGACCTTTTCTCCTGCACAGACACTCCTTCTGATTCTCTTGATTATATGTACTATAGATGGTGGAATCTTCAAATACTTTATTTTTTACGTTAGGGAACATTTTTTTGAAATTGTTCCCTATTTTTTTAGATGCAGTTTGTTACAGATTGGTGAACCTCTGCCTATCTTTACATCTGAAAGACTACTTCTCTGAAATCTGCATTGACGCAGACCTCAAGAAATGTGATAGATTTGTTCTTCTTCAATTTCCCACTGTAATTTCTTCTTTGTCATTTTCATGTTGGGTAGAATGATTGTTGCAATGTTTTTAATGACTGATAATCAACATTCATCAGCTCCAACTCACAAGAAATGACTTTATTTGCTCCATTGCAATGTCTGAGTAACAAAAAGGAAAAAAACTGTTGTAATTCTGCAACAGTGGGTCTTACAGGGTTAAAATGCAGGAAATTGCATCTAAGAAACACAAAATTTTTGTGACTTTTTTTTCAGACTATATCTTTTAGTTTTCATGGGAAAATTACAAATAACGTGCATTAAAAACAAGGAGTGGAATTAAGATTTTTTTTTCTTAAACTGCATAAAAATTGACTTAGCTCTCCAATCAATTTACTTGTTCTTGCTGTTCTCATTTTTGCTCAGATTCAGAGACAAATTCAGATCCTATCAAGTTTTTCTTTTTTTCAGGGGGAGGGGGTCAGATGTTTCAGCTCTGCTAGCTCATTGTTTTTCTGATTCCATGATTTCCTGAATTTTACAGTAGTTACAAGTGCCACCATCCATGCAGGCATGTTGGCCACATTTATACATCAACTTCTACATAAATTTAAGACCTAAAGCTGAACAAACCTAGATGCACCTACAAGAAAGTAATTTCAGTTTTACATTTGTTACAATATCATAACACTGCTTTTACAGTCATCGCCAGAATGCAAGCAAAACTACAAAGACACAAAAAGAAGTTTAATGTGCAAGGCCTTCTCAGATCCTGCAGAATAATAACAGGATAAAAAAAATATGAAAAAAAACCCTGAAGACTAGAAACGGAGGGAGGTGTGGAAAGGCGGCGTCGAAAGATTTGCTTTGTGTGTGAGTGTGTGTTTTCTATTGAGTCCTGCTGGCCTTGTGCTTCTCTTATGTTAGCTGGAGGTTGAGCCTTGGGATACAATGAAAAGACCCCATCAGCAAGCATGTGCACCGTATTCCTCTGTGTGCAGGGTATATACACACAAACACACACACACAAACACACATAGAGAAGCTTCTGGTAGCCTTGTGCATGTAGACCCATACACACTGAAGATGCTCTCTCCCATGGTCATTCTGAGCAGCTCTTCAGAAATTCATTAAAAAACAAGATAAGCTCTGACAGTCAATTCCACGCTTACTTCAACAAATTTTGTTTTACTTCTTTAGTTATTAATTTTCTTCCATTAACTTTGTTGCAGCTGTTATGTTTCCCTGGCGTTAATTTGATTCATCTCTTTCTGGTATTATTCTCCTGTTGATACATGTCTGTCCTCATTCTGAACTTGCTCAAACCTTTACCACATATCTTCTGCAAATGAGGGGACAGGCGGTAAAATGTGGTTGTTAGGCTATCATTTGTTTTGTGGATGCATATTTTCTCATTTTGTCTCCCGCTCCTGAATTTACCGCAGTTTTGTTTTTGTTTAAGTCTCCCACTTTTTGTTAGTCTATTTTTCTCATATAATGCCCTGTTTTCTGTGACAGTTTATTCTTTCCTGTTCACATCAAGTTTGCCTTCAGTCCCTTTTGTTTTTCTTTCCCCATGCCTCTCGATCTGTTTTTTTTATTTTCTTGTTTTTCTGATCTCCTCAGCTCCTCACTTCCCCAGTTCAATTGTGACACACCTCATGTTTTACCTTTTCTGCATTGTCCCTTCCCTTGTTACTGGTTTATCTTTTACTCCATCTCAATAAACACTCTCTTTGTAGCTATGTTTATATATTTGAAACCTCTCTTTTTTTAATGGATAAGGTCACACTCTGAGGAGTCAATTCTTTTACGCTTGTTTAGTTTTAGATGTTTCATACAGAGCACACTGATAATACTAAAATTCATAAGTTTTCTATTAAAATCATATGTCATGATGAAATTGAGAGTGCCAAAGCGTTTTATTTTTAATTAACCCATTACACACACACACTTGATTCAGCACACCTAATTAATCACCCTAGCTACCTCTGTGTTAGAGTTTAGGGTTAGGAACCAAGTGCCGGAGAGCAGGAGGCAGGAATTTCCAATGAAAAGTTCATTAATTTACAAAAATGAAAATAAACTTAACTGAGGTCTCTAGGAGGTAAAAGGACAGCAGGGCAAGAACTACAAGGGAAACTGAGAAGTCAAGATCAGGGGAAGACATACAGTGAAAATCTGCAGACTAACTAGAAGGGGGAAAACAACAGACGAACCAGCGAGCAAACAGGGAAAAGACAAGACTTACATAACCCAGGGAAACACAGGTGCAAACAATCAGGGAGACGAACAGAAGGAAGTAAACAAAACACCACAAGGATAAGACAGACCTTAAAAGTAAAACAGGAAATAAAGTTAACAGAAGACAAGAAAGTCAAGAAAAGCAAACTAAACCAAGAAAACAAAGTAGGAAATCCAGAAAAAGAAGGCATGCCCAACCCTACCCATAACACAACAGATGACTGCAGATCAGATTGAACTCTCAATTCAATTCAATTTTATTTATATAGCGTCTGTTACAATGTCAATTGTCTCTAGGCGCTTCACAGAGACCCAGAGCATGACCCCCGAGCAAATATCATTAACTAAAAATATAATATTGAATCCTTAACAAGGATAATGGCAGGTAAAAAACTCCCACAGTGGGAGAAAAAAAACTTTAAGCCAAACAGTAGCAAGAAAAAAACTCCACTTTAAGAGGAAGAAACCTTGTGCAGGACTTGGCTCATATGGGGGGACCTTCCTGCTGAAGGCCAGCCGGGTAAAGAAAAAAGAAAGAGAGGAGACAGGAGGATGTAGGACAGAGAGAGGAGAGCACACACACGATTGAATGTAATGACTACATAAACAAACAGATGCAGGTAGGAGCACTGAGGTGAGATGATCAGAGGACCAGGTTGCCGGTCAACACCGAAACCCGAACACTTCTGCACACACAGGTGGAGGTAAACGCTGGGATGGCCAGAGGATGGAATGCAAGTCAGCAAGCAACTCAGGAAACACTGGCCTGCAAACATACAGAAAGAAAAGATAAAAAAAAAAAGGGGGGGTAAAACAGCACAACAAACTACAGGAAAGAAAATGGAGCACAGTTACAGAAACAAGGTGCTCCCAATTAACTATGGAATAGACTAAAGGAGGAAAAAGGGAGGAGGAAAGGGAGGGAAAGGGAGAAGAGCGGTGGAGACACTGCTGACACCGCTCAGCAGATCACGTTGGCGTCCCCCTGCAGCGTAGGCCTATAGCAGCATAGCTATGACAAAGCTGTGATTAAGACAAGTCTATTCTCATCTTAGCTCCTTCAACCAGGGCTTAAAGTGGAAAAAAAAATCTTGAGCCTGAACTTTTTTGCGGGGGTGCAGTGGACCCAATGCATACACATTATTGGCAACTTTTGGGCATTGTGCTTGGTAATATACAAGATGACCTACAATTTAAATGTGAATTTTAGAAAGTAAAGGTTATCAAGTTATAAGCCAATTAATCTGATTCATTTAGCAACTATTTAATTCAGTAAAGGGCAATTCCTACAAAAAAAACATATAAATTGCAACTTTGAGAGGCAGGAAAACGAACTCGTGATCTCGCATACGGATTCCTGTCAGCATCCTCACTGCTGCATTCTAGATCAGTTGAAGGCTATTCTGTGATGGTTTGCAGAAGGAGGAAGGACCCAAAAGCAGGAGTCCCAAAATAAAAGGGGTTTATTATGCTGTGCATCGAGTATTATACTATTATATATTTACATATACTGGAACCAGGAGCTGATGAGGCAGGCGGCCGCGGCCGCGGAGGACTGGAACCAGGAGCTGACCAAGGTTATTATAGTTAACGAAAACAAACTAAATAACAAAAACTAGATTTGAAAAAACATCTTCGTTAACTGAAATAAATAAAAACAAGTTTTTTGATAGTAATAGTAACAGTAACAGTTTTCTTGTAGAAAATAACAGCTATAGACACAAAAGGGATCATGTGTTGCCCAGGACCTCTCCACACACCTAAGATGTTTTATTTGACCACTGCTGAAGTGAAACCAAAGAAACTTTTACCAGGTCGTGATTGGTCATTTCACGTGCGATTGCATATGGCTACCTTAACTTTGATTGACAGCTAAGATTATTTGAAGCCTAAAATTGCAAAACCCTTTAAAGGATGGTAGCAAATCATGAGGTGGTCGTTGGTCTCCATTCTCAAAGGTCAGATTGATTGGACCTAAAGAGAAAAATCAACCCAAGAAGATGCAAATTCCTTCCAACAGTTGTGAGGCCAGAAGTCTTCATTGCATGGATGAACCTTTTATACACTTGGAGAGGTATTGACCATGCATGACAAGTTCCATTTTTTATTTTATTCTAGCTGTTTCATTCTGCAACCACAAGTGATAAATTTGCACATAAGAGTAATATGATTTGCTCATGACAATGTTTTCTTTCACGTTACACAAGTCTGATGCCATAAATAGGGTGCATATATTTTATGTAATATTTTTAAAAAATGTGTATGAATGAATCATAAGAAACATCTTGTAAAAATCTCTGCAGAACTTAAAACAATGTTAAAAGACACTGCATAAATGTGGACCAATTTATCATTTCTGGCACTTGGTGCTATTGCTGTTCTCAAGTTGGTCCTTCAAAATGAAATCTGTCAGCCTTTTCTCAAAGTGCTCACATGCACTTTTGTAGTAATTCCCGTTATGGAAAGTGCCTCCATCACCATTTCTTCCAATGGTGATGCACAAACAAACAAACACTCTTTGTAACATAAACAACAAGAAAAAAAAATCCTCTTCACTCTTGGAACACGATGTGTTCAGCCTGCATTGTCATCTATTCAGTATCGATCAATGTTGGAACATAAAGTGCAGCCAATGCTAATGTAAGGTGGGGGGCAGTATGGTCAAGGCATAGCTCTAGTTTTGACACACACTCAAAAATGCACTGATGACAAGAAATAATAATAGTGCTTATTTGAAGGAACAATTTAAATTTAATGACTGCAAAACATGACTTACCTTTATGATACTGCATCCTCAATGTCACCTCTTTGGAAGGGAATTTCATCACCCTCATGAACTCTTCTTCTAATATTTTAGATACTGTAGCTGTATTGTGCACTAAAAGACAGATTCTTATTAGAGCTATCTCAGATTTCTAAATAAAAGCTAATGGGATGATTTTTTTTTTTTTTAATCCCTAAACTTTTGTTGATCATTGCTTCAAGATATGTTTCAGTGACATTATAACATCTTTAAAAGGTTGAAGAGTGGAGTCATTCAATCCTTGGCACCTGTCAGAAAAAAAAAAAAAAAAAAAAAAACAGCAGAAATGTTGTGGTCATGTTCCCAGGTCAAAAACGTTCCAGTTTTAACTCCAGGTGCAGTTCATTAATTACCACAGAAAATCTAACACCTGCGGGTAACAGCACTTGAGAGCTGAAATTTAACACTGTCTTCTGAGAAGCCTGAAGCATCAACAGAATAGATTCAGCTACCTTACTTGTAAGAACACACATGCTGAAGTTCTCCTCTGATTCTTCTCTCTGTCTCTGTCAGTGCTAAATGCTCCCTGTGACCTTAGCAAACAGTGTTGGGTGAACAGAGTCACTAACGCCATCCATACATTTCTTCTGTGCCGTCAAGCAGAAGCTAACTTGGGGATACAATGATGAGTGTGTTTCATTAAATGTCTTATTGATTAGTTCAGATAATTGTGTCCATTTGTAAACCTGCTTCTGTCTGTTTGTGATGTCTGAGGGGAAGACCAACTACAAATGTATGAGATTAAAGGGTATTTGTGAGCTAATTACATTGTAAAACTTTAATTCTCTGCTTATCTTTGAGTTTTTCTTACAATCATCAAATAAAATGCCAATTCCAAAAAAGTTGGGATGCTGTGTAAAGCATAATTAAAAACAGAATGAAATAATTAGCAAATCTCAAAAACCAATATTCTATTCCCAATAGAACAAAAAAACATACTGTATAAATGTTGAAACTGAAACATTGTAGCATTTCAGAATATTAGCTCATTTTGACTTTGATAGGGTTAGGGCAACGCATCTCAAAAGCGTTGAGAAAACATCTTTCCAGATGTGTAAGCTGGTCATACCATAGGCACAAAAACAACATGTTTATGTAGCCCCTTTCTACTCCGGCAACTACTCAAGGTGCTTTTACAACACAAGTAGGTTTCCCTCACTGTTGCACACATTAATTGATTAGATGGGTCTAATAATAAATCAAATTATCCACATATTACTCCTATAATTACTTCTTTTAGTCCTATAAGTATCAATCCATCCATTATCTATGCTTGCTTAATCCTATGCAGGGTCACGACCTATAAATATTCCTATATAAATATATAGAAATAGTTATGTTTGATGGAGCCTAGGCAGGATTTAGTATTACCAATTACCCTAAAGAGTAGGTTTTTGTGGTTGGAGGAAACCAGAGTACACAGGGAAAATCCATGAAGACACACTGAGAACATGCTAACTCACACAGAAAGACCGAGCTGGATCGAAATCCAACTGAACCATCTTGCCGTAAAGTGTCAATCCTAAACACTGAACTACTGGACTGCCGCTGACTAATGCAACCCCATACCATCAGAGATGCAGAAGTTTGAACTGTCCGCTCTCTCCTTTCTTGTCTGCAGGACATGGCATCAGTGGTTTTCATAAGCAATCAGAGTACTGTAAAGCAACACAAAGGAACTTTTCCAAAACTTACTTTTGTTTGGTCTCTTTCTCAGTCGCTCTCTTGTCAGACAGAAAGGGGGGATGATTTTTGTTATGTGACTGGTTTCTGATGTGACCCCTGCTGCTCCCTTAAATCACCTTTTGTCAGCAAAACACAGGAAAATAGACAAAACTGAACACAAAACACAAGATGATTATTTGAAAATTATCCCAGGAAGGAAGCAATCACTGCAAGCTGTTTGTACTAAAATAAGTTCTGAACACAAAACAAAAACAAAGAACATGGGTAAAGGAATGGAATAGTAAATATGGGTAGTAGAGATCGTCTGTGGCCTGAAGGTAAGTACGTAACAGTCAAAATGTTGACTCCCAACTGCTCACCACCTGCCATTTTGCCTACTAATGCAAACAAGTTAGAGTCAAAACCACTAACCAAATGATGTCTAAAACCTGAAATTATGAAACATCAGTTCGGCATCATGTTGCAGTTCAATCCAATAATACCTTATTCATCCACAATGGAAAACTACTTGTTGCAGTAATTATCAGTCAGCAGTTCAGTCTCTTTAAAGAGTGCTTGCAAATGGTTATAGTTTTGGGAAAGAAGGATATCCTGAAACTGCCTGTACTGCAGTGGACCTGAATTCATTGTGATTCCTTGTAAAGACACTGTGATTCCCTTCCTCACAGTGACATCAGCCTATTCTTTGCTTTCTAATTAGTTGTGACTTGAATGGGAATTCCCCAGTGACACCACATATTTGGAATGCTTAGAGACTGATTTACAGTTGGAGATGACTTGGCGACATTGGTGAGCTGTTGAGTTGTTCACATTTAACAGTGGAGTATGGATAGATAACCACCAACTACTCAATCATTTGCTTCCTAGCCATTCTGCAAGTTTGGCCTAAATGGTCTGTCTTGTTAACATGATTGATCTGTAAGTGTTGTTACTGTTACCCCATGAACTTATGGAACCTATGGACATTTTTAATGTTTATTGCAACATATATTTTCATGCCCTGCCATAATGAAGTGGTAACAAAATATTTGGGACAAACTGCAGAATCACGAAGGAAGTGCCATTTATGATATAGTACAGTAAAATATGAAATCTCAAAGATGTAGATATGCTGATGTTCCTTTAAATCAGCAGCCACAGGTTAGATATTGAGGAGAATCCATATATTTTGTATTGGACTTAAAAGAATATAAGCAGTTTATGTGAATAACTAAACAGAGTTTTTTTTCCCCATCATGCAACAGATCAGAACAATACCTGTGACCATGGTGTCTGTGCACAACCAAAACAGTAAAATGTAAAGCTTCAAATGATACTTCAAAAAACAGTAATATGTGATAAAAGTGAGGGCAACAGTTTACAATAAAATCCAAATATGATTAGGTCTTCTGACACTTTTTCATTTTCATGGTCTGATATGCTTGTGAATATGTATTTATGTACAAATCTGATCCAAATATATGGTGATTATCTTCTAAATAAGTGTCAAGCAGGGTATTGCCACTTTTTTTTTTTGTGCTTCAACACATGGTGGACCAAGTAGGCATCCTCCCTATGTGAAAACGGGACAGACAATTTTTATAACATGATACAGTCAAAAACATATGGACATGAAAAATGCTTACCAGCGTTCCTGTCACTACATCTCAGCACACCTCTCTGTATGTTACTTCATCTCCATGTTCTGTCAGATTTTCTCCTGCCCTTCTGCCTAAAGGTCGAGGTTTATGAAGGGTGGAACAACTCTTGTCTCATCAAAACCGCATTCTGTCTTTGCAACTGAATGTTCTGCTCTCGTCTTTGCCTGCCTGTCTTATTTTCCCCCACAATTTGAAACAGACATTCTTTCTTGAATAAGGTAAAATTCCTGACAAAACCTTGGCTTTGAACATTGCTGAGTTCTTTTGTCTGGAGAATATTCAATTCAGCTCAGTTTGATGTTTAGCCTCAGTTTAATTTCATGTTCTTTTCCAATGCAGAGAGCATGCCTTTTCTGACCACAGAGATAAAACCCACCAACAGAATAATTAGATGATTTGATTTGTGGATTTTTGCACTGTGTACTAGATAGACAGGTGTGAGCGATTTCCTATTATATATATATATATATATATATATATATATATTATATATATTATATATATATATATAAATTTGTTAATTGTTTGTTAAAAGCCAATTTTTCTGATTTATTTAGTATTCACACCTACACACTGTCAATGTTCACCCAAGTTCTGCCCAAATGTTGTATCCCAAAAAGAGGAGTAGCGAACAAGAAATAAGTATATCTATCATCATTCTCTTTGGGATGACCACGGCAGCATTGACATTCATTGTCATACCAAAAACAACCAATCAAATTCTTCCTGCTTGCTAAAGAAATAAGCAGCATGATTTGAACTTTTGATAGAAAAAAAATACTGTCAACGTGACACACAGAACCTATGATTCTGTTTGACTATGCTTGGGATCACCCCATTTAAAGTCTATGGAGACCAACGCTAATGATGCTCACGCTGCGTACATTTTAGCGGGGTAGGCCCTAAGATATCCTTGAAGTTTGACCAAGTGTTTATGTGGAGAAAAACTGACAAGAAACAGACATGTGATGACTTGTTGCATCAGATTTCTATTGTGATGTTTCATTCAAAAGACAGTATCAGAAATACAATACTTGGGGATTCAATAATGTTTTTATATCTGTCAGGAGATGACACTCTTGATGGTATAGTTCATCCACTTTGACAGAAGCAGACTGACTTGACATTTCTCGATACCACTATCTGAAATGTTTTCTGTACAACAGTACAACAACTGCGGTCGTCGTATTTAATACCTTTATATAGAAAACACTCCAAGTGTTTTATTGGCTGCCAATCAAATTTAATGGTTTATTTTCACCCAAAATGTGCAGGCATATTGCACAAAAGCAAAGTATTAGGGCTCGCAGTCGCTAATTTTTTTAATTATGATTAATCGTGAGATTTTCATAGTTAACTCGCGATGAATCGCACATTATTCACATTTTTTTAATGTTATGTTTATCCATTCATCCATCCATCATCTATAACCGTTTTGTCCTATACAGGGTCACGGGGATCTGCTTTATTTTTTTTAAAGCCTTTAGTTTGAAAACTGGAAGTTCACCAATGCTGCCGTACTTTTTGGGAGCTTAATTCATCATGCTTCTTTGGGTATTTTGTCGGGCTGCTGCTTGACTGGAGTAATTTGCTGACGGTCCCTAAACTCCACGGCAGCAGCGAGGTACTCAGAAGGACATTCAGTGCCGTTCCTTAGAGTTTTTGCCCCACTCACTGAGCTTGGAGGGTTAATGATACATGTGAAATGTCTGGCATATTTATATCTACAAAATGATACCAACCTGGATGAAATCTGTGCCATTTTCATGACGTTATTAAAGTTTAAAGAGAAAAAAAACAAGTGAATGTCGGATGTGAAACTAACTTTACTGTGCCCTGTGGCCCTGTCAATTCACAGCGACAGTAAATACAAATAACCTTTTTTTTTTTTTTTAATCAGCAGACCCATCTGGCAGCACCTTAAGGTTAAACTTGCCGTTCATAAGACCCTTTTCTGTCGCCAAGTATGTCCCACATAGGCCGGGAGCCAGGTACACCCCTCAGGATGTTTTTTGCTATGGTTTTTTCACTATGATTTCCTGTTAGCCTATACCCTGGGCCATAATGAGTTGATAGGGACAATGCCCAACTCGGCCCTGTTTGGTCTCAGGGCACAAAAAAAACAATTTTTAAGGAAAATCTGCAGATGAAATTATGTAGCTTGTAAGATCCCCCAGGTGCGGTTCAGCCTCTGACTAGCAGAGTCTGTCACTGGGACCAGCTCTCCACCTTTTCGGGTCAGTTGCGGTCTGGTGGGGGGTTCACCTCACTAGATTTCCTTCAACTTATTTAAGCTGGTGTTGGGGAGGATTCGCCTAGCCTCACTGCATACTGTTCATCCAAATGCCGAACGCTTCTCCCTCCAATAACTGACCTAAGAGGAATAGCCTGGCAGCTCAAAGTCCAGCTATTGGTCACATTTGTTTAACTGCAGCTCTCTGCTTATGATCTGGGCTCTTGTTACCAACTAGGTTAAGTTTTAGTGCCTTGGACAGCATGCCCCAAGGATCTGTGACAATATTGGGCTAGACCTGTAAGAACCTGTGTTGTTAGTGCAAAGGCATACCCAGATCTTCACAATTGTGGGGACAGATTCAATTTCCACCACGACGTCTTATGATAATTTCATATTTATTAAAGCAGGTTAGCAGGGTTATGCAGCAGCATTCATTGGTTAAACAATCTCTAATTCTACTTGGAAAAGAAAAATTAAGCTGTGGCTTACAAATCGATTTATCTGGTTGATCCAAGGACAGGCTGGGGTGTAAGCAAATGGCCACTTTGCCGTTGTTAAGGCTGCTGATGCAGGGTAGAGAGAGAGCACACGTCAGGCCGCGGGAACTCTGATATGCGGCCCCTCCTCCTTGCTAGCAGTGAGCTAGGCTAAACTTAAAAGGCTCTAAACTATCCTCAAGAAGTTTGGAAGCTTCAGTTGATCCCGTTCTGAGCGTCTTCTGTCTTTATTCTTGAAGAATTCCCCCAGGTTTTTCCCGCGGATGGTTGGTCAGCTCTCCTTGGTCCCAAGCCGGTCCTGCTTCTTCGAAAGACACCCACGGGAAGTCTTTATGCCCTCTCTCAACCAGCCTGCCTCAGCCCCAAAAAGTCCCTGTTTGGTCTTCCTCAAAATCCACAACTCTTGATTGGTTGAAGCAGGAGGAGCTTCAGTGTTTATGTGAGGGGGTAAAAATGACCCTCCTCGGCGGTTCTGGGTATAAATGGTCATATTAATTTTTCTTTTTATCACACACTCACCAAAATTCACTGAATGATTAATAAATCCATTTTAGGAAAAGTCATGAACTTACAGATGTAGGGGTTTTATTTTAACAGAAATACAAATACAAATGCTAGGGGGAAAAAATGACCCCCTTGGTGGTTCTAGTGTTAATGGCCCGTTGATATGAAGCGCTGATTAAAACAATACTACACAGAACTACAGATCCCAAAATGCAACGCTTCAGTGGACTTGTGCACACTTGCCGCGTCAATCAATTCAAGCTTCATCCCCGGAGTGGACTCCAATTTGCGCATAACATAAGAAGTAATGGACATTAAATCGATGCACGGGACAACGACTGGAAAATACATTTTTGAAAACGTTTGTCAAAGTGTAACAGACATGAAACTGCCCTGGGACAAACTTATTGGACTTACAACAGATGGAGCACCGGCTGTGTACAGTAAAAAAAATCAACTAGTAGTAGGGAAGGATGCGAGTAAAGATGCAGGAGGAGAACTGTACTGGTGAGTTAACAACATATCACTCATCAGACACCAGGAAGCACGATGTGGCAAAGTCCTGAAAATCGACCATGTAATGAGCACTGTAACACAAACCATAAACTTTATCCGAGCTAAAGCATTAAATCACCTGCAGTTTGGTTCCTTTACGCGGGAGAAAGATTCAGAGTTTGCGGACATTCCTTATTATACAGAGGTGCGTTGGCTCAATCGGGGGAAAGTTCTCAACAGAGTTTTTGAGCTCAGCAACGAAATCTATCAGTTCATGGACAGTAAAGTGTTTTACTTTTCCCCATGGCATTTGTCTCACTTTAACCCTCCACCACTTTTTTTTATTAAAACAACCACTCTGTGGAATTCAGGCCAATCTTTAGCTAGCAGCACTGCATGATTATAAAAGGCGATAGTTCAACAATATACGGGATATGAGTTTGTCCGCTTGAATCAATTACTTTTAGCAACAGAGTTGATTATGGTGAAAACCAAAAGATTTACTTTTACATCCCAAAAAAACACATGCTTACCACAGTACAACAGAGTCACGCTCTTCCTGGCCACCGTAAAAAGGATGAGCCTTGACAATCAGCCGCTCAAATGACCACAGGTGCGTCCTGTTGCTTAGATACAGGGGGTGTCTCACATTACCCAGTGTCTCACAATACTCTATTCTCCCCTATTCTAGTTTTGTCTTCTAAAAGGTGGTTTAGTTTTTATTGCTCAACAGTGCTGTTATAATTCAAGCTAAGTTGCATTAAATCTTAAATAAATGATTATGGTAAGCCATAATAGCATCAGCAAATTATTTTATTGTATTTCCTCTCTGAATCACATTCACTCTTGGTTCTGCTAGATAATTAATATTTAGTATCCTATGATTTCATGGTCTGGAGAAAATAAAAAAAAACAAACATTGACATGCAGAAACATATATCCCTTGCCCCTGCTACCCCAGGTGTTAGAGTTTGACAGAATTAATTCAGCAATTCCAGGAACGTTTATTGATTCTAAATTCTGCGTATGGATGGTTGTAACAGTTTGAAAGAAAGGTGTTAACTCATCATTTCTTTCTTTCTGTTTTCATCCATCCCCATTCTTCCGGGCTGCTGCAGTTGATTCTTTTAATGGAAAACTCGAACAGGCCAACCTTTCTTTCAAACCTTTCTCTCATCTTATTTCCCATTTCCCACCCTGTTTTATTTTCTCTATTTTATCAGTCTTTCTGCCTTCTCCCTTCTTGCCTGCCAGAATATCACAAAGTGTTTTCTTGTCTCTGTTTTGCTGTCTGTGTCGCTGATCAATACAATGGAAAGGCCAAAGGGGGAGAGAGTGAGAAGGAGAGTGACTGCAGAAGGAGAGGACGGGTTGAAAGCAGTAAGACAAGGGAAGAAAAACAAGTAAAAAGGGAACATAGATCTTGTTAGCAGGACCTCTCTTTTCTTCACACAGCAAACCTATTTTTTCTCCTTGTCTTGTGAGCATCTCAAACTCTCCTAGCAAAATGTGAATTATGCAAAAAAGGTGATCTATTGATTCATGCCAGAAGGCACAGTTTTCATCGTTTATGTTGAATTGAATTCAGTTCAGTTCAATGCATTTGTCATGTCCTCAGTAAAAGAACATTAAAATGCTTCCTTTGCCTTATTTCCCTCTGAACACCATTGAAAGAGTTAGACAGAAAAAAGTCAGGAATCAAAAAAATAAAAGATCCAGAGGGATTTGGATGTTTCTTTTGATTTGAATAAAATTAAATCTAAAAGACTTTCAAATAACATGAGCCAATATTTCATTCACAACTGAACATAAATGACCATTGTTTAAACTGGGAAATGTTGAACTTTTATTCAGTTAATTTCAAATTTGATTTGAGACGCGGTTCATCTGAATTGCTCCTTTTATACCTGGTCATGCTATTAACCTGTTGCCAATTAACCTAATTAGTTGTTAAATGTTGGTTTTTTTTGTACCAGTTACTTTTCCAGCCTTTTGTTGCCCCTTGTTCCAACTTTTTTGAGATGTGTTGCTCCCATCAAAGTCAAAATAACTAATATTTTGAAATGGTAAAATGTCTCAGTTCCAACATCTGCTATTGTCTTTATGTTCTATTGGAAATAAATAATGGGTTTATGAGATTTGCAAATCATTGCATTCTGTTTTGTTTATGTTTTACAGAGCGTCCCAACTTTTTTGGAATTGGGGCTGCATTTACGATGAAATTCAGGTGCTCAATCTGAAACAGAGATCAAGATATAATATGTTTAAAAGACTTAAATATCACACACAACCCACTCTGTTTTACACATGCACATGGACTTGTGTAACACCAGTAAATAGCAAGTTATTGTGCAACAAAGATTAACAATAACATTATTAATAAATAGTTGGGACAGAATTATGGACAACATGGTCTTGTCAGTATAGCGTTAGTATAGTGGTGAGTATCCCCACGTGTCATGCGGGAGACTTGGATTCAATTCCCCAATGAGGAGCCAGAAGTGTAATAGACTGATGTCATCAATAATTTGACATGATTGCATTGCAAGGTGAAACAATGAATTTTGAATATTTGGGAAGATAAATGTAAACTGTTCTGTGGAAATGAAAAATGTTCTGATACCTGTTTCCTGCCGTACTGTTCATAAATAATTTTCATTGCTTTGATAATTGATCATATTGATAATGGTAATTTCCAATGTTTTTCAAATTGATAGTGATAATTTCATTGTGTGTGATGGACTGAAATGTACTGATTGTTTGTCACTCTGACCACAGCTCTATTAGACTGATCGACTGATGTTTTTTTCCCCCAGAAATTAATGAGTTGTTGCCTGAAGCTCTTCAGCTCTTTAGCTCTTTTGTCCCTCTGTGACTCTGTGTCTTGGGGGGACTGTGACTCCATCCTCTTCTGGTGGTCACAGGTTCAGCAGGCTGCCAAAACTGCTGCACGTAAGCAATATGACAATAACTTTCCATGAATGACACCTGAGTGTACTGTGTCTGAAGAGGGGGCGGCACAGACGGACAGTGGCGGGTGGCCTGGGCAGTCTCACATAATGACGTGGCAGGAAGTAAAGCTGCGCTGGGACAGGCTCCAGCATCGGCCATGCCTAGCGGCGGTCTGCAGGAAGGGGGACGGAGGAATGGGTACTCCTAAGTATGGAGCACAGACAGATGGGTGAGAGGTGATAAACTTGGAAAAACGTTCAGACTCAGAAGGAATCAAGGACAGACTTTATGATGTGATTGTCCCTGAAAGCTTTCATTGTGCATGGTCCTTGAGGAAAAATCTAAAATTGAGGACTACTAGGCAGGTGATGTCACAACAATCAATTAGATGACAAATCTACTTTTATTCCAAATTTTGGTTCATAGTGAAGATATTTCTCATTTACAGTATGCCTTTCTCTCAAACCCCTTTAAAGTTATAGCCTTTTGAAACCTTTATATAAAAAATTGAACATTTTCTAATATGGCTGCCACCTTGTGACATCATAATATGCGGATAGCGGGTGGTCTGACCACCCGCTACCCGTGAACGCAAGATACCGAGTTTGCTGAAAGGGCAAAAGACACGGCCATTGCCACACCTACAATGTGAGTAAGGGAGTTGGCATAACGGGTAGCGGCTTTAGGGAGCGGAAGATTGCATTAGCGGTTAGCGGAGGTTCCTAAACCCACAATTTGCAGGTACGATCGGGGCCCATGGCTACAGACAAGAAAAATAAAACAGATTTGGTTTTCCTAAATCCCATTTCATCTTTAGCCTTTTAGGTCTAAAATAAAAAAAAATTAGCCTGCTTGACACATTTTATAGTTTTAATATTGTGCTTGGGTGACCCAAAACCACAAAAAGAGGACACCCTACCAGCCTCTTGTTGATACTGCAAAATACTCAAAGATAGTCAAAGATGACAAAGTAGCTTTATAAACCATGAATTTATTCAAAACATCCGTTTTCTATTTAAAATGAAAAATTTCTCATATGTAAACGTAAATAATGCCACATAACCAGTGATGTGGTGAGATTCATGGCTGGTGAGGCACTGACTCCATCAGAATCAGATTTACAAATTTGTGAACCCAACAGAGTTTATTATTCACCATTTGATCAGCAGTAGTTAGCCAGTTATTTATTACCTCCGTCAAAGAGGTTATGTTTTTGCCGGGGTTTATTTGTCTGTTTGTCTGTCTGTGTACAAGACAACTCAAAAAGTTATGGAGGGATTTTGATATAATTTTCAGGAGTTGTCAGAAATGTGAAAAGGAAGAACTGATTTCATTCTGGCTGTTATCTGGAAGAAATCCTGGATTCTGGATCACTTTCAAATTTTCAATAACATTGCAGTCAATGGGGCCAAAAATTTTGTTTCTCAATATCTCCATTAATTATTGCCCAAAACTCAGGAAATTTGACTCAGCGATTGACAATGGGAACCTCTATCAAATTTCAAAGGCTGATCTGGATCTGATCCAGAAGGCGGATTTTATAGCAATCTGTAAATCGCTATACGGGAGAACTGTTGTGTTTGGCGGAGGTCTGGGCTCTCCGAGTGTCATATGTAATGCTGCTGTGATTAGTTAGGGTACCATTCAACCAATCATCTGGTGAAATTCCCTCAGCTGCCCACCTGCCCCTCATCAGCCTGTGCTTGGTCTGGTTGGATGTCCACCCTGCTCTCAGTCTCGCTTGGTGATAATATTTTAGTGCTTTGGTCGAAAACATCGTCTATGTCGACATTAACGTTACTGCTGCTGCTTACAGTGTCACTGTTGCCAAAAATATCTGTGAGCTTTCTATATTTTGAAGCATCAAGTGACTTGGCTTTCTTTGGTTTTAATTTTTCCCATCCACCTTTCTCCTTGCCTTTTCTGCTTGCCATCTTCTTGTTGACAGACACTAACGTTAGTCTGCTTTGTTGGTTTTTAGGCCTATAAATGATAAATGATCGTCTTAGTGCCCCCTGTTGTTAGTTGATAGACTGAAAATTTTGGTCATTGAACAGGGCCAACAGCCGTAGACCGGACGGCCGTTCTGGACTTTTCCAGAATGCACAGATTACCAGTCTGTCCTTTTACAGGGCGAGCCAATAATGACAATGAGAAACTCAGATGCAATCATTTTTAACATATTGCCTGAATAACAACGAAGCCTTGACTAACTTCTCCAGACGGCTACGTGCCCCAAAATCATACAGTTAATGTCTGTGTGATGATATTTCACATTCCAGGGAAATGTCATGGCTGCATACAACTTAACATTATTCAAACAAACAGGTCACGCTGACCTAAGGGCCACTTTTCTATAACAGTGTGATTTGTGAGCTGAATGTAGTAATGTTTTAAAGCTAAAAACTTACCATCAGTTTTCTGGTGCGTGCTTGATGGACCTGTACACAGTTTGAGTGTAAGGTGGGAGGAGTCCATTAAGATTACAAGATGTTTTCCACAGACAGAAAAAGGTGAAGATCTTTTCCAGGGCAAGGAGGTGTGTTTGTGATGAGGGCTGGTTCTATCACTCTGCAGGGCCTCCATGCCAGCAGAAGAGGTTATCATTCTACATTAAAATTACATAGGTAAAAAATGATCTCCATGAAGCAACGGAAAAAAGGACAGCAGCAGCTGTGGTGATAAGCTGACTTTCCAGAGAATTCTCAGGAAAAATGATCTGTGTTGGGCCCTTTTGACGAGAGATATAATCTTGAACATCCATGTAAGGTCTTCTGAAAAGTGAGCGCACTGAAATCTCAAACTGCATTCTACCTTCTCTCTTTATCAACTGATGCACAGTGGACTGTGTTCCTCCCGCTTCTTCTTGAAAAAGATCATCATTGATTTTAGTCTTTTAGAGTTGAATGTCATTTTCGGTCTACAAATCAGTCAACTTCTGTACTTTCTCTGACAACTCATCTCCCCCAGTGATAAGCCACATGATATAATTAAATTCATCTTCAAATTTAATAATACTGATGCAATGCCTCAAACTTAGAGAAACTTAGTGATGGAAGTAGCACAGATACGGGTTCAACCAGGAAACTTTGCAGTTTAGGTGGTATTATGTTAAGCCACATGCCAGCAGAAAGTGCAAATGGCCTGAGATGTTTGATATGATGTCTGTGGCAGCCTGATACTTTTGTTTGACCATTTGCTGTGTCTTCCCAAGTTCTCTCTGCCCCAATTTCCTGCCAATCTCTTTCAATAAAGGATGCTAGAGCTACAAAATCTTTACTAAAAAAAAAAGAAAAAGTAGATTTTTTTTTTACATGTATTTGCTAAATAATCAAAAAAGGTCTGATTGTAGATTCAATTTTTGTTTATTTTAGAAAAAAAATCAGTTTTTCTAAAATTGGATTTTCTAAGTTTAATTTTGCGAGAGAATGTAGTGTGCATGTGTGCCCAGTAGTCGCAGATGCATGGACGCACTGATACAGGAAAAGAGGCAAAAAGTCGAACCAGTTAGTCATGTAGCCTAGCGGTTTTTTTCAGACAAACAAAATGACCTGACTGACCAATCAGCTCACTGACATTATAGCAATGATTAACCAGTCTGTTATTAGGCTACACCAGCAGCACTGCAAATACGGATGTGAATGTCTGCTTATGCAGAAGACACACACACACAAACACACATAGTGTGAGTGTATACTGATGCATGTGTAATCCTCTGTGACCTCTTATACTTATGGTTTGATGAACAAGATGTCCTGCTTTGAACCTGACCACACCATAAACTGCTCTGCAGAGGTTCATGCACCTTCTGAATTTAACACTCAGTTAAATTATACTTATGTAAAATATAATATAATATGATATAATATAATTGCATGTTATTTACTTTACACCCATGTGTTAATATCAATACTAATCTGATTTTTTAAAATTGTTTTATTCTTTTACACATCAACAGTGTCCAGACAGGAGGCGGAGCTGGGCCTGTGTTCAAACTAGCAGATTCACAAAACAGTAACATCTGCTTTACAGTTAAAATACATATATTGGCCAGGATTCAGTGGGCCAGATAAATTTCTCCATCTGAGTGTTTTCACAGTATTGCCAAAGACAGCATTTATTACAACCACACAAATGTTGCATCGAATGCTTTATGGGACACGAAAAGGAGCGCTGGACGCCGGCAGCTCCTCAAGTACACCAGACTGTACTGAAACCTGAATTTCCCCCTTGGGGGATCAATAAAGTATATTTGAATTGAGTTGAACTGAACTGAATTTATTAGATTACCAAAAGGTGCTCCTTCCCACTACTGGATGGCTGGGCCGAGGACAGAAGAATTACCCTAAACTGCCTCCTAGAACTCCCAGTCTTTTTTGTATGTTTAGTGCTAATTTAGTGCTTGAGATAATTTCTCCAGACAGCTATGGGTCCCAAAAATCATGCGATAGCGCCCAAGCATTGTCCCACATCGGATTAGATATTCCACATTAGATATTAATATACTCCATAAACAGGCCATAGTAAAGAAGGGCCCTTATTAACCCAGAAGGCAAAGGGGAAGATGCACCTTCTTGTCTAGAACTCCTTGTACATGAGTGTAGATGTCTCCATGATGGGTCATAATCCCACAAAATTGTTATCTAAAGTAACAGACGCTGCTTTTGTATAGAGAACACATTTACACGTTAGCGAACACCACCAAAAGTGAAGAAAACATGTTTAATGTGAACATGACACCCCTGCTTGCAAGCTTATACACTATAGCTATACTATACTATAGTAGTATAGTAGTCCAGGACTCGAAATAAAGTCCAATTTGAGCCCAGATTTTACAGATTTGTGGTTTGATATTGTATACTTGTGTATATATAATATATATACTTGCATTAACTGCAATCGGACTCGGCTGAGTTCTGGGACCGATCCTTTTCACTTTATACATGTTGCCCTTGGGAAAAATTATCCAAACCACTTTTACCACATAGATCAGGCTACAGATCAAAAATCAGTATATAGCATCAGCAAATATTGAATATAAGTTGCAGCCAACTGAGCAGCATATCGCGGTACCATCTACATAAATTGCATATAAATTAACATTTGCATGACAGACATTTTGATAGAGACTGTCAATAAATAAAATGATGTACCTGGACTGAACTTTGGAATTCCTTTGGTCACATCATAGATGCCAGAAGACTTTTGCTTGTTTGGTAGTTTTCAAATTAGCTCACAATCATATTGAGAGTCCCATGCAGACAGACATTTTGCTTCAGTAACACATGATGCACGTAATCAAAAGCTATTAAATCAGTAAACAGAGCTGCACAGTGGTGCTTAATGTCAAAAGATTCCTTAGAATTATTTACTACTTTTAGAGCTGTCATAGCTGTGCTGTGCACGTTCCGAAGACCAGATTGTGATAAGATTTTCTGAGTAGACAAATAATCTGGCAGTTGTTCCTGCTTCTATTGAACTGCCGTGAAATATCATCTTTTTGTTTTTATCTAAGAGGACTTGGTTCTCCTACTATTAACGGCGGGCAAATATAAATTAGATCAAAACGAGGAATTAAAGATTCTGTCATCACCTTCTCCTTGTCTGCCATCGCCTGGCTGGAATTGTCCTGAAATGTCATGTCTTGCTGCTAATGAGGTGGGAGTTTGTGTGTGTGTCTGTAGGGGTAAGAGAAGTTTAGGGTGTACATGTCTACAGAAGGAGAAATGAATACACACACACAGAGACACACACACACACACACACACACTGACATTTAACAGAGCAATAGACTCTAATTTTGTTTCACTGTCTGGCCTTCAGACTTCCCTGTCCTAACTCTCCGTCTCTCTTATGGAGAAACACACACACTTCTGTACCTCTATATTTTTCTTGCACTTAAGTAATAGCTCACGATTGAGATCTGCAGAATTTCTTCAGTGAAATTGAAGGTGCATGCCCATTTCCAGGTGGTTTCTGTAGAGGACTTCACAGATGGTAACATTTCCAAACCACACTGTTCAACATGTTTGAGAATTAAAACAGGAAGAAAACCACACATCTGAAGAATGAAGAATGATGAGCTAACATAGTTCAAACATTTAACATATTTAAAATTTAACTAGCAAATCTTCACAGAGCTTCATGTGTATATATCATAAATTTTCCACTGATGCCATGGGCAAAGCATGTAACCCCCATATGCTCCAGCAGATGTTAAGTAGCTCACATGGGAAGAAGCTCCATTCAAACATTTTCTATGCTAGTACAACTTTCCACACCTTGGTGACTGCTCTTCTCCGAGACCATTATTGTAAATAATAATTTGATCTCAGCCAACGCGTCTGGTTGAATGAGACTGAAACAGAAGTTTGAGCTTCACAGCTATGAAATGCTTGACATTACCCATCTGTCTTCTTCACGCTGTGTGTTCACTTGCAGATCTCCTTCTGACACATGCACACTATCACATACACAGACTTCCCATACCTCACTGCCACTGTTTCAGTTTTAAACACGCAAGCATGCACTTGCACTCAAAAGGAAAATAAAAAAAGGCGCAGGGAAATGCCTGGCCTCCTGCCTCTCTACATATGCTTTGCATGTACTCATTAAAAGTGATCTGTGCACATCACACATCCATGCGCATATCAACTTCAACTATCAACTATCAACTCACTTCCTACCCAAGTGTTGTATCAGTAAAATAATAATAATAGAGAGCATGCCTGCTTGACAGTCTCTTCTTGTGTTTGGTTGTCCATTGGTTACCAGGCACTGGGATGTCTTGTGTGGCCATTAAAAATGGGGAAGAGGCTATTTTTAAAAGCTCATTTCAAAACATAGCCCACTGAACAGTTGGATATATTAAAAAAGAACATTTGTACTATGCAAATACAGTGCATGTGTATATATATATATGTATATATATATATATATATATATATATATATATATATATAGACAGCTAGATAGATAGATGGACTAAAAGAGAGACCCTCCAGTGGCACAAGACATACATTTTTACACACCTGCTCTTCACCAATTTGCACTCCTCTTTTCAGCATAACGTGATTAAATCTTGTCCTATTGATGTTTATGTGCACCTATCAAATGAATTCTGAGTGTGGAACCTCCACATTTCCTACCTCATGGAGATGGAACACCTCGACAGTAATGATGAGCTCTTTCACCTTCAGCTGGCTCAGCATCAAATAAATATTTCGATGAGAATGGATAAAAGAAATTATGAAATATCAAAGACCTTAATGTTACACCAAGATTGACCAAACTCTCACTTCTTTTAAAGTGATTTTTGTGCCTTTTTTGACCTAATGTTTATGGTTTAATGACAGGAAATTGGGAAGAAAGAGAGTGGAAAAGACAAACTTGCAACAGCTGCAGGAGGGCTGTAACCTCAGTAAATGGGCCATTTTAATATTATTATCATTATCATTATTATTATTAATAAATTGTATAAAAATCTGCATGAATAAAAGAATAACAGGAAATATAAAGCATGGCCTTTCCGCCTATGGAATAAGAAACATGCCATTAGAAGCTTTATATTCTCTATAACAGGGATGTGTGTCTACAATTCACTCTTCTCTCCCTTTCAGAATGTAATTATTTTGAAGTACAGTCAAGGATGGACAATGTCTAAACCATTTAAAATGTCTACAGCAGTATGTGCAACATGAAGTGGAGGACCAACTTGTCTTAAGCATAATCAGGTATTTATATCTAGAAATTTCACAGAAGCATTCAGCTTCATTTCTGTTTTTTATTCTCTCTCACTGGGGGAACATATTTCCAGTTTATTTCTATGGCGAAGTGCTGTAGATCTGTGTATCGAGTACTCAGACTGTGACAACAATATCAAGAGTTCAAAAACAAAAGTGTCCTAATCTGTAAGCCACAGGATCAACTTGACACAAACTGTTGTTCTGCCAGAAGTCCCTTCGTAACACATTTCATTCCTCTGAAATAGATTTCAACAAAATATCATAATCAAATCTTCTCTATTACTATCTTCATAAATTAAGTTTTTTAAACTAAAAAAAAAAAAACTAGTGGTGAGATGCAATCAAAAGAAATTAATGTTATTAATCACAGGCTACGATCATTCACATTTTTATAAATTAGTAATATTTAGATAAATTCAACTTGAATAAATTTTGGTTGACAACTGAATCAGTAAATAAACATACGTGAATTTAAACAACAAAGTTTATTTTTCATCTGTATTTAACTGTACATTTTACATCTGTCTACTACATTCTAAGATTAGTACAAACTTAAAGTGCAATAATTATATTGAACATTTGAAGACTTTTTATATACTCAAGCATGAACCCATGTTTGATTTGCAGTCTAGCTGTGGAGGGGTGAACATCTCCTACTCTGACTGCAGCTGGGTCACCTGAGAGTGTTTTTGGACAGGAGAGGGCCCACTGCAGCCACTGCTGCTTGTTGTAATGACACTTGTCTCCACGTTGAAGCCTCCAAAAGTCGCAAATAACACTGGAAAAAGTCACTAGATTTGGCACTAGATGCTTTTTTGAAAAGACGAAAAAAGTCACTCGAGGGGTCTGAATACTCGCTGAATATAATGACAAAGTCTCAAAGTTGGCGACAGTGCCGCTTCACAGCTGGCAGATGAACTTTTAGGTACATTACTGCCACCTGCTGGGCTGGAGTTTGTGCATCAATGTGCAAGAAGTTAAGGAAACAAAGAGGTGGGATTAAATGCATTTTAATTTTTTTAAACTCATTTTTTTTTCTGCAGTAATTAATTGAAATTAATGTGTTAAAGTCCCAGCCCCCATAAATATATACATTTTCTAAATTGAGGAGATGTTGAGGATGTGGAACAGGAGGAGGAAGCTTTCTGACCTCAGAGGCTCACAAGCCTGCAGACAGATCAGTAAGAGTAAAGGAGGATGGATTGTAGTAGTTGTTAACTGTTGTATAAAAATTACTGATAACACATATTAGTTTACCAGTAATTGAATAAGGTTCTAGTGAGGCAGGTGTACAACACTTAAAAAAGCAGTTGACAATCGGACAAAGGGTGCAGAGCAGATTTAATCTCCATTTGTATACACGTAGAGATGGTCAGGCACTCATCTACAGTGTACAAGACTGCCGTTGTCAGCACAAGACAATGAGCAGAGGAAATGCCATTCTTAAACATTGTACTTCCAACAGCTACGTGTCTCAAAAAGCATGCAATGGCACCTGAGCAATATCCCACTTTAGATTAGATATTCCACATTAGATATTAATCTCACTCGACGAACAGGCTGTA
Source organism: Hirundichthys speculiger (assembly GCA_018398805.1). NCBI lineage: Eukaryota > Metazoa > Chordata > Actinopteri > Beloniformes > Exocoetidae > Hirundichthys > Hirundichthys speculiger. The sequence goes on from JAGFBZ010000639.1 coordinate 1,087,659, forward strand.
ATATTAAAACTGCATTTTGGGGCCTTATTGTATTGCATGCTCTAGATTCTGGTCTATTGAAGGCCATAGCTTCTGTTATTGTTCTGGCTCCATCAAGTCGCTAAGTTTTCACACGTAGAAGTCTATAGAACTTATTCCAAGGTCCTGATGTTTTCATGTGATGTTTAAAGACGGCTGTTTCCTATTGGCAATTTGTCATTTTCAATAATCCTGCATTCTGTGACGTGAGTTTAATGACCTTTTATAATGATTTTGTATACTGTCACAGACTGAGCTGTGACGCTTACGCAGCTGTGTACAGGCAGTCATTAACGCAGCATTGTAACTAAGGGTGCAGGGAAAGGCCTACCAGCATTTCGGATGTTGCAATGTTTTATTTCTACCCCGTGTCAAAACGCGCTTTTCATCATTACACACTCATCATACTCCATCAGTTTTAGCAATCTTTAAGGTTAAACAATCACCACATACAAACTGGATATTTAAAATCATTGAGGTGTATTTGGTTAAAACATTTCCTGACAGTCAAACCCACTCACTGACATGCAGTACTTCCTCATTTTGTTCAAACAGAGGGAATGGTTCACTGGGAATATATAGCGGGGTTAGTGGGGCAGACCATTTTTAACAGGGGTGTTTTGTCTGGAATTTTTGCATTGTGTTTTATTTTGCATTGAAAAGGTTTTGGTTAAAGGAAATTATTTTGGGTGTTAATGTATTTTGTTTGCATTTATTTTGTGGTGTTATTTTGTGCTTATGTTTTGTTATTTAGTTGATTGATTTATTTTGTGAATGGGGCTTACCTGGGGGAGGGGCTGTGACTTTAAAAATGGCTCACACCCTCAGTCCGGGGGGAAGGGTTGTAGGAGAAGGTTGTGCTTTGTAGTGAACCAGAATCTTTTTGGATAGATATAGTCTGGCACTCTGGCCTATTTTGTCTCCCTTTTTTTTGTGCCCATCATTGTTTGTGTGGGACTCTGTACATTTTTTGCATTTTTAAAATAATAGAAAAAATAAAAGGAAAAGCTTTTCGTTGGGAAACTCGACTCTTGTCTGCTCCGTCGCCGGTCATCCTGCTACATGTGGTGTCAGAAGCTTGGGTAACGGAGACAGACAGAGAGAAGTCCAACTGCAACAGCTGGCAAGATGGCTACCAGAAAGAAAGCAACAGAGGCCAAGGAAGATGGAGCTATAGGGGGCGCCACTGAGATGGAAGCGCCCACTCCACAGCCTGCCGCAGCAGACACAGCCATCAATCAGCTGTCCAGGATGTTCCAGTCATTCTTGGAAGTGCAGCGTGCCAGAGATGAGCGGATGGAGAGAGATGCATCCAGTCAAGCCCACCAGGTCAAGGTCCTGACGGACCAGGTGACACAGCTTCAGCTGGATATGGAGGCAAGGCGAGCCACACCCCCACCACCATCCCATGATACTACGCCTGAACCACCATCCCGTGATGCCTCGCAGATACGACAGCCATCAGTGACCACGGAGGCGCGTCCACCAAAGATGGCCAAGCTGGAAGACGCTGACAACATCGAGCACTACCTGACGACCTTTGAAAGGCTAGCCACGGCTTTTGGCTGGCAAAGAGCAACCTGGGCCGTGCACCTCATCCCGCTGTTGACTGGGAAGGCCCGCAGTGCTTTCGTTGCCATGAACCCTGACGACACAACTGACTACGACCGCCTGAAGGAGGCAGTGTTGAAGAAGTATGAGATCAACCCTGAGACCTACAGACAGCAGTTCAGAACCCTCGAGACCACTTCGACTGAGACGCCACAGGAGCTGTACGTCCGACTGAAGGACCTGTTCTGCAAGTGGACTGGATATGAGAAGAGCAGCAAGGAGAACCTGATGGAGACGCTGGTGCTGGAGCAGTATCTACGTGTGCTATATCCAGACGTGAGGACCTGGGTCAGGGAGCGCAACCCGAAGACCGCAGCAGAGGCCGCAACGCTGGTGGAGAGCTACGTGGCTGCGCACAGAGGTCCCCGAGGCTACCGCTACGCTGGAGTAATGGAGCAGAGCAGCCGGGGTAAGTCTGTTGGGTTTGGGAAGGGAGTTGGTTCTGGTACTGCTGATAGCCATAGCCATAGTAGAGCCCCACCACCAACCCCCATAGACCGTGCTAGACCCCAGAGCATGTCCTGTTATAATTGTGGCCAGGAAGGTCATAAAAGCCCTGCTTGCCCTCTGAGAAAGTCAAAGTACAGCCATTTATGCTATGTTCCCCACCCCGCCCCTCCTTTAAACACCCCGGAGAGCAGAGACCCTGTTATCACCATTGAGCTAAATGGTAAATCTGTCAAAGCATTGGTAGATACTGGATGTTCACAAACACTAGTGCAGGCTGACCTAGTCCCCCTAGAGTTCCGTAATTGTGATGACAAGCTTACCATCCTTTGTGTGCATGGAGACAAAAGTGAGCATGACACAGCTGATGTGTATGTCAGAGTGCAGGGACAGACATACTTATTGAAGGTAGGACTAGTGTCTAAGCTGCCATATCCTGTGCTACTAGGCCAGAATCTTCCAGTACTATCTGAGCTGGTGAACAAGACTGCTTGGTGTGGTGTGGTAACTCGAGCGCAGGCTAGGGATCAGCAAGCAGAGATGACTGAATTGCCATATTATGGAGAAGATGTCCCTGTTGAGCCCACACTGAGTAGAGAGCAGAGGTGTGATAGGCGCAGAGAAACAGTGGAGAGTACTGTTAAGAAAAATGAAGTGCAGACAGAGAATGTTGACCCCCCTGAGCTGACTGACTTTGAGTTTAATGTTAATTTAGCAGAGGAACAGCGTGCAGACCCAACACTGAAGCAGAGTTTTAAGAAAGCTGCAGATGGTGGTGGTTATGTCCCTATGTCGGGAAAGGAGGGCTATCTTGTACAAAATGAGTTACTGTACAGACAGAGTGAAGAGGGAATGCAACTTTTGATCCCCAAAAAATACCGTAGGCAAGTGCTGGAACTGGGCCACACCATACCCTGGGCTGGACACTTGGCCTACATGAAAACACTGCAGAGAATCAGCAAGCGTTTTTACTGGCCAGGTTTGTTTTCTGATGTCAAGGAATTTTGCAAGTCTTGTCCTCAGTGTCAGATGTCAGGAGGTAAAAACTTTGCCCGTGCCCCCATGATCCCCTTACCGGTTATTGATACACCTTTTGACAGAATTGCTGTTGATGTAGTAGGCCCCCTTGAGAAAAAGCAAGTCAGGCAATAGATTTATTCTTGTCATATGTGATTATGCCACAAGATACCCCGAAGCCTTTCCCCTGAGAGATGTTACAGCCAAGCGAGTTGCAACAGCCATGCTGCAGCTCTTCTCTAGAGTAGGGATACCCCGTGAAGTACTGACCGATCAGGGCCCCAACTTTATGAGCAAAACCCTCCGGCAGGTTTTATGACCTCTTAGGCATTAGGCGTATCAGAACCACTCCTTACCATCCACAGACCGACGGACTCGTTGAACGGTTCAACCAGACCCTTCTCAACATGCTCCGGAAGTTCGTGGAAGACTCTGGCAAGGACTGGGACCAGTGGCTACCATACTTGCTCTTTGCCTACAGAGAGGTCCCGCAGGCATCAACAGGATTTTCCCCCTTCGAGCTCCTGTACGCACACCAGGTTCGAGGTCCGCTGGATGTGCTGAAAGAGACTTGGGAAGGTGAGACGTCTCCTGGTTCAAACATCATCACTTATGTGCTGAAGATGAGGGAGAAGCTGGCTACTGTGTCGGCCCTGGCGCAGGAGAACCTACAGAGGGCGCAAGAGAGACAAAAGGCGTGGTACGACCGTTCTGGCCAGAGCACGCTGTTTCCAGGCTGGTGACAAGGTCCTGCTACTGCTGCCCAGCTCTGACAACAAACTGCTGGCAAAATGGCAGGGGCCTTATGCTGTTACCAGGCAGATGGGTCCGGTGACGTACGAGGTACACATGCCAGACCACCGCAAGAAGCATCAGGTGTTGTACCATGTGAACATGCTCAAGAAGTGGGCTGACCGTCAAGAACAACAGCCGGAGGTGTCTGCCCTGTTCATCCGTGCCATTGAGGAAGAGGAGGAGTGCAGGGAGCAGTACCTTCCTTGCTGGGGTGAAGGAGCTACGCTGGACCTGAGCCATCTGTCCAAGGATCGTCAGCAGGAGCTGATTGCCATCCTGCCCGAGGGTCTCTTCGTGGAGCAGCCTGGACGGACGGAGATGGTAGAGCACCGCATCACCTTGAAAGACCAGCAGCCGGTGAGACAACCATGCTACCGGGTTCCAGAGAGCCTGCTTGCCGTGCTGAAGGACGAGCTGGATATGATGCTGGAGCTGGGGGTGATCGAACCATCCTCCAGTGAGTGGAGCAGCCCCATCATCCTCGTCCCAAAGAAGGACGGCAGCCTGAGGTTCTGCCTGGACTGCAGGAAGGTCAACACCCTGTCCAAGTTCGACCCTTACCCCATGCCGAGGGTTGATGACTTGGTCGAGCGCCTCGGAAAGGCCAAGTTTTTGACCACCATTGACCTTTGCAAAGGATATTGGCAAGTGCCGTTGGCTGAGGGCAGCAAGGAGCTGACAGCCTTCAGGACACCTTTTGGCCACTACCAGTTCACTGTTCTCCCTTTTGGATTACATGGAGCACCTGCAACATTCCAGAGATTGATGGACAGGCTCCTCAGAGGCACTGGGGGGTTTGCCACCGCCTACCTCGATGACATCTGCATATACAGCTCCACATGGGAGGAGCATCTGCAACACCTGCAACATGTCTTCTCCTTGGTGAAGGAGGCGGGCTTGACCATCCATCCTGACAAGTGCACGCTTGCCAGGAAGGAGACAGCGTACCTTGGTTACATGTTGGGCCGGGGTGTCATTCGGCCTCAGGTGGGGAAGGTTGAGGCCATCAAGGCCGCTGAGCGCCCCACCACCAAGAAACAGGTGCGCTCTTTCCTGGGCTTGGTTGGGTGGTACAGACGCTTTATTCCCAACTTTTCACAGCGAGGAGCAGTCCCACTGACGGAGCTCACACGCAAAAGTCAGCCTAACAAGGTTGCATGGACTGATGAGTGTGAGGCAGCATTTCAGGGCTTGAAGGACTCCTTGTGTAGGGAGCCTGTGTTGCTCAGCCCTGATTTCCAAAAGACATTCACTGTCCAAACCGATGCCTCAGATCGGGGCCTTGGTGCAGTGTTGCTGCAGGAGGAGGATGGACATTTGCGACCTGTGGCGTACATCAGTCGCAAACTCTTGCCGCGGGAATGCAACTACTCCACGGTTGAGAAAGAATGTCTTGCGATTAAGTGGGCATTGGACTCTTTTAAATATTATTTGTTGGGGAGGAAATTTGTTTTAGAGACCGATCACTGGGCATTATCTTGGTTAGGACGTATGAAGGACACAAACTCGAGGATCACCAGGTGGTTCCTCGCTGTGCAACCGTTTGACTTTGAAGTACTGTACAGGTCTGGGAAACTGAATACCACTGCAGACTTTCTTTCTAGGATGCCACAGGGGGCATCTTCAGAAGGGGGGGGAAATGTCACAGACTGAGCTGTGACGCTTACGCAGCTGTGTACAGGCAGTCATTAACGCAGCATTGTAACTAAGGGTGCAGGGAAAGGCCTACCAGCATTTCGGATGTTGCAATGTTTTATTTCTACCCCGTGTCAAAACGCGCTTTTCATCATTACACACTCATCATACTCCATCAGTTTTAGCAATCTTTAAGGTTAAACAATCACCACATACAAACTGGATATTTAAAATCATTGAGGTGTATTTGGTTAAAACATTTCCTGACAGTCAAACCCACTCACTGACATGCAGTACTTCCTCATTTTGTTCAAACAGAGGGAATGGTTCACTGGGAATATATAGCGGGGTTAGTGGGGCAGACCATTTTTAACAGGGGTGTTTTTGTCTGGAATTTTTGCATTGTGTTTTATTTTGCATTGAAAAGGTTTTGGTTAAAGGAA